>VZTA01002194.1:63245-98490 GCA_013398855.1 Mohoua ochrocephala | reverse complement strand
GAGCCGCAGTCGCCGTCCCCGCGCGGGCGGGCGGGCGGGAGGCTTCGCGCCGCGTCGGGAGGATGACAGCAGAAATTGTGATGGAAAGATCTGGACCTCAACACGCAGGGCCGTGGAACGACTATAAAGAGACCGGGCTGTAAAGCGCCTGGGACTCCATTAACAATGGAAAAGTGTCTCGGAGAGTGACAATTGGAAACACAAACTTCTGGCCCAGCAATTCAAAAAGCGAAGTCTGAAAACTGCTGCTGAAAGAAACCACATGTTTAAAGGGGTTTTTTGTCTAACATTTCCAGGAAGATTTACATCTCTGGCAGAACGAAGAGACAGGACAAATTCTGCATCAGAGGGAGGTACTTGCCCTCCAATAAGTTGCCCCTAACCTTAGAGGTAGTGTGTGCATCCCCCTAGGGACAGTACAAGTATGTAAACAAGGAAATAAAAATATATAAGCCCACTGGGGAGGAGTTAATGAAAACAAACACAACATGATGCCTCACAGCTGTTTTGCTGCAAAAATATTAACTACATTGGGATGTTAACCAAAGGTCTGCCAGGGATAGCTGTGGGTAATTCAGACTTCGTGTACTTAGTGAGTGTCTGCTTCAGGGACTGCTGAGGGCAGACTCAGGTTCCTCATTTGGGAACCATGGATGTGATTTATAGCTGTGGGAGTTCGGTTCATCGTTTGCCTGAAAGTGTTTGCTTAAGTGCTTTGCTGTACAGAGCTGCTTTTCTCAGCTGAAGCCTCAAGGCTTTCTGAGGCACCTCAAGAAATGAGGGCCTGAGTCTGACAGGAGCTGGAAGAGGTTGTCAGCACAGCTCCCTCACAGTCCTTCAGAGCTGCCAGCCTAAAATATTTCCTCAATATTGCACCATTACATAATTTTAAGTGTTCCCTCCACGCTTTGTGG
Organism: Mohoua ochrocephala; assembly: GCA_013398855.1. Classification (NCBI taxonomy): domain Eukaryota; kingdom Metazoa; phylum Chordata; class Aves; order Passeriformes; family Acanthizidae; genus Mohoua; species Mohoua ochrocephala. The sequence continues at coordinate 97,576 of VZTA01002194.1, read as the reverse complement.
GATATGGCTAAGGAATAAAACAGGACAAATGAGCAAGGTTTCCACATGGACAAAAGCACTGGGTTTCTTTCTCTGAGCTGAAGAAATAGTCATGGTGACTGCTGTGTTCATTTTATTGGTTTCTTTCCATTACTCTTAACTCCTGGCAGCAGCTTAGAGAATCCCTCCCTGTCCTGGATGGTTTCTTCTTTCAAACATTTGCAGGCAGTTGTGCTGTTCACCCTTTCATCATCGCTTAGCTCATTTAATCTTTCCTCATAAGTCAGTCCCTCCCGTTACTTAATTGTGGTGCTGCTTTTCCCCGAACTCCCTCTCAGTTGCTCGTTTATTTTACGGTGACATGGTGGCCAGTAATCCTGCCATTGTTAACGCTTCCTGTTGTGGACTTTTGGGTTATTTTTGTTCAGAGTTACTGCAGTACTTGGAGGACTGAGCTAAGCTTCCCCTGTAAAGAATAATTACAGGCAAGGTCACTGATACTGCAGTAGAAAACATGGTCCGTGGATAAATATAGCTGATGGGTTTGGGGATGGAGGCTTAGTGCAGTTCTGGTGGAAGAAGGCCCAAAAATACATGTTTGATAGTAAACACACAACTGGGGCTCCAAATACCTTTGCTCTAGTGGAAAAATTCTGCTGCCTGCAGAAAAGTGTAATCTATTAGTGAATTCCTGCATTATTTTAAGACCATCTAGGCTGGCGAAATCTGAAGTAACTTTGGAGTATTTATTTTACTAAAATGGTAAGCAGCAGTAACTGGATTTGACCATCTGTACGACTGCAAGTTTTTGACATGCTTTGATGTCACTGTTGCTTCTTTTCCATTGACTCCAGAGGAATGCGGGACAGGTCACATAGGAAATGTCATTACTCCAAACTTAGTACATTTGCCTTTTACTGTCAATTGGCCTATTCTGTCATTCATAACTTACAGATTCTCCAAGTGTCATTGCTGCTACTGAGTGCTACCTTGCAGTACTTACGCTATGACAGAACCAGGGGCAGGGTTTGATTTGCACCCGAGTTAAAACTGTCACAGACCAGCCTCCAAACTCAGTTGAACACGGGGACAGATTGCACTGCCAGTGCTTACATTGCAGTTATCTTCTGTTCATGGAGCCATGGGCTGATTCTCAAGTGTGATCCAGGTTGAGGATGCCTAATCCTGAAGTCCTTGCTCAGCACCAACTGCCAGGATACAGCCCCCATCTTCTACTGATTCCTGCTCAGAGTTCTGTTTTGTTTCTCTTTTTTTTTCCCCCCCTCCAATTCCTTCATAATTTGAGGATGCACCCTGAAAAAATACAAAGCCATTCCCTGCCCTGAAGTCTGGGGTCCTAAGACCAGCACTGAAGCTGGGTCTGAGGGGATGGTCCTACACAGAGCTTGACAGACCATTTACCCTCAGCTTCAGGAGAGATCAGGGTAAGAAAACCGGGGTTTGAGTGCCACAGCTCTGTCTATACTTGGAAGTACACCCACAATGAAAATGCTTTTCATCAGTCATCTCTCCAACAACTGTTGAAAACAGCATAATCTGCTAACACAGAAAAGCTAAATTGCTTTCAGACGAAGCACTGAAAAACCACTTTTGTGATTTGATTCAGCTCAAATCCAAAATGCATGATTTGACAGCTCTAGTACTTCTTAGCTGCTTGAAGTTTCTGTTAGAATTTATCCTTTCCCTAGTTTTTTTTCCTCTAGTTTTACATTTTAACCCCTCTCCCCCCAGATTAGTGCTTATGAAATATGAATTTTAAGTGCACCAGATGTTTAAATAATAGCAGTGCACTGGGAATACAGACTTCTAAAATAAATTGCATGGATGCTATGGGCTGAGTCTGGGAAGGAGAAGGAAAGCTTCAGAGCAGGATGAAGAATACAGTCATTTCTTAAGCCCACAGCATTTTCTAAGTACTAAAACTTGCTTTAATAGAAGGAAAACATTGAAAGGATGTTTAATCTCATAAGCTCTTTTGTTGTTCCTAAGTGAAGAAGAGCCACATTCATCACTGGTATGATTACAACGAAAGCAGTGCAACTACCTCAGGGAAGAATTTGGCCCAAGTAGATGTCTCTAGAGAAGCTATTGACAGCTGTCCCCACATATTGTTGAGAAAATACAGAGCTAAAGACATACCAAAAGAAATAGAACTAGCTCCCATTTTTCTGACCTTTGGCTGAACTGGAGCTCCTGGATTTGAAGGCTGCTTTACCTCTGTAACACTTCTGATCATCATTAGGTTTTCTTCAGTGATCTGTCTGAAAACATCTTCCTAACAGAGGAGCTACGCAGCTGTGCCTGGTCTGCTATTGCAGCTCTGAGCCACTGAGCCGTGTGCTTCACGGGATACAGCATCTTATCTAATTTTAGATGTGATGCAACGAGTGGGGGTAGCTCACATGAGGCAGGAGAGATGGAACCCAGCAGCTCGAGCTCAGAGCAAGCACTTTATAATTACTAACTGCTACTTTCAAAATAACAGAGGCGTTTATTGCTACCAATGCACATCAATGGGTGTGATTGAATAAACAAGCTGAAGCAAGGACAAACACTTCTGGTGGAGGATATTAGGACAAGAGTCAAACAGCAGGCTTGCTGTCCTCAGGTGGCAGCTGAGGCTGCCCCAGTGCTGCCTCCCAGCCTTCCTCCTCTGATCTTCTCTACTGAAGCGCTGTAGCTGGGTCAGACATATATACAGGCATTCTTCTGCATGGGAACCATCTCTTCCCCTCATTCAAGCACTCACAGAGAGATGGCTTAATTCAAGTGTTTGGTTTTCTCTCATACTTGGTTTTCTCAACAGCTTTCTGCCTCTTGCCAAGTTAGTCTGCTCATAACCGAACTCATGCACAGAATCTATACGTTAATACAAAGAAGCTGTACTTTTAGGGGAGTCTCTACTTGCCAGAGCAGTGACCTCTCCTGACCAGTATCCTGGCTCCGTGCTGTACTGGACTGAGTCACTGGTTACATGACCTGCTCCCCTGGCTGACGTCCTGCAAAGAGATAACAGGCTGTCGGTGGTGGTCCAGCTTGGATCATGCTTTGGGCTCAGATGTTTTGAAGAAGATTCAAGTCTTTCACTGTCATTAAACCAGCCTAGAATGTCTGTGCCTCGTTGCTCCCCTCCGAAATTCCACCACTGAATTACCCACCCTTTTGTCCACTGTCTAGAAACAGTTAATTGCAGACCTTTTACTGGTAGCAAACCTGTGTCAATAAATCATATTCTAAAAAGCACAAACACCACATTCTTAACGAAAACATTTTTTACGCAGCTAAAGGATAAAGTAAACGTTTGAGAAAGAAGGCCCTCGATTTTTTTCATAGTATTTTAAAACAGTCATCTCAAAATAAACACGAAGAAATGTTTGTTAATCATCTAGAATTTTTAATTTCCTATTTTGCATGGGAACCTGAGTAATCAGACATATGGTATGCTTGTTAGCTGGGAAAGGGTCAGGATTAGAATAGATTCTCAAAATTAGAAAGCACTAAAATACAGCAGCAGTCTTGGCTGCCTAAACTTAAACAATGTTTTGCGTTAATTGCTGGAACAGATCAACACTGAAAAAACACCACACATCTAAATGATTCCCTGACATTCCTCTTGCCTAGCAGGAGAGAGGAGGTCTCAGGGGATTGGGGATGAGCTAGTCCATAACTTTCCTGCACAGGGGATTCTCTGATACAGACATAGCTGATAAGGAACAAAATGTGTTGTTTGGTGGCTTCTGTATAAGCTCAGTAGCTTTAAGAGTTGTGAGATTCCTAACACAGTAGAGGTTGGTCAGATCAAACTAATAGTATTTTTGGATTTATAGTGCTAAGCATCACTGAGCCAGTCCGCAGTGAAAGCATGCCCTGGCTCACGTGTCCCTGCTGGGCGTGAAAGTGCCGTGCTGCTGCCGTCGGAGCAGGTACGGTGGAACGAACGGCACATCGGTCTCCTTTTGGACCGGTGTCGTTCTTCCAATCAGGAGGGCAGTCAGTGGCAGCAGACAGCTCCCAGCATTTCCCGTGTCATGAGACAAGGCCCACGCAGAGGACGAATGGGTACGTGTTCTGCTGCTTATCCATGACACAGACCCAGGCCAACTGCACTTCCGCCAGCGGAAGTCGGCGTGGATCCGGCACCGTGCTTCATTCGTATTCGTCAGCCACTTAAAGTGGAATGCATCTGACCCCACTGCAATTATGTCTGCTGTGTTCAGACTTGCCTCCATTTCAGCGCTCACAGGTAAAAGGGTTTTTTCCGCTGTTGTTTTTCAGTCGTGTATTTGCTCCTTGCCCTTCACTAGGAATCAATTTGAATCCAACTACTGGAAAAACATCCCCAAAAAACCCACTTTGGGATAGTTTACAATTTCAACTCTGGCTTCTTCCCTGTGTTTCAGTGGGGGAACAGCCCAAAAGACCATGTACTTCACGGCAGTGTTTGGGAAGACTGTTTGGAATAGGCTTTTGTGATGAGGGGGTATAAATAATAGCAATCTGTGGCCTGCACTACTTGCCGGTCCAATGTCATGCCTATTCAGGCCTCATACACACAGCATGCACCTGATACTTTAATTTTTACTCTCGCCCCTTTTCTAGATTTTTGGTGGTTTGGTCTCCACTGGGACTACACCAAATTCAGCCAAGTCAGTGACTTCACACTGAAAGTCTCTATCATTATTTCTAGAAGTGCTTTTGTATCCTCCATGCTCTGGCGTTCACACAGGTAAAACATGATCGTCTGAGGGCTCCAGTCTTCCCTTCTCACAGCTGGAGGTGTTTCTGGTGGATGTGATTTGCAGCGTTGTCCAAGAAGTCCAGGCTGCATAGCCAAAACTTCCTATCAATATGAACAACTATCACAGTATTCAGAATTAAGGCTGCATGTATTTCCATGCATGTACATAAAACAAGCCTGCGTGCAGCTGAGATAAGAGATAGGGTTGTTTACTATAGCACAAATGTAAGGGGATGAAACATCCATGCAAGGTGTTTTGGTCTAGCTGTTGGTTGAAATGGATGTGGTACATTGACTCTTTGTTCAGCAAGAGGCTGATTATACACCTACACTTGAGACATTTAAGACTCAAACAATGCTTCAAGCAACTTCCCCTTTAGACTGGTTAATAATAATTTAAGAGACAGAACTGTGCATTTTTCTTTGCCTGCCTTCATCTGCTGTATTGTGGTTTTAGAGCACTGTATATGACAAACCTTCCAGGAATCTCAAACACAAATTCAAGTTCCACTGAATCACTTAAAGCAGCTGAAAAACACCATCGGTGAGGCCACACAACTGCGTGGAATGTGATGAATTTCCAGGAATAGGATTGTTTCCTGGAGATTACAGTGCAAAAGACAAGTATAAAGAAGGAACAAAGGTAATGCTAACAGTGTCTGCACCACTAGGCTATTTTAGTTTGTGAAAAGAAGAATGAAGAAAATAGACATGCTGTAAGACCTTTGCTAGGCTAACAGGAAGCCTAGATGTCAAGAGCAGGCTCTGAAACAAAGCAGTACAAAATTATCTCAGCATAAAATATAACTTCTCCATGATTTTATCTTACAAAACCAAATCCACTTTTAGCTTGGAAGGAGTCCTAACGGAGAGGTTAAGAGCTCTATGTCCATGCTTCCATCCAGCAATGACTAGGTAAAAGGCAATAATTACATAGAAAGAGGTGAAGTCTGCAGTTCTGAGGAGAAAGGAGAGCAGTGTATTTGGGGCACACGAGCAACAGGAAATCTGACCATTTTCATTAAGAAATCAGTTCTGCTGACTAGGACCTACTCTGAAGCAGAGGTTAAGCAGAGAACTTTCAAAAGAAAGTACCACATAGCATGTGCAAAAATTTGGCCTGTGTATATAACAAAAGCAATCCTTCCAGGAGAGCCTTTTGCTCTTTCCCTTCAGAGAGCCTCTGCTCCAATATGCTGGAGGAAGCCTTACTTAAAAACAAGTAGACTCTTACAAGTACAAAATCTGCTATGGTTTCAACCCTGGAAGTGTTTGCTTCTCAGCTTTATCAAGCAGATCTCAGGTCCTGACACTGGTTATTAGTGAGTAAAGTCTGTAGCTTCTACTTAGACATCAGGTGTCAAACTCAGGTGACATTGGGGTTACTGTTCAGTGTTTGTGTTCTTCCTGTTTCAGGTGGTACTTGAATGTAAAAAGATGCTTGGATGGAACACAGAAACAAGGCATGGCACTTCATGAAACAGGTTTTCAAATGCTCTCATATTTCCGTTACTTATTTACTTTTTGGTCCAGCAAAGAGAGGGATGCAGGAATAAAAAGCCCCCACATATGTGCATCCAAGGATAAGCAACTAGCCACAGGCAGCTTATCAAAGTTTAAAGAACAAGGATATGATACCGGAGTTACTTTTCACATCCACTTATTGCAAAGAACAGCCTGTATCCATACAGCTAAACTCCCTTATTGCCACCGACAGAGCTACACCCGACCTGCCAGCTGGACACAGTCACTGACCTCTGTGACCCAGAATGCGGCAGGGAAGGGCGCAGACCAGCCCAGGGCCGTGCCATGGATGCACCACAACGTGCAGGATGAATGGAGAGCGTGCCACTGCCTGGGCCCACGCCCAGAGCTGCTTTAGCTTACCCGTGCAGGCATTTGTGCACAGCTGCAGAAATATCTGCACACACAGGGAGGGAAGGAGGGAGGAGAGGGCAGCAGAGCCACCTCCCTCTGCAGTACCATCAGCTTGTGCCAGCTCACGCTATTCATGGAATTTCAGCTCAGCCCTGACAACAGCATGATAGATAGACCTCCTCCAGGCTTACACTGGGAAAACACGCAGCAGTGCCAGCCCACCAAAAGTGATACACCAGCTTTGAACAGAGAACAGGAACACCGTTGTTTTGCCCTGCACCTGCATTTTGCCATTACCTCCACAGCATCTCAGCGGTGTGGCCTTTAGTCCGTGCATCACAGTGTGACTCCCCCACACAAGGCACCACTGTGCAGAGGTACTGAGCTAGTCCTGAGGAGCTGAGAGAGCTGCCTGGCACAGCCCACGAGCCTTTGCTTACAGCCCAGAAACAGTCAAACCACATTAGCCGAAAAGGAAGACAGCAATGCAGGCAGCCCAGCCAGAATGGAGAGCAGTCTGCATTCCCTCTTCTGGCATGTTTCTTAACAAAAATTGAGGAGAGAACTCCTACAAGAAAGATAGAAAAGAAAAAAAAAAGGCTGTAAATTACTGTTTCAGTTCCTTTTTCTTCCAGTCTAACAAATAAAACCATACTACTGGCTCAAATTCTATGAATTTAACAAGAACACTAAGTCATTATGAAAAACCAGAAAGGCAGGAAATGATGAGCAACTTTCCAGCAAAAGCAACAACAACAATGAAAACCCTGATTAGTTAAAGCCTTGATAATTACACCCAGGATCACCCAGGCAATCTTGTTTTGTACCTTTGGATAGGTCCATCTTCCTTTTCTCTCTCTCCTGTCTTCAATGTTTATGTTAGACCTTGCAGATAAAGTTAAAAGCTGAAAGGAGATTTGGTATGTATAGATGCACACTTGAAACTCTGATCCATACTCTCACTAAAACTATTGCTTTCTTTACCTCTTTCAAAGTTCATGAAATGTGGAATGGATAAATTGACCCAGAGGTTACTGCATTTGTAGTAATAAAGACAGTTTCTGCAGATTTCTTAGGAAGAAAGACTATTTGCATCATATTCCCAGAGGTAATTAAGTAAAGCATCTCTGTCATTCCTCTAGTAAATACTGAATGTGCTGGTTTACTTCAAACAGATATACCAAAAGAAGTCTCAGCTATACAAGAGTTCCTTCAAGTTGCATGAAGGGAGATAACTGGCTACCTAGGGGAGGAAGATAGTGTTTCCAAAGTGTTCCAGCCAAGAAAAAGCCTCAAAGATTAAGTTAAAACACAAAAAAATCTGCAAAAGGGAGGTCACTTTTAAATAACTCAAGTATGAGGAAATCTTCAGGGACACTGATCTGTAGACCAGGCTTCATTCCTTCAGCTGCTTATGAAATGACGCAATATTAGACTTTTCCTCTCTGGTTTCAGTTTTCTTTACTTCCATCCAGTTATGAAACAGTTTGTCAGACTTCAGACTGATTGCATGCTTCTCCAAGCTAGAGACAGTAAAAATCATCTTCAGGTAGGAATGTAAAGACAATACCTGTGTGTCTTGAAAATCCTAGGGATCCCCACGAGTGCTGATGCTGATGAAGCGCGTGTTGTACTCACGTGCCTACACGCGTTAGCTGGAAGGCCTGCAACTGACACACAGCTATGGCTCCAGACAAGTTTTATTGTTCTATCCTCTTGGCTTTGCCACTGTTCCCCAAGGCACTCACCAAAAGCTGCCTCAGGCACAGAAAGGCAAAGGCCTTCAGATTTATTATTTTTTTGCTCCTGGTACCTTTAAAAAGCTCACACAGAGAAATGACTAACTCCTGTCTTTCATCTTCTGTCCTCCTAACCTTGGAGAGTGGCAGGATCAGGAACATGCCACCATGAACGTTCAAAGTGTTTGGAGTATGTTCTGCTACAAGCAAGCAACCATCCTATAATGATGTAGTAGTTGGTGCTCCAGTTGGAGAAGGTGATGTTGACCTCTAGTGACTAGTCTGGGGATACCTGGTGGCATGATCACAGCGAAACGTTTCTGGGAGCAGCTAGCCAACAATTTCATTGATGCTGGCACATGAGAACAGTCACTCCCTTCATGGAAGTGAGCAGTTACACATCCCTTCCATGGAACAGAAACACCCAGCTGAAACTAAGACCCCCAGAAGACTGCTATATAGCCTCAAATATTTATGCAGAGAGATTTAACTAGAGGACAACTGCACAGTGGCTGCAAACTCAAGAGAGAAAATGCACCCAGAGTGAAAGAACTGAACTAAGCAGTCCACAGAGACAGACATCATGGTATAATCCAGGAGAAAATCAGAGGGTGCGAAGCCAGTTAGGGAAGCACCTGAGCCGGAAGCAATGTATTAAACAGATTTCTCAAAACACAGAAATGAAACAAAAAGTGACAATTGAGATTCATTGCAAATAAACAAAGCAGCAGAGGAACACCCCAACTAATCCGCTATTTGTTTGCTGACATAACCCAATAGACACAACATTTTGCCAGATTATAATGAAAAATATTATTAGACACTTAAAAATTCGTCATCAGCAGGCTATGCATTTGATTTTTAAATCTCATTCATTCTACATAATGAAACCATTTCTTCAATTACATTTGAACATCATGTAGAGTATGTTATATTGCACATTCACAGAATAAAACCAGAAGACAATACACGATGCCTTAGGAAGTTACTCAGAACTTATCTACAGAGTCAAAATTACAAGTGTTTTATTTTCCCACTTATTCAAAAGGTATTATCCTTTCCCTAGTTCTAGCAGAGCCACTCAAGATACCTGAAGAAAATAACAGATATTCAAGAAAAGGTTAAACAACAAAAATGACTTGAGGACTGGGAAGGAGAGTACATTTCAACCTAGTGGGACAGCCTAAGTGATGTAGTGACTGTAGTGCCCCATGCAGACAGAAATACCAGCAAAAGGGAAATTAGGTGAGCAGAGCATGCTGCCAGGTAACTGTTCTTACATGGATTGGAAGGGGGAAGAAGATGAACAGAATTTCTATTCCCTCCAGAACTAAGCTGTTTCTCAATGGAAAAGGACTTCTTGTTTCCTGAGACATTTTCCATTTAGTACAAGTTTGGCAATAGTAATATCCATCTTAATAACCCAGCTTATTTCTCAGCTTGGACTGATTAGCATCGAATCTGGGCAGACACCCTGACAGCAAAAAGTAAACTGCAAATGCACATTTTGCATTCAAATCCATACATCAAAACAAGGACTTCCTTAGTGTTTTGCTATTTCGGTAGTGCATTTGCTTTGCACGCAGTGAGGACAAACTGGTACTGCTGCCCCCCTTAAGCTTTCCATTCCTGGTTTCTAGTGTATTGCTCCATACTGCAGAGACTGGAACTCAAGGGTGCGTTTACAGTCAAACCTCAACTTATAATTTGTATTTAATTCCTTTAAATGCTTTTTTCAAACGGTCTTTGCAAAGCAGATGCCGGGACCTGAAGCGCTGTCACGGCTCCCAGCCAGTCAGGCAATAGCGCCGTCAGGGGGAGACGCAGTGTGCAATTGCCTGAGGCAGTGGAAAGTACGAGAATGCAGTAGAAATGCCTTATGCAAGTTCTTGGAGCATTTCAAAGCTGAAATTAATTGGCATCTCAACAGGAGATTAAAAAAAAAAAAAAAGAAAAAAAAAGAAAAATAAAACACTGCAGAGCTTTACAAATGCTTGCTTTAGCTTCCTGGGCAATGGCTGATCATTTCTGAACACTTAACCAGTAGCTTAATTTTTGAATCTTTAATTACCATACACACATACTTTTTACATTTGTGTAACTGTTCTTAAATGACTGCAGTCCTTTTGTTAGCCTTCCTCAGCAAATGTTGTCTCTCTCAACTGGAGATGTTCTCAGGGCGCATTATCATTTTGAGAGGGAAAGGCAAAGACATGATTTGACAAATATGTCAGGTCCCCAGTTGCACAGGATGAATTTTCCATGCTTCACCGGCAATCTGATTCGATATCAGTACAGTCAGCTTACACTAAAAAAGCTCTCTGATTTTTTAGCATATTACTTCGGCTGAGAAAAAGTTCAGGTAAATGCTACTCCCTCCCCACTGACCTACGGACTAAAATAACTGCCAAAGGAGCCATTGACTTAACTCTATGAAGATGGCAAAAATACAGCTGTTAGCTAAACAAGTGCTAAGGATGCGAGAATAAATGCTGATAAGGGGAGACTCAGACCTACAACCAAAGCTTTCTCTTCCAAATAGTATTTTTCCAGTATTCTTTGCCAGCTCAACTCTTTCAACATATAGCAGGGACAGCCTCTAGAATTACTGAATTTGCCTCCCAGTCTGCATGTTTCTTACTCCACGTTTTCTAGTTGGCTACGGTCACTATGTAGGTCACATTTCTATCTACGGATGATCAAAAGTGGCACAGCCACTGAAATAATCAGCCCTACTGTGCCCTTCCCAGCTCTTTCTCTCATGCCAGCACAAGCCTGAATTCTCCTACATACCAGGCTGTAATTTTGTCATCAGCTGGACCCTAAGGGAGAAACAGCAACCTCAGTGATTTAGCATCTCCCTGACCTCAATACAGAAACCAAAGGAATGTTTACCTAGACACACAGGAGATAATTTTCTCTGTCATCCAGAAGCTTTAGGGGACTCCTTTGCCCTATGGAATTATTACTACAATTAAAACTCACTTAGGGGTGGGCTGTTAATGAGAAAAGGCAGTTGAAATCAACCGGCACACAGTTAAAGACAGAAACTTCTGAAAAATGCAAGAGGGATTTTGCAACTTAATGGAGCTCAAAGCCTTATTAACCATAGCAGACTTCTGCAGCGCAGCTTTGTTATTTTCCTTTAAAAAAATCCCAAACCAATCTGAAACAGAACAAAACAGCAGCCTTTTTCAGGGAAGAAAAATTCCCAAACCTCAACTTGTACCCTGCTCCACTTCTGTTTTGAGTCTGCAGTGTCCTGGAGCAATACTCACAGGAAGCAAATGACTGAGATCTGAACTGATTAGGCCTGAAGTCTTAAAAGACAAGTTGTCATGCACTATTTGCTACTTCGCTGCTGACTCAGGAACATTCAGCTCGTGTGCATACTCCACTTCCCCATCTGCTCACTGCTTCAGCTTCCCTCTGACAGTTGTGCATTTCCAGTGCAAACATCTTTGATACATTAAGAACTAAGTGCAGGGCAGCGTAAAACATGCAGCACTTTTCATCAAGGTATCAGAAGCACTACTCTATCGACTATTAATCTTTACTTGTGAGCTTAACTTATTAAAAGCCTCCGTTTTAACATAATAAATAATGTAAGTATGTATGGTAGCCTAGTGCAACCTGAAACGTTATGTAGAATTTCAGTCTCCTTTGCTATGGAATAGGAGGCTCTGTTTAGATTTACACAGATCCACCAAGATATATGGCAATGAAAATCAATCTGTCTTTATAAGGTGCTAGCATTATTAAATCCAGAAAAACAGGCAGCTATAGCTGAAAGCAAGACTCAGTAAATTTAAAACTTTGTACCTAAGTTTATCCGTTTTCTCTGAAGCAATGCAGGAAAGAATACATTATCAGTTCAGACTGTTTAGTGGATTTATTTCTCAAGCCAGCAAAACCACACACGCTTGGCATAAAAAAGGATTTAAATCAAATAAGAGTCATATGTACTTGCCTTTGACATTGTTGCTTGTTTCTAGTCATTTTTTATACCAGAAAACTTATCTATTTCCTTTTCATGCATATGTTATAATTTATATCCACAGAACAGAAAGAAAACAAATTTTTGTTTTACAAGATTCTTTTACCAAGACATCTTGAAGAACGAGTTGAATAACTTGAAAGAGTTATTTGGGATGGTATGAATACCCTGAACTTCCACTGGCTTTGGGTGGGAGTCAAGCACATTCACTCAGCAGTTACTCAAAAACTCAGCACCTTACAGAATCAGTCCCCTGCACAGCCTTCAAGTTACTTCAGCAGTTTTCTTTAATGAGACAGACTGCTTTGAAGGAAAAACTAGCAGTAGCTCTCATCAGCCAGATTAAGGAACTGATTCAGGAGTGAAAAAAGCTTGCTCTACAACAGCTGGACTAGCTCCTGCTCTAGGCTTTTCTCCCCTCTTCAGTTTGCCACCCCCACTACAGGAGTGGCTCTGTTGCTTTTGACACAGCCGCTTTGTCTACCTCATAAAAAGCAATGCCAACTTCGGGTCGCCTTAACACACACTGAAATACAACAGTTCAGCAATTGCTGCTGGAGAACCAGAATCATCCCTAAGTAGCAGGAAACTTTCTGCGGAGCACAGAAACTGCTATCGCTGCTCCACAACAGAGCACTAATCTAGATAAAACACAAGCAACCCAAGGAAAACTGACAGTGTTAGGGATTAATGAGCCCACATATTCACCAGTAATCATGGGTTACACATCACGGAAGTGTGATTATTTTCCCTTCTGTTCCTAAATTTTCAGGCAACCATTGCAGCCATAGCAACTGAGCATATCCGTTATCTGATAACAACAGTTCAAGACATGCTATTTATAAACTCTTGAAGAGTTTTTTTTTAATCTATCCTTACACTTCCCACTTATTAATATTTTATTTTAGATAAACATATTTAGTATATTAGTGTGTCCCAAGCCTGTTTAATACCAGATCGGGATTCAATATCTATGTATGTGCATATATGTAGCTATATATGCATATATATTACAATCCATGTAAAGAAGTCATGGCCATTTGGTTGTAATAATGTACTATAATAGAAAAACCCAAACAAAACCAAAGAGGCAGCCAAGGATAATTACTCTGCAAGAAAATACAAAGTAGCACCTTAAGCAGTTATTAGAAGGGGAGGTATCGATCTTTGTCCCATTCTACTGACTTTTGGTACTTGCCAGACTGTACCAGACTAATTCAGCTTGTTAAACCAGCAGAAAACTAGTACACTGAAGTGTTTTGCCAGGCTTTTGCATAGAATCAGCTCAGCATAAGGTCCAGCAAAAGCCAAAACAACGGTTAGACAACAGGGCCAAAGCACAGAGGTCAGAAGATCGGGACCTCCCCAATGACAATGAACACACACCTTTAGCTATAACGAACACCTTCACTAAAAAAAACCCACCCAACTGTCTCATCACAATTTTATGCGTTTTTGCTACTGAGCAAGGCCAATTTCAAATGATCAATCAATTCACTATTTACTTGCAGGTTAGCTATGTTTGCAATGAAGAGGAGTGAGCTACATTCCTTTTTCCCCTTGCCATCCATATACTAGAAGCCTGAACCCTGACTTGAGATATTTTCAGGTTGCATCGCCAGGAAGACTGCAGTGACTGGCTTTTCTACATACCTCCTGTTACAGTTTTCATCCCTTCACACTGTTTAAATACTTGCTTTGTAACATCTTTTGACAGGAGTATGGGTTCTGCAATAGATAGATATGCAAAAGTATAGGGAGGGGAAAAGAAATAACTTTCAGTCAGTGTATTATAAGTAACATTTATAAACAGTAGCAGTAAATTTAGAAATAGTGTTTTTATAAGAGGAAAAAAGCAACAGCAAGTAATAAATGTACCTGTTTAACAGCAGGCCCACAAGCACTACAGACTGATACCCCCCTGTGTTAAGCATCACACTGCCAGAACTGCCTACGAGCAAGTCACACTTCCCAAGAGCCTGGGCTAAGTAGTAATAACAATCTCTCAGATCTCTCCTGTTACTTTGAGCAATTATTCCTCTCCCCTCTCTCTGCAGGTAGACACATTTCCATCCTCTCTTCTCCAGCTCTCCCAGTGTTAAATGCACATGACCTGCAAATCCATACTACCCGAAAGTCTTTTAGCTGGCTCCTACAAAGCAGAGTGCACATTTGTACAAAATAACAACAGATTACAGGTTCTTACAAGTTGAACTAAGAGGGAATGGATATTCACATAAATGCAGTAACATAAAGAAGCAACAAGACAAAGATGTAATGGTTCCTTTACTAAACACACTAAACTGAGATAATGCCTAAACCCTTTCAGATGCCAGTCCAGTCCAGAGTGGGTTGCTGCTGCCCCCTCCATTGCCTACATGTCCTAGCAATGGAGCACTGGGATAAAATCTTCATGTAACGCCAGGACCGAGACTTCTCCAGACACAGGAATTCCTGAACCATTGCTGTATCCTGCAAGCATGCAGGACCATAGTATCACTGCTTGCTTCTTCCTATCAACTACAATTCCTCCTCCCTTGCCACAGCCTACATTGCTTGCTATCACGATGGAGCTACAGTGCAGTCTCTGCATTCCCCTGGGAAATGCACTGCCATGCTTGCACCTTTGAGGGACTTGCCCACCCAACAAGGCCAAATAAAGTGTGAGACCTTGATTAATTCCTGATCTCCAGAAATACTCAAAGTTCTGCAAAATCCATCCTAGAAACAATCCACAGGATGATGTGCACTGCCTCCTGCTTTCGGGACTTGCAGCCATATATTTGCTCCTACATTGTTCTCAATAATCCTGACATTTATTGGGGTAGAAAGGGAAGAGAGAAAGAGTCACTTACTAGAAGTGATTACAGAATGAACTTCAGATTACATTCCTGAAGATGGAGAGGCCACATAACCAAGGAAGTATGTTAACACGATGAAAATCTATTGACTAAAAAAAATTAAACTATTAGAGTGACAATACATTGCCATGAAAACAAAAGATATGAATCTCTAGGAGCATGAAAAAACTGTTTTAAAAATCATCATCTGCCTCATTTTACTAACATTACCTCCTCGAAACAGGTAAGCTGCATCATTTTTTATTAGTTATTTCATTTCATCTCCAAGAAGAAAGGACTACAGTTCTGTAAAACTTACTAGGAAGGTTCTTATTTTGAAAAATAAAAAGCTAGCACTTGAAAATGTAACGCTACTTGCATGTCTGAGCTTTTTCCTTATTTTAAAAACATGGAGTCAGACCCAGGCCCACAGAAAAAGCCATCAGGTATCGTCTTGCATTTCAAGAGAAATGAGATATTTGAGCTCACATCACATGAAATACTTGAAATACAGTCATGATTTACCACGGGCAGCATTATTTATGGCAGTTTGGCCACACGACAGCTGTATGTGCCAAGCTGGGAAGAGAATCATTGCCAACCTGCTTCTCCCAGTATAATTCCAGTCTGCATTGGATACTTACCCAGCTCACAAAAATTATAGTGGGAGACTTGGAAAAGGTTCTGTAGCAACAATTAAGAAGGAAGCTTAGTTCTAAATCAACACCAGAACTTCTCTCCTAGTCCAGAATATGAAAATTGTTTTGACATGGAGCAGAGTGTTCATTTCCCACTGCTGTCCATTATCTTCACACCTTCCTGTGGAAGACAGACCTGCTACCATACAGATAGCTGGAAGCAGACGTCTGAGCTTTGCATTAAATGCAAACATCTCTTACAAAAAATAAAGAACAGTTCATAGAATTGTAATGCAAACAAAAATTTAATCTTTAAACAAAACGTTCATGATACGGAAGGTCACAATACAAAGTTCTTCAACACAATACAACACAAACAAGTTGAAAAGCCTTTTTTGATTGGAAATGATTTTTTATACAAAGACTAGATGCCAACAATATTATTGTACAAAGTTTGACAGTGGATTCATAAATTGATTCCCTGAAAATTCCCTTGTTTTGAAGAAATAGTGAATATTAAGGTAATGGCTGAAGTGAATTCAAGGAATTCAGAGTTACATTTGTCTCCACCCTCAATTCTAAGCACTTGGATTAGGTTTCATGGTACAAAAGGGATAGTAAAGGCACACTGTGGTTTGAAAGCAAGGCTAGACATTATAGCCTTTACACTTTCCGGCTTTTGTCTGGGTGTTTTTCAAACACCCAAACATGCAGCTAAAATGATCCAACCCTCCTGAGGGGGTGCAGAGTGAACAAATTAAAGTCTGCAAAAAATGTAACCCATTTAGCCTATAAAACAATATTACTATTAATTATGCATTTGGGTGATTCCTCAAGTCCTTCGAGGCTACCATTTTAGAAATGAAGTACCTTTCTCCAAGTTATTTCTGTTATTTCACTCCTGACAGAACTAGTGTTAAATGCACATTTAAGATCATTTTTTACTTTCATCAGTTTGACTGATTATGGAAAAGGACTGAGGCATTCCTAAAAAGTTGAAGCTATTGGCCAAGTCAGTTACTTGCTGATTTAACTTTTTCAACAAAGCCTTCCAATTTAGGAAAAAAGCTTTAAAGAAAATGCTCATTTAATCTGATATAAATTATTAGACTACAAGTCTTACATGTCAAAATCTGGCATAAAGTGTTCCTTAATGCTAAGTTATGAAGTCCAGACAGGCCTATTGCAATGATTAACACAAGTCTTGCCACAGGGGTGTATCAATGCACTGTGGTTTAATCGTATGTACCACAACTAGCTCTGTTGGTGAAGCATGTCAATTCCTATGGGACTGTTATACAACTCAAAATTAATTGACAGAGTTTGGAGGAGTTATATATGGACATTATGAAACACTGTTCCAGCAGCACTAGTCTGCACATAAACACAACTAACCAGTTTAAACATTTCTAAAACTACACAGAAAGCAATAGCTTTACCACATTTTGGTTCCCTGAGAAGAAAAGTGCTCCAACTACAAAGGTCTTTGGAATGCCGCCAGTACAGGGGATAAACATGCACCTCTTGCACTGCTCCTGCAAAGACATCTACTTTCATGTCGATGAGACTTGTTTGGGCATTTTCACTCAAAATAAACTTTATACTCCACAAAACTGGCAGTGGAACGGGAGCAAGAGATGACTAAAAGTAGCCTAGTACTAAAACTAGTTTTATCTGCGATGATTTGTTATTACAAAACTGGAATGCTGTCTGTTAGCACACTTCTTGAACACAAAGTCATTAAGGGCACAGTTTACTTCATCTGTTTAACCCATAATTGAGACTGGTTTTCCAAAACTTTTTGCATTATGTTAAAGTTTTAAAGTATGTTTTTGGAAAGCATGCTAACCTGTTCTTTCCCCAGGGGCATATCTGATGTTTTTAGTGACCGTTATAAACATCATGAGAATTAAGACTTCAAATATAATAAAACAGCGCACAGCAGAAGAATGAAGTCAGGAAACATTTTTATTTCCATCCAGTTTTGCAAGTATTAAGGATGGCATAAGAGTTTATCCCACCACTATGATTTATGAAATTATTACATCCCTAGAAGAGGCAAAGCTTATAATGCTTCCTGTCTTTTCCTCCTAAGTGCTTATAAGCTGTGTGAATATTCAGTTTGTTTTATCTCTGTCCTTCTGTCCCTATCTAATACAAACCTCCTTCATCCTCTCCCCAATAACTGGGTGTGGAGAAGCTGCACTGAGGCAGTCAGTAATGAGAAGTTATAAAAATATTAATCAGCAACATACACTACACTAACATCTGGGATGCTCACAACATACAGAAGACAACTTTGCAACTATATTGTGTTCCGTTTGCCGTCACTGTCTCTGAAGATCAGTAATTTAAGATTGGTTCTGTAGGACATGCGCACAACAGTCACTTCAGATTCTTCCAATTCCTCCCAATTTCTAGGCAACAATTAATTTTGTATTTACTATTTTTAAGACAAAATGCTGAAACCAGTTCTAGGTATCTAATAGTAAGATTCAAATGGCATCTTCCACAATTATAGAATTAATGCTTAGTACTTGTCAAAAGCTTTTAAAAATTAAGTTATGTTGAAAAATTACTTTCAGTTTACCCCATGCAAATAAACTGCTCAAATAGTTTAAGCTCTTAATTTAATACATCCTAAGTTAGAGAAGAATTCATATTTAGAAACTAATTCCAGACAGTTCTTAGACCTCATATGGCAGGAGATGAAACTGTTTAAAATCATCACTATCAACAGAAAAAATTCTCATAGGAAAAAAGTATATACACTCTCACTATAGTCAGGCAATCACCTCTTCCATTTCAATACTACCATAAACATTTAGCTGAATTATTTCAATCAGTAGACCCTAACCAACAACTCATGTTCCAAAATTTTCAAACATGTTTACCTCTAAAAGGCTGCATCTTTTGTTTGAATCTAAAAAATGTTTCTTTTCCAATACAATCAACTCAGTTCATTGAATGCATTTAATTTTAAGACTGATTTGTAAATTGCTCTCTCTCCTTCACTTCTCTCTACCTATACAGATCTTTAGAGAGATATTAAGCAAGACTTGTAGAATGCAACAATGCAGAGTTTCATTTTAAACTTAGGACTTATCTGAGCATGCCTGCAAACGCTCTCTTACACGAGGTGGAAGTGTTTTTAACAACCTTTCTTCTACAATTAGATTATTTCGCTTTAAGAACTGACATTCTTCCAGTTCAGCAGGAAGTGATTCAAGATAGTTTCCAATGAGCTCTAAGTGAACAAGATTCAGCAGCTGACCCACGAAAGGGGACAAATTCATCAGACTGTTATTTCCCAGAAGAAGAAACTGCAGCTTTTTGCACTGAAATAATCCATCAGGCAGCATTTCAATCTAGAAAAAGGAAAGAGAAGAACAAAAATAAAGTACATTAGAAGTTGTTAGCCTATGTACAGCTGCATGTTTTGACACTTCCCGTTTTTATTTTAGGGTAAAAAAACCCCTCTTAGTTTATGAAAGGAAAAGGAAGACTGTAATTCCTCTATCATTATGTGATCAAGTGCTTGAGAGCACTACAATGGTTGTATTATACCTGTTTTGTTACAAAGCTGCTTAGCTCCTGGCACACGCCAAGCCTGGAAGGGGGAGCACATCCATGCGTGCATGCGGACGTGGGCAGGGGAGAGGAAGAGCCCTCTATCTCCTGAGAATCACTTAAGAACAAGCACAGACTGTGGAGAGACGCTAGCAGCTCCTGTCTTGTGAAACCTGTACAAGCAGTTATCTGTGCAGCACAGTAATCCTGGCCCACTCTACTGACATGTAACATCCAAAACCAGCCTCACCAATGAAAACAATTACAAACCTCAAAAGGAGTCATAAGCCTGAGCCCCACACTAACGAGCCAGACAGTTTAGCACTGCTGACGAGGTTAACAGCCATAATTATTTCCCTCTTCCCAATCATACACCTGAGCTGCTCATCAACCAGCTGTTGATTCACTTTAGCTTTCAGGTTGACATTTTAAGGTAAAAATCAAACACTATTCACTTCCATTAAAATACTACATAGGATTGACAGCTGCAGGGAAAGGGAAGATATGTTTCTGCAGCCATGCTAACCTATACTGTCCCTGGATCAAAGCCCTTAAGCTGCTACAGACCAGGATGGTACTTATTCAGTATTACGAGAGCTTTGCTGATACCAAAGCTTTAGTAATTTAACAAGCACCACCCCTTTTTTTCTGGGTTTACTTTAATCATGAACACCACAAAAGCACTTCAAGCTAGAGGCTGTTCCAGAAGAAACAGTAGGTTAAGTCTATTTCTGTTTCTGAGCAGTAATTCAAAGTTCTACTTACATGGTTTTTTGTCAAAGCCAAGTACTGCAGGTTGGTCAGATAACCGATTTCTTCAGGGATAGAGGTTAGCTTATTATAGCTAAGATCCAAATAGTGTAACTTTCTACAAAGAAATAGCTGCAATGGAACATTCTTAATATTATTGTAATTTAGATACAACTGTTCCAGGTTTGATAATGCACCAATCTGCACCGGGACATATGAAATACTGTTGTGCCACAATTTTAAGCAAGAAAGATTCTTAAGATGTTGGAAACTAATTATTTCTTCCACTGTTCTGAGATTATTTTCTTTTAAGTCAATTTCATGCAAATTGTTTAGGGTAAAAATGGAATGGGGAATGCGCTCTAAATCACAGCAGATTAATTCCAAGGTTCTCAGGTTTACCAGCTTCTTCAGGTTATTTAGCACTATCAGTTTATTTCCCTCATTGTTGATGGACAAGTGTTGTAAAGAAGGCAGAAGATCTGTAATCACTTGAGGTATACGGGAAAGGTTGTTTTTTAAGTGAATGGATCTCAGATTTTTTAGCCCCTGAAAGCCGTCATTGTATATGGAGTTGTGATGATCTAGCATGAAATATCCTGTTAAGCACAATTCTTGTAGGTTTTTTAGATGAAAGACCCAAAACGGAATTCTTCCCATCTCGCTAGATTTCAAACGCAAAGTTTTCAGATTTTCTTCTAAAAAGTTGACTGCTGGATAATCCATCGTTAGTGATGAGTGATAAACATTGAGTTCTTTGAGACTGACAAGCTGGGTCACAGCTGAAGGAAGTTTGGCTTCAGGAATAAGTTCCAGGCTTAGGACTTCTATTTCTGTCAGTTCAAAGACACTGTCTGGAAGACCGTTTAACATGAAAAGGTGAAGTTCAGTCTTGTCTTGGGAATTTCTTACTAGTTTATTTTTCAGTTTTTCCACTGACCATTCATTGTTAAGATTTATCTGTTTGAGTTCGTTCTCACTCAAATCAGACAGGAATATTGAGAATCGCTGGGAATAAAGAGGATCGTACTGATCTGCCAAGTGAAGAATAAATGCAAAGTCATTCTTTACATCAGGAATATCAGTGTAATTACTTTTCTCTCTCAACTTCTCAAAAGAGTATTGCTTAAGTGAACTTCTTAACATCCACCACAAACTATAAGTACAAGTTAATCCATAGAAGATCACTAAAACAACGTAAAATGAAGCCAAAACTTTAAAAATTTCTGCTAGCGAATAAACACACTGGTACCTTTTATAGCCTGTAAAGGCTTGAACATTAACTACACAATCAATTTCAAGTGTAATAAATGATAAATAATAGGGGACATAAATTACTATTATGACAACTACAAAGACTTTCACTATAATCTGTTTCATGTACACCGTGTATACGACATCCTTTTCTTCGGCATGTACTCTGAATTTCTTCACTTTTTCAAATATAGCTTTAGCTTGTTCCCCTTCCTTTTTGTCAAGAACACTCGAATTTTCTCTTCCAGTTGTTTCCAAGCCAGGTTGTGAATATGGCAGGGACTGTCTGCTAGCCCCTATGTCTCCTGAACACTGAGGTGATGAAATCACTGTTTTTGATTTGGCTATCGGCAACTTCCTCGCAGACTGCTCAGCAACTGTTTCTGAGAGGGCACGCGTTGTCCACGGAGAGTCAAAACACTTCTGGAGAACAGCTACAAAGTGCTCGAGCCTGGAACTTGTACTAGGATAGTAAAGCCAGAAATTACTGCAGGCTGCAAAAATAAAGGTATGCAAAAGCACTAGGTATGGAAAAAATTTGGCAAACCAGTGAAGTTGTCGCTCGTAACACACTGCATCAATGTAGGAATACTGCTGCCGATGGAGATAATTCTGGATTTTAAGCGGGATGATTATCGGTGTTGTCGAGCTAGCTGACATGTTAAGGTTGGCTTTAACTAAATCCCAAGGCACAGCACAATGATTGTCAAATTCCAGCTTGCAAGGAAGACAACACAATACTCTGGTTTGAGTAAGCTGGAGAGCCCCAGCGAGCACAGCAAGTAGCAGCATTATCATGGTGAGGTAATACCAGAAGACATCCCACCATGGTTTTAGTATGTGGTACGATGACTGGGCATCTGCTAAGCATTTGAGTTCTGTTAGCGTGATCATGACTTTCACCTGTGAGAGAACAGCAGCTGGTAGAAGGAAAAAGAAAAGAAAATACATTCTTAGATAACTGTTAAAAACAATTTATCTCACCATTAAATACTTGAAGTTTATTACTGTTTTCACAGTCTTAAATATGTGTAACATGTGGCCTGGACTCCAGAGCATAGCAAAAGGATCCAAGAACTTCTGAGACCTGACCCCAGCCATCATCTCATGGACTTATTTTAAGGAAAGGTACTTGGAGTGCAAAAACTTAAGAGTGAAACCAAAGTGTTTTAACCAAACATTTGGGTACTGCTCCAGTAGAAGCAACAAGCAGGTATAAGTTAAAGTGGCTGATGTATTATTAGCAGTCCTTCACTACCATCATAAACTTACATAAGTGATTTCTTATTTATGAAGGTTTCCAAAATCAGAGTGGTACATGATGGCTCTTGTAATTTAGAACTTTCTACCAGATTAAATAATTCTACCCAGTAATTCTACACAAATTCCCCAAAAGTCATTTTGTATTACATATTCTTATGTATAATTCCCCATCTTCTCCCATCAAGAGAATTAAGCATATTGGCAGAATTAAAATTAAGGTGGCACAATTTATTATTGTTCAATATTGTTATATATATATATAAAAAAATATATTTTTTATATATATATATATTATATATTATATATATATGAGAGACACATTTAAATCTCAGAAGCGTAAGTTTGATTCATACTTACTTTACTAATTAAAGAGAATAAAAAACACAGCACTGCTCAGTCAGGAGGTCTACACCTTTTAAAATTCCTTGGACATGCCATCTTTACATTTGTCTTCATTCTGGTTGGAGAAAATATTGAATATACTTATTTGCAATGCCTTAACCTAAATAAAGAGCAAACATTTTAGCTTGCATTAGAGCTGCTGCCTCATTGGGCATCCATTAAGCTCTGCATTGCTACAGCTACATGAAATGGAACAGTATGTACTCATATGTGATCGTGCAGAATGCGAAGTAAAAGTTTTGCAGTTCCATCAACACAAAAATCTCCAAACACCGAGGGGAAACTGCCTACAGCTAGTCCTATTTCAAGGAAGAAGTAATTTTTTTTCCCCAAATAACTATGAACTTGTTACTTGGGAAACTGATCCCCACCCAGCTACACCCTCCTTTCAGGCAGTTGTAGGGAGTGGTGAGTTCTCTGATCCTCCTTTTCTCCTGGCGGGGCTCCCCCAGCCGCTCCTCACAGAACTCGTGCTCCAGACCCTTCCCCAGCTCCACTGTCCTTCTCTGGGCTCACTCCAGCCCCTCAATGTCTTTCTTGTCATGAGAGGCCCAGAAATGGACACAGCACTCGAGGCAGGAGCTCACGAGTTCCCAGCACAGGGAACTGCCCTAGTCCCCTGGCTACACTGTTTTTGATACAGGCCAGGATGCCATTGGCCTTCTTGGCCACCTGGGCACATGCTGGTTCTTGTTTATAATATATTGGTACTGTACATTTCAATTTTAAACAGAGCTGACAAACTGTTACAAAAAGTCAAACAATAGCTGAACCTTGTTCTTACTCCACATTCAAGTGGAAAGAATGACTGAAAATAAATTAACCCTTCTTGCACTGACAAAGCTATTTATAATAGAACATAAAAACTTACCAGGCCCACCCAAGGGAAAGCAGCTGAAGAAGGACTGGATGGTTACAATACACTCCTGAAAGAAAAATAAATTGTCGTAAGATTGTGAAATATTTGGACTCCAAAAACTGCATTAGAACAGCAGCTCACTACTTCTTCCACAATAACATTTTAAAGAGCCAACATTCTATGAGTAAAAGATCTAAGGATCTACAAGATGCCACCCCCTTCAAATTATTTACTTGTTCACTATCTGAAAGTTGCTTTTCCTAAAGTAGAGATAAAGTAATGGCCTCTCTCTTTGTCCCCTTTCTAAGCACTAAAAGCCATTTAAGCTCAACCGTTTTTGCATTTTAGTAAAGTTACAAGTTCTGCAGCTGAGATGCTCTACACAGCCGAGAAATAGCAATTTCTTCAATCACTCCACCTCAACTTCCAAAAGCACATCTCAAATGCCTTTAAGATGAGTTCTTTTGATATAATTCTTGTGGTTTGAATATAAATTTGTTGGTATAAAAGCACAGAGATACTAAACCCGTTCAAACTAAGGCTTTCATTCTGCAAAGAATACCTGCATCACATCTTGACTCAAGCCAAACGTGCTTGATTTGAATGTAAACAGAAGAAAATAAAAAACAATTTTTTTTCACTTCCAACCTCAAATTAAAACCAGTCAATTCTTCTCGCTTGAACTTTGTTATAAAAATGAAAGACTTGGGACCTCTGTTAAAGTTGTAAAGAACACACTAAGAGATGAATATATTGAATGATGGAAAAAAGTAAGATCAAAAGGTAAAAATAGCAAATTTTTAATAAAGAAAAACACTTGAAAAGTCAAAATTATCACTAAGTTGGCTGAGAGTTTAACATAGTGTGAAAGGTCTACTGAGCATGAGGATGGGAGCAATTCTTTTCCTGACAAACATATAAACCTCATCAGGGACTTGGGGAGATACTAATGTTTTAAGATGATTCATATAACTAAATGCTTACAGGAATATCCTCGGGGAATAAGGCATACCTGTTCAGTACAAAGGACAAAATTCAGAGTACAATAAAACAGTTCACATTTTCTGATAAAGTATTTTCCCTAAAATTTACAAAAAGGAAAACAGAAAATGGAACTTAAGCCAATTCTGTGAAAAGCATAATGGTATTCTTGAAAGTATGCATCACTCAATAGACCTTTTTCAACCAATGACATCATGCTAAAAAAAAAAAAAGTGTTTTGTTTTTGTACAGATTGAGAACTCAGGGTGAGACCAACCCATGTAAGTTTGTGCAGTCTGTTTCTATAAAATGCTTTGTCACCTCTCTGCCTTGCAATGGAAAGCTGTTAGTCCCCATCAGAGATTCCAGAAAAAAGACTACATTCTTGCTGTGGTTTTACAACACTTTCTAGCAGAAAGCAAATGTCACAATATTAAGTATTTAAATACTTGAAATCTGGCCTGGTGAATGGCTACTTTTTGAAGCCTTGCAATGAAGCAGGTGTATCCATTACAATTCTATGTATATGAAATAAAGCTTCCCATCGGAGGAGTACGCGGTATAAACAACGGTAACGTAAACATGGGACTTATTGATAATAATTTTGCTGAAGACATTTTTCTTTCAAATCCTATCTGTATGCCAAGAGTGACTAATCAAATGGAATAACGCTGAACTGTAATGGATTTGATAAACCTCATCTCCAGCAAGCTTTCAACCCATATCAAAGCCATAAAAGCTTTTCAAAGTGGCCTAACTCAATTGGCAATCTTTCTTAGGAGAAGACAGAATGAAGTTTAGCCCCAGGCAAAATGATGACTTCAGGAGAGTTACTCCAGACCAATACAGAGACACAGGCCAGAAAAATAAAGTAATAAAGATCACTAATATCTAGGTAATTTTTAGTTACTTCAAGACTTATTAAATCTGATCAACAGAAACATATCCAGAAAGTGAATAAAAGGCTCTCATTTTGAAAAGTATTATCTATAAGCATCAGATACCCACCACCACTCCCAGCTGCCAAAAGGGTACTTGGCATTGCATTACTCTGTCATTTGGTCACTGCTTACATAATTTTAGGCCCATTTAGCCAGGGATATCTTTGCAGCCAGGCAACTGCCGTTCTTGTCCTCCCTAAAAGGTATTCAGCTGGTGTTTCTGACACACTAATTTAATCAAAATAGATTTATGCAACTAAAGCATAGCGTGACAGGTATTCCCATGGCCCTTGACTTGCTTTTTCTCCCTCCCCCTCAAAGAAACGCAGCCACCAAGTTTGCAGCCAGTCTCTTTAGACTCTTGCAGTTGCTCCTCAACTTAGATAAGGAGATGCTGACATACTAAGTAATGTATCTGTTTTATCAATTTTCTATCAAAAGTCCTTCCTGAACTACAGTACTAACTTAGCTTCTAGCTAGTTTAAATATATCACTTTTTCTTCTCAAGTTTTGGACGGAAAATTAAGTCCAATAATAAACTAAACACACCATCAGTTTTCCTTCATAGGCAGTTTTGAGACTCCCCTATGAGATTCCCAGTACCTGCTTATGGTTTCACATGCACAGCCTGAACCTCCACTTGCAAATAAATCCTCAGGAAAATTCCCAAAGAAAAAAAAATAAACAAATTTTACCCATACACACACACATCACCCAAAACAGATCTTTCCTGGCAAAAACTTCTCCTTTTATTGGCATGTTACTGCTTCCTTTCTCAAGTATTCCGTAAACAACAAACAGCCAGGTACTGCAAGAGTTCTGGTGCAAGTGACTCCATAAAGGATGATACTGCCATAGTTACTCTTAGCAGAAGCATTTACACGACTGCCTCTCCCTTTTTCAAGCAGTGATGGTCTTTCAGAATCTGTACTTTGGTCACCTGTGTGCATACATAGATTCAGTTGTAGGACCTTTTTGATAGGGATTGTGGTTTTGAATCTGTATTCCATTGAATGCAGAACAACACAAACAAGATTAGAGAAAGCTTCTTTTCAGCTCCTCCTGAAGGAGATCACAGGTGACAATTAAACATGTAGAAGTGATTATCCTTTTGTATTTAAAACAAACCCAAAGACATTCCCACACTCTACAATAACCAGCATATTCCTCAAGCACTGGATCTTCAATACTACACTAACATTACAAGTTTGCCATATTAACCTCTCAAATAATCAAAGACCTAAAGTCCTTCCAAATACTCAGAGATTACTACTACAGACAATCTCAACCATCTGTACCTGGACTGACTAGAGGCCCTTTCCTTTCTTAAACACTCCTGCTCTGAAGACAGCTGAACATAAGGCGTAGAATAGTAATAGCAAAGTTTTATGCTGCTTAAGAATCAGTCGTTGCTCTCTGGGAAAGGCTTATATGAGTCTACATAGCCAAGTAATTTCTGAGGGGAAAAAATTGTAAACATAGTTTAAAATTTATTAAGTTAGGCTACACTAACGTTTTTACCTTACAAGACTTACCCTTCTCTGCTACTGCTTCAGAGTTAACTGCACAGCACATAAGTTGATAAAAAAAAATCTTAAAATCAAGCAACTACTACCTCACTCTACCACTATCCTTTCTTCATCAAGCTGAGAAAAACAAGAGTAGAACGTGGCAAGTATATTTCAGTTTCCTCAACTACCTAAAAGCTTGAACATTCCCAGGTTCAACACAAAAGGCCTTAAAACAACTTAAAGGCACCTTTTTTTCTCACTCTGGTACACTTAATGCAAGAAAAGTACTTTATATAGTCTAAAGTCTTTATAAAGTTGCAGTCTAATCTAAATTGAAAATATGCTTTATTCCAATTTTATTTGCTTTACAAGCACAAAACTTACTCCTGAAATCTGACTGTGCGGGATTAGATACATTATGCATTTCCTTTCCTTCCTATGCCTGCAGCACTCCAAAAAAGACCACTGTATTCCTTGAGCCACATTAACTTCTCATTAAATATCACTGATATCCAAGTAATGAGCCTTTTCTCTATTCAAGGAAGGCCAGTTAAGAGGTAAACTTTGGTTGTAAAATATGTCACTGGTCAAACACTCACTAGGGAGATGGACTAAATTCAAACATTCCAGTTGCCTAAGTACTTAAAATTACATACCTGTGGGCCACATTATAGATACTGAATCACATCAGTTAGGTCTGCCCAAGTGCATTAAGTTACTTAAACTTAACTCTTAATAGCAGATGGGAGGGTAAAAACAAGTCAACTACTTTGAAGATTAAACTCTGTAATGAAGTTGCATTATAAGAGTTGTATTTAAAAGTTATGTTGTGTGCTTTTTATATCATGCTAGTCTAGCTCGTAGAGCAATTTCAAATACAAATTCACATTCAGATATAAATACTTTGACTAGTAAAAGCACTTTCTCCAGCCCTCTCCTCAAATTAAGTCCAAGGTGTTGTTAAGGATCGTGTTCTAGCTGAATCAGGCCACAACCTATGCTCCTAGAAAGGCCTGTACTAGTGAGAAGATGCAGTTTAAACCCAAGTTTAAAAGGAAAGAGACAGGTGAGACAAACAGTTTACACAAAACCCCTACAAAATAAAATGTAGAAAAATTAGTAAGTAGGTACAAACCTAAGTTTCTGAACAAGCATGTTACAGAGTTAAATAGATAAGCCTTCTAATGGTAAAAACCTACAGTGAAATGAAAGGTAGACCAGCTTTGTTTTCATGTAATTGCATCAACATGACTGATCTCTTTGAGAACAAGCTGTCTACTTGTCCAAAATCTACCACTCCATTCATAGCCATGGTGCTTTGTAAGATCCCTAATGAACCAAGCAGGATCTGGACTCTGAATCAAATGTGAGCATTTCTAGTAAGCAATGTTTTGTACAGCTTTACTGTCTCAGTACTATTTTCAAACTCAGAGATGCATTTTAAAAATAGGTAAATTAAGCTTAAAACTTAAGAGACATATCAGCCTGTAAAATACTGACTACAATAAATATCAACACAAGCACCTGTTCAGAAGAGAGTGCTTTGTATTGGTCATACAATAGAGACATATCTTGTTTCATCCCAATATTTAATTAGTAACTTCTGACAGCTGAATCACTTCATGCAAGTAATTTTATTTCTTTCCAACTCAAACTTCTCAACTGTAAAATCATGGTAACGTTTCTGCTACTCTCTAAGAATTATTTAAATGAGGACTATTATACAGTAATAATTTCTTACTAAGTATTTAGAAAGGCTGTTCTGGATTGTACTAAGCTTCTGTTAGGTTCTGAGAGCTGGAAGCACACACACTATTCCTTTTCCTAAGAGTGGCAGTAATCACCTTTGTCCAATCTCAGAAATACTAATTTGTATTTGTAGTCCTCATTCTACCTAGAATAATTCTGATGTTTCTAAAATATGAACAGTTATCTAGTACAATAACTTAAAATTTCAACATTTGGCCAAAAAAATGATTCTGATGTTTTTTCAACATGTATAGACTGCTAAGACCAAGCTGCATTCTCTCAGGATAGCAGATGCTGAGAATGGAAACCACAACTGAGGCCACAAAAAACATATACCAAATGTATTCTGTCCCTGCAAGACAATTATTACCATGGACAAATATAGCTACAAGATTTAAGAATGGTCAAAAAATGGTCTTTTAGTTTTAAGTTTTCCTGATGCTGCACAAGATTAATGGAGAACTTTCTAGAAGGGAATATTATTACTTCCACAGACAAGAACTTAATTGCATCTAGGAAAATATAATTATCAGGGCAGCAATACAGAAACACATCTGATTTCACTCTATTAGTTCTGACATCGGAAAGCTGATTCGGATTTTCAGCAGCGGCTCATATCTCCTCTCAGAAGCAGCAGGTTTTCATCTTGTTTAACAGGAAAGACAGTTAGTCTTGACAGCCAGCCTGACAAGCTGAAACACT
Organism: Mohoua ochrocephala; assembly: GCA_013398855.1. Taxonomy (NCBI): domain Eukaryota; kingdom Metazoa; phylum Chordata; class Aves; order Passeriformes; family Acanthizidae; genus Mohoua; species Mohoua ochrocephala. The sequence goes on along the minus strand of VZTA01002194.1, from coordinate 67,764 downwards.
TGATTCTAGATGTTTGGTCTAAACAGCTATAAGAGAATAACGAGAACAGATAAATTTCCAATTGATATCTGATGCAAACTCGGGCACTCTTTTTGTATGCCAGCTCTCCTGTAACCCATCTTATTATCTTTTTAAAGAATCTCGCCACTCCAAAGTAAGAAAAGGAAAACCGTGAGACTCTGGAGTCAAATACAAGCCTGCTAGAAATGGAAATTGAATAGGCTTTACCAATCCTCCAGCAGAGTGCAATCTGGCTGCACAACCCCCTCAGCCTCTTAAGTATCTTCCTATTCACATTACTCTGCATTGCGTATTTACTAATTGGACAAAGCAACCGGCTACACCTTCTCTTCTTTTAATAAAGCGAAGAGCCTGAAAGATCCCCATTGCCCACGCTGTGTGACAGTGCAGGTACCAAGTGCCTGCCTAAACACAGCTCTGCAGCTCAGAGCCGCACAAATGCATGGGATCAGGAGAGCCAAAAGCCCTGTTGTGCTTATCAGAAGCATCTCCTAGGACAATGCTGTTTCAGAAGCTCAAACAAGTGATCAGACTTGAATTCTACAGCAAATCCACAGTAATCCTGCTTTGTTTCCTGAACAAACACAAAGTTAGTTTAGGACCTATGTTCACGCGTTGTACTTCCATCGACCCAAGTGTGCTGTGCAAGTCTCCTGCTGCGCAAAGTTTCCTTTTTTGAGTAGGCTGTCTGAAGAGACCCAACAGCTGGTAAGGTTTTTCAGACAGCACTATTATCAGAAACACACTTTGGTATGAAGCCAAGTTTAAGAACTACAAAAACAAGAGTCGAGGTTTTATCATCACCTGAATCAATTACGAACTTTGAAGTAAATAATCTCTAGCCCCATATTTGTAAGAAACTGAGTAATAATTTGAAGCAAAGCAGACACTGCTTTTAACTCCGCTTCAGTAAAGCATTTGAGTATTGACATATCCCATCTTACTTCAATTAAGCAATAATTTTCCCAACTTTGTAGCCAGTATCACTGCAAAGTTAGTGTTTAAACAATGTTAATGTTTAATAAAAAGTGTTTACTTGGAAAACAGATTTCCTGTACTGCAAAGGCACTGCAAAAGTAATAATCAGTTTCACACTTGCATTGGCATGGGTTGAAAATTAAAGTTTATCTTGTAAATAATTTAAACACAGCCTAGAAACAAACAGGTTTTAGTTAAAAATTTTCAAATTCCCTCCCTCCTTCAAATATTTTGGATTACACAACATATACACACCAAGATTTTGCTTTCATTCAGATGGAAAAAGTAGTTCAAAGGACTAATACTTCAGCATTAAAATCACAATGTGCAATTATTAAATTGCAGCTCAGTAGATCCTCATATTTGGATGCAGATGATTTATTCAGCTACCAGAAAGTAACTAAATAAATACTTCACAACTTGAACTACTCACAGAATACTGATATTTTCCCCAGAAAACAAAGGCAATAATGTCTGGGAAATAAGGGGTTACATTTTCTGGGGTTTGAAATAAGAGCTCTAAAAATCAATGTAATTTTAATTAAGCCTGAGTAAACTACATGACCAGTTTTGTAGCCGTTGTGCCACAAAACCGAAACTTTGCTAACTAAAATCACAATTTAAAGTATTATCTCACAAAGAAACAAAGTGTTCGTAACAATGTCTAAATTATACTAGCAATTAGTAGCAACCAGATCGTGTTACTATCTATTCTTACTGGCACCACTGGACCCCTTACCAGCATTTTTAATTCCTTCAGTTTCTCACAGTCAACTAAATTCTCAATATCAGTATAAGAAATTGCATTCCAGTTTACAGCATCCAAATGTACTCAGAAGCTGAGCCCTTATGATGGAAATGCAGTCACATAATTTATTTCAGTGCGTACAAATACATTATTTTGAAACAGATCACCACCAATGAGAATTAAATTGAAAATAGTCCATTATAAGTTCTCCAAAATTCGCTTCTGATTGTTGAAAGACCCTAGAATCCTCTCGGGTGTACATCAGGAGAGGGTATGTCAGCACTATACCTCAAACTGCATTTGTAACAGCTTTACTGAGAGCTGCATCATCTGCCTTCCTTCCAAGGTACTACACCACTACAAAGCACAGCCTTTTCATATCATCGAGTTTAAATCAAACAGCTGGGGAAACTACTCGTAAGTATTATGACACTTTAGTTGAGTACTGAATTACAATTTGATTTCAACTAGCTAAAAATGAAAGCCAGAACTCATTTGTAGCACACTAACAACTCTTGGGGAAAATAATCCCCAAACCCAAGCATAAGTACAATAAACTGAAGCCCACTCGCCAAGTCTGGTAAAACTCTAATTGGAATTATGTAACCTATACCACTTAAACATTAAAGACAGCAAATGTAAACACTAGAATATTAATTCCACTTTACATTTCTCACCCTTCTACATGGCTACCCAGGATATCTGAACCAAATAGCTTCATAACCACAGCACAGACTGCTAACTTAAAAAAGTTAAAGCTTCTCTTTAAAAAGAGTAACTGCAAGAGCAACTCTCAGAATAATACCATTTACAAGACAACAGCTGAACAGCTGTTATAAGGATGCCTAAGGATAAATACAACCCACAGGTTAGCGCTTAGAATACAGAGAGCAGTGTGAAACGTTTAGATAGGCAGCACAGAGACCCATATAAACCACACCTTATCCCCTTAGTCACATGAAACATCCATGTCTAATCCTAGCTGAGTAAAGCTTTATGGCTTTAGCAGTAGGTATTGTAAGCTGAAGTAGTATTATTAGCACCACAGTCTATTTTGCTACCTGTAGTGCACCAGGCAGAGCAGGCACAGCAGCAGCTAAAGCAAGACAAGATCTCCCCCTCCACCCCCCTTAGAAAAATACTTATTTGACAGTGACATACTGCTCTACAAGGTTCATTTTACAATGCTGAAATACTGATGGATGTTTCTTTAGCACTGTTGGTCCCTCTCTAAAAATTATTCAACATGCTTTCATTAACTTCGGACAACAGCCGTATTGGTAACTTGCAATAAACAACAGGCAATTTTCTCCCCATGAAAATCCTGTTTTCCTGAAAGAGGAGACAAATACAAGTCAGACCAGCAACTTCCTTCTCTCAAAAGTGTAAGGGAACAAGCAAGTTAATATTGCACAATTTCTAAAAGTTACATGAGTCCTACTGAAGTTAAAAGTCAATTGCATTATGTCAATGTAAAATTCAGTAGAATGTAATAACATATGCTAATGTAAAACTCTCTGATAAACATTTTGTTATCTGGCTACAACAGAATGCTTTAAACACTTAAGAAAACCCTTAAAAAACCCCCCTGTATCATATACTAACTACCAGTTGTCTGCCATAATCATTCTCCTTTCCGCTCTCATTTCATGTCCTTTGCCCTGCTCAGGGCCACATATACGGAAGAAAAGTTACTCAGGATAACTCTTCTATTCCCCACACTGTCAGCTGAGCTACACAGAGTAAAGAAAGCATGTACAATACAGATAGACAACACTTAATAAATTCCACAAGTACTGTAATATTTCACTACTTAATACTCATGGGTTTTTCCTTCACTGCTCTCTTGAAAGTTTAAGTTAAACAATACAGATCAATAAGGCCTAATCCGTTGCCCTCCCTGCGAGGAAGGTACGGAAGGAAAAATTCTAAGACATCTGGAATAACTGATGCCTTATCCTATCCTTTCAGCAAACAAACAAAGAAAGCTGTGAGTCAGCAGAACTGATACCTTAAATACTTGAAACCATAAGTGATCACACAGCTTCTAGCTTGTTCTAGGACTACCTCACAGGTATAGTTTTAAATGACCACACTAGGGGCCAAATCAAACACAGTTTACCTTATCAGCATTATCAATGACATTCTTAATATAAAATTAAGCTTTAGGGAAATCCACTTTAATCACTCCTACGTAACTGGTCAACTGCAGCATTCATCACGGACAAATTCTGCAGCATTCACCATGGACCCAAAGCCAGGAAGCTGCCTCAGTTTCACCCCTGAGCAGACGGGCACAAAGTCAGCCTGATGCCACTCGCACAACTCAGCCAGGGCGCAAAGAGAGACTGCCACGCAAGGGACTGCTACGAGATCACTGGCTTGCTGAGACGAGAAACGCATTGGCCAGACAGGGGAAAAGAAGACAACAACAAATCGGACGGTTCTTGTTCGACGCGCAGAACTGTCAGGCCTCAACACTGAGTTAACTCTTCTCTCCCTTTCGGGGAGGCTGGGACTGGGCTCCCGCCTGCCACTTTCTCGAGGGCAGGTGCCGCCTCCACGCCCGGGGCCGAAGGGTGGCAGCTGCCGCCCGGCCGGAGGAGCCCGGGGAGGAGGAAAGCGGCCCCAGGCGACCTGTAGCGCCCGGGTCACTCGAGGACACGCGCAGATATCGGTTACGCAAACCACAGAGCGGTTTTCGCCGAGCCCCGCCCGCGGGCCCCGGGGCGGCCACACACCCGCTCGGCGCCCCTCGCCCCGTCTCTCTCC
>VZTA01002194.1:52036-62544 GCA_013398855.1 Mohoua ochrocephala | reverse complement strand
CCCTCTCCCCCCCCCCGGTCCCGGCGTTTAAATAACTCGAGCCGTTGGAGGAGGTGGAGGAAGTGAGAAAGCCGTTATCGCTGGTCGTTAGAAAATAAAAATAGAGAAGGTGACACTTGCGAAAGGTGATTTAACCCCACCGGAGGCTTCGGCTGAGACGGGGCGCGGGTCCCGGAGCGCCCCCGACGCCCGCTGGGGGCGAGCGGAAGGAGCAGGGCTGGGGATGCTGGGGATGCTGGGGAGCGGTACCGCGCGGGTGCATTCGGGATGAGCTCCCGCCCCGCTGCGCCCCAACCGCGGCACAGCCGCGGCGAATGTCCTGCAGCAACGGGGGTCTCCTTCCGGGGCCAGGGCCACCCAACGCCCACCACCCTTTCTGACAGCAACGGGCAAAATTCTGTGCGGCAAGATTCTCCTATGGCTCTTCAATTCCACTGAAAACCTGGTATCGATATAATAAAGTTCACAAATAAAAACAGTGTTTTGAAAAACTCAGTCATTGATTCATTTGACTTTTCTACTTCACCTCCTCTTTCTCCAGTGGACAGTGCAACTCCCTCCTCCAGATGTCTGAAGGGGCCGGTTCTGCTGGGTAAAGGCATGAAAGCCTGAAGGAAAATTTTGATTCCCACCTAGATTTCTGCAAAGAACTGGGACAAATGGGCTCCCTCCTCTTAGTCGTGCAAACAGCTCAATCTATTCAAGTAATTGTCCTGACATATTTTCATTATTAGCAACTCCATTGCAAGGACCTAGTCTAAACTCTATTTACAGTATAATTGCACTCCTTACACTCGCTCTGCTATGGTAATGTTTATTCTTTTTCCAGTCATCAATTTCTTGGAAAAAGGGACTGTTTTCAAAATACTGCTTTTCCTCCATAAAACACAAAAATCCTTTTCTTCACAGCTGTACAAAACCACCTTCAATTTAAACAGCACAGACACTAAATTTTGCAAAAGTTAACAATTTTCAAATTGTATTCACCATTTTCAAATGTGTTTTCAGTACACATTTACCTACTAGTACTAGTTTCAATTTAAAAGAGACATTAAAATATGTCATACTTTTGAGGAAGCACAAGCATTGCACTGGAGACAAAAGTGAAAGTAATTAAAACAAAAGGGAACCTCACTTTTTAATCCAAACATGCAGAAATACCAATGCAAACATGTGTTGGGAAAAAAAAAAAAAAAGACCGTTTGTTTTTCTAGTTTGCTGTCACGGTGGTAGCCTAGCGGAGAATGTATTTGTTTTAGGCTGATAGTTTCTACTTAGGGTGATGTCCGTTGATAGTAATCTAACCTCAGAGAAGCAACTATTGTCACCACAAAGATGTCGACATCGTGGCATTGTCTGCAATTACTGCTCCAAGAGTCGTTGGTGAGGTTTGGTAAACAGCAGAGAGCAGGCCAGCCTCTTCCCAGGAGACGAATTCCCTTTTGTCTCATGACCTGCCGCCTCCTTAGCTGGCTGTATCATCAGGACAAATTTTCTGCTCTATTAGGGTTTCCCTGAGGAATTATTTAATCCGTTTTATGGGACTATTTCCCCCATCCGTGAGCAAAATAAATAAAAGTACATCTCATTTTATAATCTTGCTTTCTACTAACTCAAAACTGAAAACTCTGTCTCCAGGACCTGACACATTTTCATTTTGTCAGCAATATGCTAGGAAGACAAATTAATGTTTGACTAAATTATAAAACCAGGAACTATTTGTGCTAAAAATCAAAGTATTGAATTAAGTCAGAACACAGAGGTTGATGTTGATAAGGTTCCTAATTGCTTGAGCAGAAGATTGCAACACAATTATCTAGGTTTAGTTCTTTACTCTGATACTGAGTAGTTCCTGGGGAAGCACAAGGGGAGGACTCAACCCAGCAGTCACACCACACCAATCTGAGCAATGGTATCTGAGCAAAGGAAATATTTTGTTAAGCTCTTACTCTAAACCAACACTGTTTTAGCAGTGCGGCTCCTGACTGTATACTTAGCAGATCAAGTTCATCTTTAAGGTTAGCTTAGTGACAATTATTTCAGGATGAATTTCTTCCAGTCTTTTTCAAGCAACATTATCTGCAAAATGTTCTTCAAGCTCCAATGCCCTTTCTATTTGTTTGTGACAGCCATTTAGAAGATACTGAAAAACAACAGCTTGACAATACTGTGAAAGCTGAGCTTCCTTTCACACATCATGCCATCCCCATATCTTTTTTAACTTGGTATTTAGATGTCACAAGCACAACTTTGAATATATACATAAAAAAATAATGATTTCAAATGTTATGCTCAGTGTGACTTTTTGGCATCCAGAGCATCTGCTTCAACCCCTTCACTTCTACAGTTTTGGGAAATCTCATGTAATAAGAAAGGGAAAGCTATATAGCAAAGTGCTGTATATTTAAAAGGGTAATACAGTCAAAAGTTCACTTTGAAATATTTTCTATTGAAAATTCTTTTTAGCATTACAGAGATGATATTACACTTGTCTTTTAACCCTGCAGCAGTGCTTGGAGTTGCAGGAGCAGCAGCATCTTGATCGGCAGTCACGCTGGCAGCAGTATCTGAAGCTGAGCCAGTTCTGTAAATAAAGCACCCTATGACAACTTGCCTTGTGATCACCAAGTGCATTTCTGACTAGCTGATTCTCGAGATCCTGGCTTTTGATATGAAAGGCTATAGCTTCATAGTTAGGTGAAGCATGAACAAGCAGATCACAACTCTTTAACTCCTAGAACTCCATACTACCATTTATTCTCCTAAAGAGAATTTTAAAAATACATGTAACCTTCATAGTTATTCATATAATTTAATTTCATTCCCTGGCACATCCTGATTATTATCTCACTTTCTCTTTCTGGCATTTGCCAAAGCTTCTTTGTCTTCTACTGAGAATTTATAAATCACATGTTCCATACGCTCCAGATCATTGATTTCCTGGTGCAATAACGTGGCTCGCGGTGACCAACAAAGGCTCCCTGCAGGGGCGGGTATTTTAGAACAACACTTCCCTCTGCCGGATCTGTGGGCAGTCACAGCTCTGCCTGCACGGAGGGACCTGCGCACATCCTCTGCCCCTCGCTCCGACAAGACCCCTGCTCCTCCCAGACTGCGCGGGACAGTGCGAAAGTAGCAAAGCTCATACTAATTCATCAGATGAACAGGATAATCATAAAAGTTTAATCCAGTATCAACTGGACAGAAATATCAATATACTTTCTTCTCAAGACAGGAGTATCTCAGAGCCGTAGATGATGTGAAAATTGAGAGTCCCAGGGTCTGACCTTCCATATTCACTCCAAAACCCTGACAGCTTTATGTCAGACGAAATTAGAACAATATTTCAAAACACCTTTTGCCCAGATCAGCAGTCATTACTTTCTTTATAGAGTGTAAATATATAGGGCCCCACAAAAAAAAAAAAGAAGAACAGTTTTTTTTAAGAAAAATTGCCTGCACCTCTTATGACTGTAATGAAAACTAAGATGGTGCTACAATGAATTTTAGTTGAGTGCTACACTTCCTACCTGGCCAAACTGCAAGCAATAACCAGAACATGACATTTTACACGGGAGTTGATGGTAACTACTATATTCAGATACAGCTTTCTTGCCTTCAAGTCATTCAGTGGTTGGAATATTGTCCTCAGCTGAGGGTGAGTGTTAAGAGGAAGGGGAGAGAGAACTGCAGAGATACATGAGTAAGACTCTTGCCCTTCACGAGGACAGGAACTGGTCCCAGTGCAGTACTACACGTACTCCTAACTCATTTGTGAGAACACCACTGAAAAACATAATTATGCATTTTGCTGAACAAAGATTCTGTTCACATACTCTGCTGAATGAAGGCTTTTGGTGGACTTCAAAACACAGGAAGAAGATGAATAAACTGAAGATAGAAGAAGGGTACTAGAAAATACAGATACAATTCTAAAACAATATTCCCCGTCAGTGAAATTTACTTTGAAAAGGCAGATAGAGAGACAGAGACTTTTCTGTTCCACGGAAGAAATGTCAAAAGATTGGATCAAGGTGGTACTCAATGTTGAAAGGTAGAACAGATAAGAGTGCTGAAAGGCATACTGAGGTTAATTGGAACAAGCCACCCTATAAAACCGGAAACAGCTAGGTGGTTCTTGATCTGTGTTCAAAACAAAGCCTGTGCTAAGCACACAGAAGGTCTAGTTAAAAAATATATGAGAAATATTTAGCCTGAAAAAAAGTGTTTTCAAAGAGTTTGGAGAGGAAATAAAAGGCTCGAATAAAGAAACCAGAATGTCAGGATTAAGGAGGCATCCTGAGCAACAATAGGGAAAGGAAACAAAAAAGCAAACCCAACAGCATACGGTGGCATTAGGAATGCTTTCCTAACCAGGATGTTTTCCAGTCATTGCCTTGTTTTTTAATGCTGAAGAATGGGATTCTCTGTGTCATGTCGATGGTATTGCATTCTTGCCTCCTGGTGATCCTTGCATCTTGTTATTAATTGTAAAGTCTCTGTCTGAGACTTTCCGAGGAACTTCTAAGGTGGACTCCAAGTACATGGCATAAGATGAATATTTGTCTTCCAAGACCTTTCAACACAAAATAAATGTTTGTTGGCTCTAGTAGCCCTACAGACATTATCAGCCCATATTTGACACTTAATACTGCATTACTGATAATTGCTGTGTGTCTGCTAGAATGCTACTAACAAGTAATAATTTTAAAAAATTAGTGCTTTGGGATTCAAATACCATTCACTTCTATTGTTCACAAATGCCTTGACTCCACTGTACAATTCTAGTATTGCAAGTACAATTCATAAAGCAATTAAGAATATAGCACTTGAAATACTACATCACATAATTTTCTGCAGAAAACACAGGAAATACACTTCAGTGTATTCTTATGCAGATCCTGGTTTCTCTCAACTGTCCCAGGCCTCTTTCACTTATGCTATCTTATTTTTCACATTTCACTCACCTTGCACAGGGGTGAAAGACTTATACACCTAGTAAATATTTAATTAATGGCAGCTTCTGTTTGCTCAGCACTCTTGCAAAGTCTTGAATTTCTTGAATTCAGCACTTGTCTGGGGACAACTTTATGCTTGCTAGAAATCAGAAGTCCTCCAGTAGGGAATTCCTTACTGTGTTGTTTTATGTCACCGCTGTTCCTTTACTTGTTAGGCCTCAGACATGCAGCCGTGATTTCAACTGGGACAGCCCAAGAGGGTCACTCCCTTCAAATTTTCTCCCGTTGCTGATTATAGTCCCCAGCTAATTTGTCACCAGAAGTTGCTGCTCCCTCAGAACTGCAGCCTGGCTTATGTGTGAGGTTGCTCCCCACTTTGAGGCTACTCAAACTAACCGGATCAGTTAAACACTTTTGGTTACAGGGTTTATCTCTGCATCGTTTTGAAACACCCACTTTGGGATCAACCAGCATAAGCTCTTTCCCATTTAACTTGCTCTTACGAAAAACCAGTAACTGCTCTGCACCTTGCAGACTCAGATCCTCAGGGAAGCTGTTAGATCGAAAGACCAAAGGCAAATTATTTGTCTTTCAGCACACATTCAATCTGGATCTTTTCCTCATTCCCTTCAGTCTTCTTTCTGAACGTATATTTTGAGGTTGGTCAGTGATTTATCTGAACAAATTATTCCCAATATCCCTCCAGAAGTGTACACATCAGTTCTTTACTATTTGTAGTCCCTGCCAGAAAAAATTTCACAGAATCACCTTCTGCTAACTTGAGGAACCCATAAGAAAAAAAAAGTCTCTGCTACATCTCAACAGAAACTTGCTTTCTGTTTTCTAGAGAACATGGGAAAATAAGACAAGAAGATCTGTTATACCAAAGTGTCTTTACCTCAATTCAAATACAAAGATGGTAGGTCTGGAATCTGTTAGAAAATACTTCCATTGTCATACCCTCTTTCATTATTGCTAATGGCATGATTCTACAGGGGGGAAAAAGCTGATTTTGTCCACAAACCCTCACAACATAAAAATATTTAATTTTATAAGAAGTCAAAGATACATAGACACAATTTAAGATCAGCATTGGTGGTACAAAAAATATCCAAATAAATTAATATTAATTTGTTTATGGATACTGCTGAGAAATGCTAGAGCTTTCCAGCACCTGCTTCATTCTGCAGTTGCATTCAATTTTCTTTCTCATACTTCCATTAAAAATGTATGAGGTCATTTAAAACTGGAGTCCTCTCAACACCTTCTAAGATTAGATCTTGAGAGGCAATAAAGCAAGTATAATCTGAATTCCAGGATCACATTAATTGGCCATGATGCCTTTTTTAAAACAGTGCCAAGCTTATACAGTAACTACTATCTGATAAGCAAATTGTAACAGTGCAGCCTACCAGGAAAGAAAAGAAAAACTCATGATTTTTGAATGAGAATCAAAATAAATGCTTACAGCACAGCCCGTTATGGGGAGTTCCTTGGCACATATTTGGAATGTTTAATCACAAAACAATGTAGTCAGACACGAGTCATAGAGCTCACCCCAAATGTCTGAAAAGTCCTATGTATTTGTTTAATACTCCATACTCTGAGTAATATAGGAAATTCTCACCAACGTATTTCCAGCTTCCTAGACTTCCCTTATGCAATCCGGTGTTAGTCACACAGTGTGGGAGCAGAGTCACATCCCCTTCCCCGATCCAGATGCTGGCAGGACTCAGCCTTTTGGAATAAGGCTGGGCTTGTGAGATATTTGGGCTGTACTTCTTCATGTGTATTATCGTGCATTCTTTTTAAGATGGCACCCTAATTCCTCAGAACACTTCTTCAATAAAGATTTGCAAAAGACAAGATTCAGATTCTTTCTTGAGCAGGGCTTCCAGCCACAGCATGGCAGACTGTGAAGTGGCAGCATGGCCATGGGCTGGGGGTAAGGATGGCCCCTCCCACCCGAGAGACTCCAAATTATCCACGGCTGAGAGGTGTGTGGGTGTCCTGCCTAACCTACTGCACAGACATGAGTACAGGACACCGAACTGCTGCAGACACCAGCATGTCTTTCTGTGCTTTTGTTTGAAAAGCAGGACTTGAAAAGCAGAGCTGTGCAGTTCTGAGGGAGAAAGGAATAGAGGAAGATACTGGGAGCAGGAATTGTGAGCAAAGAGATTCTCTCATCTGCTGTCCAGTAGATTTTGTGACGAGAAAAATAGGCTTTTGTCCATTTCTTGTTAGTAAACAAGTCTGTGACAAAGGCTTGTATGTCCCATCAGTAATTAAATGTCTTTTCTTGTTGACAAAAAAAATCTTTAGGGCCTTAAATTCATATAAAAAGGAAATTACAACACGTACCTGCCTTTTGGAACTGTCACTATAAGGTTTTATTTTTATGACTTGTATAATACCACTTTGGAAAGTATTGGCTATATGTCAAGGAAAAGCTGATTTAAATTTTATGTTTTTCATCTCTTCTTTGATTTGACCAGGATACAGGTTTATTAGAGTCTTATCTACTGCAGCTAGGGTGGCAAATTCTGATGGACAAAACACAGCTGTAGTCAGCTGATTTTTTATGGACTGTTAATAGTGTGCTTGGGCACCCAAATTCTGCCAAGTAATTTTCTCCTCTTCAATTGAACTGCCTCACTAATCAGTTTTGAAGTGTAGAAACTCCTGACCTCCTTTCCTATTAAAAAAAATAAAAAAAATGGAGCTGGATTATATGAAAAGAAATTAGACTAAAAATGCACTAATTCTTACTTCTAATGAATGAGAATGTGTTAAGCTGCCATGGTAGACTTTTATCAAAAACTGAGGAGGCGTTTTTAAGCAGTTACGAAATGAGCGAGACGCTTCTAAATTGAACCTCAGTATGAGATACTTGGGGTGCTTATAAAAGGTCAGAAAAGTTCAATCTGGGTGATGGCAAAGTTACTTTTAAAATACAGAAATAGATTTTTTTTTTATGTATGAAATATAAATCTAAAAAAGCAAATACCTCACCACACCTAAATTTATTACTTTAGCTGAGCCCTGGGTTTCAGGACCGATTTAATTTTATGAAAACTGTTGAATGCTGCATTCATAAGACAGTGTATTTAATCATTAGGCTCAGTGTTCCTGCTTTCCCTGCTGTGCCAGAACTTGCAAAATTCTTTTAAGTTAATGATCTTTGAAATGGAAGTTTTGGACCTTCACACTGCTCAAAGTGTAGGAAGGCTGGACTAGTTACTCAGTTTTTCTAACATTGATGAGACAGGCCTCCTTCAAGACCTTCTGACTGATACGTGAAGTGAGGATTTCCTGCTTAAAGCACAAAATACCATTACATTAAAAAAAAAAAAAAGATCATTTTGGGGGGGAAAAATTTGAAAAATTGCTACTGTACATAGGTAGCAACTACAATTTGCATAGTCATTCCTTACCACAGCAGACTTTGATTGTTGCAGAAGTTGGACTTACATGTTTTTCATATTACTTCAGTTGAAATTTAGACCAAAACTATCGCACCAGATGCTACAGAATTGTAACTAAAAGAACTCTCTTTGCCAGGTTAGTCAAGTGGCAGTGGATCCTATAAACTCACATGCTCAAAAGATTCTGTTTCACCAACAGGAGCCCCAGTCTTGCAAAAGAGGAAATGTCAGTGCTCATTGGAGCAGACAAGATTCAAAACCTCCTGTATTCTTGACTATGTCTGGTGATCTGGTAAACACTGAGCATCACTTAGGGTAAGAACTCAAACAGTGCTTGTTTCATCATCTGAGGATGAATGAGGAGTATCTTACCAACATCCTTTCAGCTTTCTGTATCATGGGCCTAGAGTAGAAGGCGGTGCAGAAGCGTGGGAAATATCACAGTGCATGGATTACCCCATGACATCTGCTTTGTACACAAGTCTCTGAAAAATACGTGCATCAATGGAACAAAAGGCCAATAGTAGGCTAAAGTTTCTTTTTTCCCCTTTTTGAAGCTTGTCATGACACAGCAGAGGTTGGGATATGCTGCCCTCCAGTGCACGCTTGCAGGGATCCTCTCTGCCAGAGGACTGCATTTTGAGACAAGAATTCTCAAAAAGCATTACAGAAAAAAAGAGTAAAGTGTTAAATTCTTTGTGTGTCTTATTTAGGATCTAAAATAATTGCTGGGACTTGTTTCTTAATTTTGCTGTTTTGTTCTGGCTTTGTCAGAGTATTTCTATATCCAAGCAGAGTGTTCTAGTTTGTTCTATGAAATTGGTTCTCTTCAATCAGCTCTCACTCTTTCATTTTCTATGAATATACACAATGATTATATACATAGCACAATACATATGGTAATGATATGCAAATAGTGTATCTATACCATTTCATATCTGCATTCTGCCTATAATCCTTTTCTTTGTGATTCTTACTGACGCATCAGAGATCCTTCTAGTATCCACATTAAAAGGAAACAATGAAGACTTGCTATAGAAAGTGTTTTCTCATTAGCTTGTACAGTTGCTTCAAAAATATTTATCTGTATTACTGAACATTTTTGAACAAGAAATGCGTTTGACACAGCCCTTATAACATCTGATTTGTGGGTTCTTTCAGCTTTGCAGAATCACAATGGGACTTAGCATACAAAATTAATTGTACAGTCTTTCTCCGAAACAATGATGTACAATGATGTAAACAATCTGTACAATGGTGTTGATATTAAGGCAAACCAGTTTTGTAAAGATTTATAAGGGCAGGAAAAGTAGGCTGCAAAGACATTTCAAAGATATAAACATATTTCTAACTGAATAATCAAATTTAGTGATGATGAGGAGTTGATTAAAGGGAACTTTTTCATTTACAAATTGAGTAAGTCTCTGTCCTGATTGTTAAGGGGAGCCTTTAAACGGCAGATTCTGTGAGTTTATGGAATACTTCAAGAAATCTGGAAAATCTCACTCTTTTTCTGATAAGTGGTTAATTTAGGCATGAGATAATTGTTTACGATTTTGACACTTTATTCCCTCCAGAAAGGCCAAAGCCCAAAGAAGGCAACCAGCTGGCCCAGTTTACCCCAACAGAGCGCCAAGTTTTATGATACTTGGGAGATGCTACGTACGTGTGCGTAACTCCATATCAAGATGTAGTCGAGCACGCAGAGATGAGAAAAAAAATCGTAATTCAAGTTCTGACCAAAAAAACCCCCCAAAAGTCCACCACAACTTGGTATCGGGGAGACATTTCTATGCCTTGGTTCAGCCCCGTCGCTGCGCCTCACTGCGCGCAGACCGCTCGCCCTCAGCAGCTCCTCATCCGCACGGCGGGACGGGAGGGACGGCACTCTCCGGGCCTCGGGACTGGAGGAACAGGAGCGATGGGCGCTCTCCGCCCCTCAGAGTGGCGGGACGGNAAAAAAAACCCCCCAAAAGTCCACCACAACTTGGTATCGGGGAGACATTTCTATGCCTTGGTTCAGCCCCGTCGCTGCGCCTCACTGCGCGCAGACCGCTCGCCCTCAGCAGCTCCTCATCCGCACGGCGGGACGGGAGGGACGGCACTCTCCGGGCCTCGGGAC
>VZTA01002194.1:23800-49543 GCA_013398855.1 Mohoua ochrocephala | reverse complement strand
TTTTTTTTTTTTGAGATCAGTGTGTGGTAGAGTATCCGGTTATATTAAGGAGGCCTTTCCCTTTACATCCTAGAGTAGCTTAAGTGGAGGTACTCAGTTACAGATGAAGGAAGAGGCATTTTTAGAAATAAAAAAAAGTCATAAAAGTATTTTATAGGAGGCTTTTTCATTTAATGGCCAGTAGTCTTGTCCCTTAAGTCTGAACAAATGCTGTGCAGTTTTCTCTGGAAAAGTGTCACAAAGATAGAAACAGTGGGAGAAGTGTTACATGCCAGTGCCCTTTCTTACTGAGGCTGTTCAGCAAGGTCGTTTCCATTATGTTCCTCATAAAGTTTTCACAGTTTCTACATTTCTGTGGTATTAAAGGTGGATATAATTTTTTCTTTGGGTATTTTAGGTACTTACAGAGATTGACCACGCCGCAGTTATACAGGTCTGCTGCTGCTCGCGCCGTGTGGTGGTTTTGTATGATTGCCTCGTGTCAAATAATGGTTCTGTTTTTCAGTGCCCCATGGCACTAATGCTGGAAATATTTCCAACTGTCAATAATTTTTCTTACAAAACTTGCAAGTTAGTTTTGCATGTAAGGCTTGCAAGTTTTTTATTTAATTTTTCTATTTCTCAATACAAAATGAAACAGGCAAAGCTATGCATGTTTGTCTCTGTGCTAACTAACTACTGCAAGTGTTCACAGCGAGCTGCAAGAGTAATGCTGTCTTTGGTCTGACCCTGGGGAATAGCACCATTGTCATGGTCATGGTCATGTTTTAAGATAGTATCAGTATGTTACACAAGTAGTTTTTGTAAGCTTAAACAAGGAGAGAAGTAGAGACCTTCATAATCTTCTTGATTTTGCATCGTTATTCTCAAAGATAACCTTGAATATGCTAAGTGGTATTATTAGAAGTCACTTAAAATGGATTTTCAGGTCTTTTTAAAACACAGTGTTTCTTCTGTGTCTTTCAGAGTATCTGCTGGCTAGTGTCAAAGATTTAATTGCTGTTTACTTTTGTTAGTCCTCAGACTAGCAGAGTTTCTTCTTGCAAATGAACATCAACTGTTTACTTGCAGATTGCTAAATGCAATGGGATTATGGGAGTATTCTTGAAGGTCTAATTGAGTTAGCTACAACTCAGTACTGTGTGAGAAAGCCCCTAATTTCAGAAGTGAGACTGAGTTTGTAGCACTGGAATAAGAGAAAGGCAAACTCAGCATACTTTTAAAACTTACTCAATGAGGCATCTTTGGTTGCCTTTTCTCTTAGTTAATAAGGACACTTTCTTGTTGGACTAAAAGCATTCTTAATGAAAACATATTTTATTGTGGTATCAATTTAACTTTTTTCTTTCTGTTTGCGAGGCTCACATGGTATTATTTTAAGAGGCAATGGCATTCCTTTGTTTCTAATACAAATAGCATACATATATATTTTTTTTTTGTTCTCTTCCCCTTCTCAGGTAGCAAAGTCGGGGGGGAACAGGAGTTATATACCCTTTAATGAGTAAACTATGGAAAACAAAGTTAATAATTATACTGCTATGGCTAATGTGTTTCTGACATAGATTTGTGGGTTACATATTTCTAACACATTTCAGTCATTGTGGCAATGTCATCTAATATTTTTGTTTTAAAATATCTTCTGGAAATAGTTGTCTCAAGTACCAGTTCTTACTTCTTTTTTTATAGTTATTAATTAACGGGACACATTTTCTCCAGTCAGTGAACAATCTGTTACTCTACAAAGAGTGTATTTTCTAGCTGTTTTCAGCCATGGGAGATATTTAATGTTTGCCAAGTCACTGTGACAAAACTCAGTGTAGTTACATAATGTGCATAGGCCTCCCTCTCCAGTGTGAGTGGTGATCTTAATTATCCTGATTTCAGCATACCTGATTTGAAACACTTGGAAATGGAGACCAGTTTTAAAGATGTGTAACTTTTTAAAAAATCATCTCTTTTTCTATTCTGTGTATGTTGGCAAGTTTAATAGCAATTTTTATTACACAAACACATTTTCACTAGAATTCTAATAGAGACTTTGAAGCTTGTATTGCATTTAATCTTAGTTGTTATTCAAAGAAAAGAAGATCAGTGTTGTCATCCCTTGAGATGACATTCAGAAACATCTTGCAGCCCTGTCAGTTAGAGAGCTTCATCCTCTATGTTTACAACTGTGCTAAGGTAATAATTTACAGGCGCTTACTTAATTGAAACAAAATCACTGGAGGGAAGAGGAGAGGATCTTATCTTAAAATTGCTTGGTGATGTGTAGGAACTCATTCCTAGAGTCTGCAAGGTTTTTCAGGTCACTTATTTATTATGCAGGCATGTTTCTTGCTTCACGAAACTTCTGTTGCCGTGGCATTAGAACATGCCAGCTAAGAACAGATTTGCTTTCCAGATCCATCAAACATTCAGCCTCTGCAGTAAGTATTCCTTCAGCTTCATAGAGAGAACTATTTCATGCAATATTTTAGAGATGCACTAATTTTGCAATGTTGCAAATATATATGCATTAGCGATGTTTTCTTTATTTCTTGTTACAGATAAAAACATTTACTATTAAGAACAAAATAAGCTATTTGAATCAGTCAAATATTAACCACATTAGTGTAACAGAATTTGGTGATTATTGCTCTGTGTATCCTTTTCAGTCTTTAAAGTCACATCTAGCACATATCACACCAGAAAGATTGCCTAGCTTTTAGAGAGAAGCTTGAGATACAGGAGACAGGTTCAGTCTCAGCTTTATCACAGGCTTTTGGTAAGACAATTTATTTCTTTTTACCTCAGTTTTCCTTTAAAGATATAAGAGTAATGTTGTTTCTTGATGCCGCAGTAACAAGGGGTCTGTAAGTACCTCAAATTTAATTTTATATAGAATCTTCTCAATTTCCCAGCTTAACTGCTCATAAGATTGCGTAACTTCATTTTAAGTCTTCCAGTTTTGTTGAGAGAAAACAGCTTTGAAACATGGCAGGCAGTTGGAGGTGA
The DNA here is from genome assembly GCA_013398855.1 of Mohoua ochrocephala. Lineage (NCBI taxonomy): Eukaryota > Metazoa > Chordata > Aves > Passeriformes > Acanthizidae > Mohoua > Mohoua ochrocephala. The sequence continues at coordinate 46,549 of VZTA01002194.1, read as the reverse complement.
CAGTCTGCATTCCACACAGAACACTGTAAAGTGTGTTCCCAGATCATCTAGTCAGCAAATTGGGTCAACTGAGGCACATGCCAGATCCTTCAAAATTGATGCTCGATCGTTATACTGGACAATTGTAACATATTTTGCCCATATGAAAAGTTTCTTTTAGTGTGCAAGCCACTTTGCAGGTCAGCTTTTGCCTGAGTGAGTTTTTCATATGCTGTATGTATTTCTATTCTATTTAATTGAGTTGGATATTCACATTAAATGTCCTGTTTAGATTTTTTTTACTTTTATTTTTATTTTTCTTAAGATATTGGCTTAAGCTGTAGCTTTTGACATTGAATTCTACAATTTATTTAGGTACCATGTAAGAGTGTTTGCTTCCAACATTATTAAAGTCATTGCCGTTCAGTTTCCTTACAAGTTTCTCTGTATTAAGCAAAAAGATAAATACAAGCAGCACCTGGCTTTCTATCTTTGTTAGAAAGTGTTAGGGAAAGTCGGAGGTCAGTTAGAGCTTGATGAAGATCTACCTCTCCTGCTTAACGCCCATCTTTGACTCATGGAAATCCTAGCCCTGCGTGCAGAAATGGCTTGGAGATTATCAGGTAATGACATAACTGAGCTGAAAGAAAAAGACTCTTAAGATTTGTCATGACCTTCTGGGAAAAAGAACGCCAATGAAGGTTTCATTTTAAAATCTCAGTTAATTAGTTGGCTTCCCCAAAGTAGTGAGGTTGACCTGAACCCCAGTGTAATCTGAATCTGTGAAAACCTGAAAACTAATGTAGGTCCTGCTATTCTGTTTTAAAACTAGTTCCAAGGCACAAGAAAGAAAAAAAGAAATAGAAAGACTTGAATTGTTAAATATTTAAACTTATATAGTATGGAACAGTAAGGTGAAGGCTTAGTTTACTGTCAATACATTTTGAGCTAGGGAAGGTTACTCAGTGCAGTTAAGATTTACATTATAGTTAATTATAAAAGTCCTGCAGTTGATAAGCCTTTAGCTTTTAGCAAATTGAAACAATTTAAAAAGAGGTAGTCCATGAAACAAATTTACTCATGGCTACATACACAATTCTCGTTGTTAATTAGCAAGATTCAAGGTGAGTCCTACTCCTTCCACTACAGAAGTAGTCTAGCATGTATAAAAAGACGTGTGTGTGTCTTAGTGTAAGTAGCACCTGTGTTGTTCGTATTTTTAAAGTACAGCCAAACATTAATCGTATTTACCAAAAATCACTGTAAAATTGGATTACTCTTCTAAACGATATGCGTGTTTTTAAATAAATCCAATACAGATTACCTAGTCAGGACTTTCCCTTAGCTCCCTCTTGTTCTATGTTAAGGAATCTGACTTGACCTGTCAAGTTATCGTAAAGGTTTTCTTCCTGAGGACAAATAAGAGGTGTCCTGTGTTTGATTCCTCTGGTGTTCGTGTCACACAGATGAGGTCAGAATCAGGTCTGTTCGGAAGACATAGGAGCAGAGAAGCATCTGTATAATTTTATAGCTTCTCATTCTTCATATGACAACGTATGTGATGGCTTCATTACTGTAAGCAGGTTGAGTGCAAACATGGACCTGCTGCATGCTGTGTCTAATAGGGGTAATTTCCATGGATTCAAAGTGGAAACTTGAGTGTAATGGTAGTGCAGACATTTTCTTGGAGTGTGGTGGCTACAGTATGGTTTTTGAATTTTTATGGTAATAATACCACAGCTGGCAGTGGGAAAAGTAACTAAAAACCAGTAGCTTGACTCAAAGAAACGGGAGTGTCTGGGGTGCTGAGGGACTATGTAATTTCTATGCAATTTTTTTCTGATTTCAAGCTAATTTGCAAAGATAGTTATGAACTTGCACCTTTTTTGCTTGCACATAGAAATTAATTTGGTTTCCTTTTTCCTAACTTCCTTTCCATTTTTAGCTTAAAAATATCACAACTATCATTAGGTTTTTCTCTTCCTCTTCATAGAGTAGTCATTACAAACCTATTTTACAGAAGTTTTCCAATACCTTAATTTAAGGTCTGAATATACAGCAAAAACATGTTCTGATGTGGTTTTGCTGTGCTCTAAGGTAGATACTTTAAAGTTTTAAAAAGTGAAATGAAAATAGGAAATGTCTTTGCTATTTTCCTCTTATGCAGCAATTTAACAAATAAAATTATGTTGCAAACGCATACTTTCCAAACTGGATTGAGCAGGAATTGGACTAGAAATAGCATAGTCTTTAAGCTGTTAGCATATCATAGAAAAGAAAAAGAAAGTATGTTCGCTATTTTTTTTCTTTTAAGGTCATCTTTTAAAGCTATTGAGCTAAATTATGCCCCTCCTCCATCCTTGCTGAAAGTTTAGTGGGTTTAGATAATGATGAATGAGAATTTAGGGCGTTTTTGTGTATTTTCTTGTTAGTCTGAATTCAAACTATTATGGAAGCTCTAATGAAAGAACATGTCTATAATTTTGTGTAACTACTGAATTCAGCTGGCAATGGTATATTTGAGAAAGCATGAATGAGGGTTTTCATGCAGAATCCAACAATATCATACTTTGTCTTTCTTAACAAAACCCTTCTGTCTGTATATTTTGATCTTGCAGACAATGCCCTTCAGACACAAAAATACAAGACGAATTGAAGGCCTCGATAGCAATGTGTGGTAAGTAAGAGGAAAATATCTGCAAATTTCAGAAAAATGTCCTTGGCTGATGTATTTTCTTTCCAAAAAGATAATTATTGCCAATAATGAGAAGCATGGCAGTTGCTATCTCTGCTGGAATATATTTGGCACCTGTTTAGAAGCAGCAAATGAAATTAAATTAAAGGTATGATTAATTGTTAATTTTTGAGTTTTAAATATTAAGCTTGGGCTTCTCTTCATCTATTAAACCACATAAGACAAGTTTAACTCATGGGCATGGTAGTATAGCTGATTTTCAAATTTAAATGTTAATTCTGTTGAGTAATGTATTTCAATTACACCTGATTTGTGTTTACCAAACAAGTCAGATTTTTTTTAAGCCAATATACTTGTCTTTATAATTTAGCTCATTATTTTAATACATCTTTTTCTAGGTATTGGTCTTAAAGCAATATTGCCATCACTGATAAATATGGAATTTTCTTAGTCAGGGAAAACATTATTTTGGGCTTACATTAGTTGTATGTATGTGTTGTATTCGTTGTGTGTACATATACACAAGGTGTTTTGATTATTCAGCCTCAAGCTAATTTTTAGCAATTTGTATTCATTTTTGACAGAACTGTGATGCTATGTGGGGAGGGTTATGATGGGGGGAGGGTTGTTTTGTTTTGTTTTTTAAATCCTGTTAACATTTCGGTAGGGAGGAAAGAGTAAAATGTAAAGCTGACCTGTAAAGGGAGGAAGGAAAAATTGTTCAAGGGTCCTGCAGGCTACTAGGAACAGTTAATAAGCACTCTGAAACAGTCTGTTGCCTGAAATTGCTTTAAAGAATTATAGCACTCTGAGGTGACTGGGTAGTTTAAATGGCACCTTCAATTGACTGAATTTAACTTTTAAGACATTTAATGTGCCTGGTATTCCATTTCTGCCTATATCCAGAGTAACTGTGTGTGCATGTGCCCATCTGAGCACGCTTCTGCTGGCAGAAAAGTTATTCTGTGGATGCAGAACATGAACCTTTTCTTGGGTGCCCTCTGACCCCTGTGGTCACTTACCATTATTTCAGCCCTCAGCTTTCCATATGAGCACTCTACTTAAACCTGTTCCCACTGCTGTAAATTTTGCAAACTGAAATACTTTTTTCTTTGCCTTTTAATGATAATGAATGAAAAGATAATTTTATCTGGTATATTAACTTTAAGATGTTTTTCCCTCCAGGGTTGAATTTACAAAAGTGGCAGCAGATCCCTCAATTGTTAATCTTGGTCAAGGCCTTCCTGATATATCCCCTCCCAGCTATGTTAAAGAAGAGCTGGCAAAGGTAGCAGCAGTTGATAGACTGAACCAATACACCCGAGGCTTTGTAAGTATTGTGGAACTTGAGGACCCAAGTTCAGTGGAAAATGTGCCACAGGGAAAAAAATTTACTTTAAATTAGTTTTATCTGTAGATCGTAGTGTTATATCCCAAATTAAGTTGATCTAGTAGCCTTATCTGTTACTATTGAAATCCCTCTGTGTAGGCTTCTTCAAGGCAGAATCCTTCAGCAAGAGCTAAATGGTAGAGCAGGTCTGGGATAGACTGTTTCTGAGGAGTTGATTCTGTTTAAAGAGTGTAGGTTATACATTTACATCTGATTTTGGTCAGTGTAAACATCAATCAGACAGTACAATGGGAGAATGAGAAAGAAATACTTGATACCACTTGGGACAGCACCTCTAGGATCAAGAAGAGATTCACCCACAGAACTTAGTAAGTTTCAGTGGAAACTAGGAAGGGGTGAAAACAGGAAGCTTTTGCCCCTGGAATACATTCATTACCCATTCCGTAAGCTGGCTTGTAGAGTTTACGTCTTGAGCCAGGCGTGAGGATGTGGCATTTATCATTGTCCAAGGCAGGGTATTCCTGTGGACTATTACTGTTTTAGTATGACCACTTCCTTGTTTGGTTTGTCTGTCTTCTGTTTTGTGATAAAGATAAACTGTATTGCCCAAATGAGAATCATGTCAGAACTGCTACAAGACCCTAAGGACTCTATCTAGTATTTTTCTAGCTGACCATGTTATGCAACAGGGGCAGAAAAACATTGTATAGACCAGTAGGCCAGAAACTGTGTTGGCAGTTGTGGCATCACTGTGTGCATATTCCAACATAACTTTCTGGCTGTTCTCTGAGAGTCTGCATGCATTAGAAGTGACAGGGAGCAGCAGTGGCCAGCACTTGCCCAAAGGACAAGCTCTCACAGTGAGCAGAGTGGAGGTCTGGGCAGCCAGGCCCCAGGGAGCAAGGCATGCCCAGAGATACTGGCTGAGGCAGCCCAGATCACCTGAGATCAAGCCAGGAAGTTAATCCACAGGTCAGGCCCAGCAATGCTAACCACAGTCAGACGTGAGCCAGTCATCACTGGGCAGCTACAGGGTGACATGACAGGTCTAAGGTCAAGCCACAAAATCAATAGGGACCTTTAGCTATGTACAAAGAGTCTCTGCAAGTACGAGATACATACATATGAATATACAAACACATAACCAAAAAAGTCTGCCTATGTATACTTGAAAGAATAAAGCAATTATTTTATGTCAGATCCACACAAACTATACCCTGAATTAAGTGAACAACTGGGCTAAGCATTAGTATGTTCATCACCCACAATAAGATATCTGAAAAGTCTTTGCTCACCAAGCAGACAAGGTTTTGGAGGAGCCTTAGCACAGTGGAAAAGGTTACAGGTAAAATAGGCTGCAGTCTTGTCTGGCTACTGTACTGTAACAGACTTTCCCAGCTACTGAGAAGAACATTAACTCTATCTCAGCTGAAACTAGGTCAAGTCTACCTTCTGACAAATATTTACAGACTGATTCTCTAAAACTATTTGCAAATCAAGCATAAATATAATTTTTCTAAAACATACAATTATTCAGTATTTATTTCTGTCACTTTGTTCTTTATATCTAAATGGTTTGATAATCCCCATGATAATTATGAATGTTGACAGATATATTATACTCCAGATAGTAATTAAAGAGGAATTTTTACTAATATTCCCATCTTCAACCTTTGTACTTCGTATTTGTGGTAGCACGTGTGGGAGGGATGAGAATGAATGATGCCCATCCATCTGATAATTGAGCCATTGTCTCAGCTAAACTCGGAGCTCTCAATGACTGTAGGGCCGTAGAGTGGCCTGATGTGGTTTGGGCGCTGCAGCATTCCTGTCTTGCTGGCTGGCTCACGGCAAGAAATGGCTGTCATTTGAATCAGCAATGACGTGTAAGCCTTAATTTATGGTAATGTTTTTGTTTACAGAAGGGTTCACGATTTAATGCCTTGTGTGTCGAGGTATAATGTTCAATATTTGAGAGGATTTTTGTTACATAGTTGCATTTTCTCAAGGAGCTGTTTTCTATTTCTACCAAGTATCCCAAAAGAAAAAGATTTTTAAAGCAGGAATCCTGCAGTTTTCCTGAATAAACAGAATTGGGCCTTCTTGTTTCCATATTGTATACAATCTTTGTTGCGTGTTTGTTTTCTTGTTCTTTGCACATTTTGAGAAGAGTATGTTAACTGCCATGTCCCTGGAGGGGACACAAATGGTGAATGGTACTCTGAGACTTGGGACGTGACTATATGAATAAGTATTTTGATCACAAGTGCTGTTTATCAGCCATAGATAAATAAAATAAAAAGATCTCCCTTGCACCAAATACTTTTAATTGAAAGATAAGGAAGGAAACAGAAGGAGCTGAAAGAGACTCAAAAGGAGGTGACGGTGAATCGGTGTCAGAGTATTCCCTTCTCTCCTCCTGTTTCTTGTCCTAGCTCTGCTATAGGCTACCTGGACCTACTCCGAGATATGACAATACTAAATAAATTAAAAAGCACCAGACAGAAAAAGAATTTCCTAGTAGATACAAATAAATTGAAAACACTCTTCTTTCCTAGTGTGCAAAAAGTTTAAACCCTGATACCTGTTAACAGCCATTAACACTGAGGCCTAGTGTGTTGTATTTTTGTATTTGAAAATGTTTGATAGATATGGAAAAAAGTCCAAACACAGGCTTTATACATTGTCAGGAACACACCAATCAGTTACTTTTTTTTTGTTTTGAACAGGGACATCCATCACTGGTGAAAGCCTTGTCTCAAGTGTACGAGAAAGTTTGTGGAAGAAAGATTGATCCGCTCACAGATATCCTGGTGACTGTGGGAGCTTATGGATCTCTCTTTAGTACAATACAGGCACTAATTGAAGAGGGAGATGAAGTAAGTTTTTATTGGAAGTATTCAAGTATGCTCGCAGAAATGAGAATCTTTCTCTTTTACTTATTCATCCACTTGTAAATATAAGTTAATGTTGGGGTTTCTTTCTGTCCTCGTTAGTTTGAATTTTTATAGTTGTACATCTAATTTGTGGTTTCAGAAGCTGTGATTGGGAGACTATCCTTTGGATGTCTTCCTATCGTTCATCAACTTACAAACACCTTTTTTCCCACTTAGGGTATCTGTGGCAGTTTCTTTATTGCCGTTACTGTTAGGTGACACAATACAAACTAATTTCTTATTCGAGAAAACGTGGACTGTTGTCTGCAACAGACAACTAAGGGTGGCTCAAAGAATTGCTGGTGTTTGGGCAACCATTGTGTATCAGGTTCTGTTTTGGGCCATTGCATGGTAGCAGCGTGGATAGCAGAAAAGCTCGTCAGTTTACTGTACTGGCTGTGATGACTCAGCCCATCACTATTACTGATGTACGCCTTTTTGACAATGATATTGAAAGTCATTTTCTATAAATATTTCTATCCATAGTGGACAAAACCTTTTTGTATTGTCATGTATTTTGCTTTCAGTGTTTTGTTTGTTTCACTTGTATTCTCATCATGCTTTTCTGTTGCTCTGATAGTCACTTCTCTTTTGTTTGGAATAGTTCTTTTAGCCTTTGCTTTTGGTGGGGTTTTTTGTTCATTTTGTTTTCTTATTGTCTACCCTTTATGCAGTTTTTCTTGAATTTGTCCTCTTTCTTTACCTGAGAATTTTCATCTGTTAAAATTTGAGGACTTAAGTGTTCTTCTGAGATTCCTAGATACTTGGAAATCTTGGAATTTCATGGGCAGAATTAGAGCAGCTCTGCTGTGGTTCAGTAATTTGCCATTGCTATTTCCCATCTTTGCATCTTTGCCTTGCACCTTCAAATCTGTTGTAGGACTCAAACATTCTTCTTATTATAACTCAATAGTTGTAAAGTGTAACTATAGAAGAACAGTCTGTATATGTTGCCAAAAATGCGTAGCGCTTATCATGCTTAGCCTGAGGGCATTATTGTGTTATACTCTGAAAGGAGAAATATTCTACAATGTTATAACATTACATCTGGAGTGCCAGAAACATTATCAAGTTATACCACCAAGGTAAATGTAGAAATATGATGGTATCATGCATGGTAAACTCTTTGTTTCTGATACTGATGATTGTCATTTCAGGTAATAATAATAGAGCCATTTTATGACTGTTACGAGCCAATGGTAAAGATGGCGGGTGCAAAGCCTGTTTTTATTCCACTAAGATGTGTGAGTAACTTTTAAAAAACTACTGATTATATAAAGTTTCTCATCCATATTCAGTACAGTTTGATGAACACCTTCTATGTGATGCTTTTCTGTATTGTTTTTCATAATATCAAATTACATAAAAATGAGATAGATTGCTATAGTGCAAGTCTGAGACAATGATAATCCAAACCAGAATATTTTATTAGTGTTGGAGAAGGTGCAACAATGTTTCTTATTTGCTTTAATTTGTGCATTCTGAAAGCTGATTAAAATTGCTTTCTTCAGTTTTCAGTGCAAATTGTGGAAGGGGGATCATGTATCAGTGCAATTTCTCTGTCAGTCGGTTTTCAAAAGATTTGGTTTCTGATCCCTTCAGCAATTCCTACAATGACAGAATACGGTTTCTTTTCCAAAATATGCTTGCTAAATAAGGACTGATCATGCAGTGGACATATTTGCTATACATACAAGAATCACTGTTTCCTTTATGGTTAAAAAGGCTGTGAGTTGTCCACTTGGTATTGCTGGCATTACACCCACAGCTTGCAAGGATTGTTTTGGATGCAAACTGTGCCTTGTGCAACTGGCAGCCTTACATGGGAAGGGCTCCTTTGGGCAGGACTGTTGCAGGAACACCATGAAATCAGAACAACACAGAGTGACAAAACCTCCAGGGCCGTAGTGGGAGTAGGTGAGACAGTTCCTCTGGATGCCCACCTTCTAGGGATGTTTTGAATGACAGGGCACCTACAAGTATTTTCTGTTTTACGCCCTTGTTTTCAGTCTGGCCCTCTCCCACTCATTGCAGGTGTCAGAAGGGTAGTGTGGCCATGCTCCGTGTTCTCTGTACCAGCTGGCCCAAACTTCTTCTCCGTTTGTAATACCTCAGGGACACTTGTATTGTGTAGTATACAAACTCCAAAGCCTCAGCAGTGCAGATTTTTAACTCTTTGGCCATTTTCATTAGTTCAAGGAGGAGGAAAAGACCTTGAATCTCCAGTGGTGATCAGTGTTTCCCGTCAAGCAAGCACACACTTGCTCTACTGTCTGGCAAGGCTGCAAACTCTCTTGACCTTGTGACTGGGCATTCTGCATTACACACTATAATAATCAGCATGTGTGCAATAAGATCCTGGAAACCAATTCCTGCAGGGGCTTTGCACAGCCACTGTCATAATAGTTTACCTTGCTCTTAGCCTCCCTGCCTGTTCGTAGAACTACTTTCTGTCAGGTGAACAAGATAAATTGGATAGGTTGTCACATATGTTTATGAAAGTGTTTGAGGGTGATAAGTTGAACAGCTCTCTTTAGGCTGCAACATGTATTAAAGTCATGTATAAATTTATTGTGGTTTTAGGGTTTGTGTTTTCTTTTTTTAGAAAAATGATGGAAACTCTGCATCAAGTGCCGATTGGGTCTTAGATCCTGCTGAACTTGCAAATAAATTTAATTCCAAAACAAAAGCAATTATTTTGAATACCCCACACAACCCCATAGGCAAGGTAAGAGTCCTGCTTTAACACCACTTTAATTTCAAAGAATGCCTTAAATACTGTGATTAATGCATTATCCCTTACTTTTTCTGTACCCCAGGTGTTTACCCGAGAAGAGCTCCAAGTAATAGCTGATCTCTGTATTAAACATGACACCCTGTGCATCAGCGATGAGGTGTATGAATGGATGGTGTATAAAGGGAATAAACACATTAAAATAGGTACTGATTTTTTGTGGCATCTTAGAAGTGGTTTGTGGAATGATGCTGTGAACTTGCCTCCCAAGGATAATGCTTGCTGGAAGAAGCTCAAACCTCAAGCTTTGAATATTTTTCAATGTTCAGGTTCTAAGGAGGAGAGCCCCTCCCTTTTCTAAAAAGTATTTTAAATAATATTTTCCAAATAGAATTTCCAAAGCTCTTAGGTGACTTTGGAGCAGATATCCATAGAAACCAGTGAGACTGATGCTTGTAAGTCAGTTATGATCATATGAATTTTCCATCCTTATTCAGTTAGTTTGTTGGCCATGACAAGTATAGCTGCTGGTACTGTATGTGTATTAGACAGTGCTTTGCTGAAGAACTAATAGAAGGAACAGGAATCCTTCTCAAAGCTTTGTAGAGATAATCAATGAGGGAAATGGACAATGGGGAACACAATTATTTTTGCTCCACTAATTATAAAAATGAAAAAATAGTATAAAGGTCATTGTGGAGATAGTGCATGAGCACTATCTGAAGTGCAGAGACAGGGTTAAATAATAGCCATTGAATTCAGTGAAGTCACTGCAAGTGCAGTGTGAAAGGCTGTTAAATCTTCAGGCAGTGTTGCTACAGGGGTAAAGCACCACTGCAAGAACAGACCAGAAAAACAAATGGTGATGCTATGTTCCTGATCCTCTTGTAAAAATCGATCCAAGTTTCACTGATGTTAGTGTAATCACTCCCACTGTCTCAGAACAATTTAACCTGGTGCAGGTTACTGAACTCCTTTGCCAGTTCTATAATGCTACAGCTACGTATTTCTGTGAAAGTTTCTAGTGTGGTGGCCTTGGGTTGGCTCTGCTGGTGTATTTGAAAAGTCCAAAACTTCCTTCTCATATGTACAGATGTTTTGTTTCTGATGGTAGCATCTTGCATGAACTACCTGTTCTGATGTACTTACTGTTGTATTGAAGGCACATTTCAGTGGTGTGCAATAGAGGCATGTGGTTGAGATTAAACAATGAAATCAAGACATAAGTATAAATTAGACATGAAAAGACGTACCTTTTTTCCTGGCTCTGCCACTGGTTAAACGCTTTGCTTCTATGCTTCAATTCCATATTTGTAGAGTGGCAATAAAAGAAACTGTCCATTGGTGGGGACTACATCATTGTAAAAACTGAATCTCATGAATAATAGAAAGTTATACCTAAATGACCTTGCAATACCTGTTAACTCAGCTGCACAGCTGCTGATCATCCAGCTGCAGTACATTGATTATATTGGCCATGCATAGGCTGTGAGTCTGTTTTGAGGGTCATCTAATTCCATAGCTGTTGTGGTTGCCTTGATAGCGATACCTTCTCAAAGACCTTCAGACACGGAAGAAGGAGAAGGGTTTGGGTACATTAACGTGACAGTAATCTGAGTCACTGCATCCTCACAAGTTACCTAACAGTAGCTGATCATGTGTCCCAGTTGCAAAGTGAAGTCAGTTACATTAAAGATTTCTACATGGACTTAGCAGGTGTTTCACGGCCTTAGCATTTCATGCAAGGCTGTCTTCAGGATCAAAATCTGTGTGTGTGGTGTAAGGTAATCCCTTTTCCTTTTCAACAGCAGCAGGGCCAAACACGTAGTCAGTTACACTTCATCTTACGGACAGGTAGCAAATTCTTAAGGTGCAGTAACTCCATTGTCATCAGCATCTTAATGCTTCAAACCAAAACATTTCCAGTTAAACAAAAGGCATTCTATAATTTAGCATAAAATGTAAAAAAACTGTATAAAGAAAAAGCAAATTAAAACATAAGAAGTTAGTCAACTAGGTTTAGGTACATATTCTCTAACGGCTCCCATGATATCATCTTTAGCTTTAGTGTTAAAAGTACTCTAGAACTTTCAGAGTAACACTGTAAACAATAACATTATTTCAGTGAAAGAAACAAGACCTGCTCTTTTTTTACTTAAGTTTCTCATATTTCTTATTATTTTTAAGTCTACAAAAATAATACAATAAAAAATGAGTGTGTTATTTCACTATTTATAAACTCTTGTGTTTCGATAATAACCTCTACATATTCTATCCCATGCAGTGACACTTTTTTTGTGGGAGATACAAAATAGACATTGCATCAATTTACAGGATCTAATAGTGGCTCCTTGATACAATTTAGCAGTGGTTGCTAGCCACAGATCATAAAATTAGTACAGTCTTTGTGCTGTCACTGAAGCAGTTTTCTGTAGCGTAGGACACTTCATCATGTTTCTCATCATCGGACTTGTGTAAAAACATGGACTTCCTCTGCATAATGATTAGGGTTGCACTGACAGATTTAGAGATTGCACCTCTTAACTGAGGATTCTGAACAAGGCACTCAACAAGCTAAGTGCTATCCCAGGTAACAGGCTTATTGTATGTGTTAGTTTGCACTTCATTAGTTTTTAAATGGTAGTCAGACTTGGTTATGGTGTCATATGATGTCCTATATGGTTGCCTTATGGCATGGAGAAATTTCCCTCTCTATTTGAAACTTGTTTTTAAAAGCGATGGAGCTGCTTCTTTCTCTGCACCCTTGTACTGCTGCTATTGTTTGAAATGCTGTCACATTCTATCTCCAAGGTTGAATTCCTGTGACTATGAGGCAAAACAGACTTGCTGGAGGCCATTAGCTTTGAAAGCCAATTCTTTTTGCAGTCTGTGAGAGCTAGTTTGGGTGCCTTTAGGAAATGATCTATACTCTTGGCCTAGCTTGGTAGAAGATACATCTGTTCAAACTGCCTTTTTCTTTTCAAGGTCACAGAGTAGTTGAGTATGGGCAGGCTAATAGGAAAATCAATTTCTTTCATGCTGTTTGGGTTCTCTTTTTGGTAAGTTTGCTCAAAAAATTGCAATACATGTTTTCAAATAACTGAAAGACTTATACCATGTCTAATGCCGATAACTGCTGCAAAAACTTCCCTGTGAAATTCAGTGGTTTAATTTGGAAAATCTTTGTTCATTGGTCTTGCTAGAGAGGGGATTTAACAACTGACACATTCAATGGTAGTGGTTCTAGTATACAAATAAGGTGAAGACAGATGTCGGTGACTACTGCAATTGCAACCTTGTCTAACTTTATGTCTCAGACTTACCTGTCTCTGGATTTATCTGTTTCTCTTGAAATTAATTAAGTTAGAGTCCAAGAAGAGCTTTGCAGAGGCTGTATACAGAAAAATATTTGCAAACTACAGGAAGAGACCTTTGCTCTGTCATCTCCTTGGAAAGGAAACAAAGGATTTTGGTCTCCTATCAGATACAACTGCAAAGACAGAGACAGGCCTCTGTGGGTCCCTTAATCCTTGCAGACATTTTAGCTAACTGCTATTGTCAGTCAGTCTCAGGCCTGTTCAAATTGTACAATACAGCATAATTTATTTACTCACTCTGCTAGTTGTCTGATGTTCTGTTGTTTGGTTCTGAGTTAGAAGTCTTAGTAATTATTTTCTTTTTCTGATGTCTGAGACAGCCAGTGATGCTGAACTGGACAATTCCAGTAAAGTGGGTTGCAGTGCCTGAGTTAAGGTTGTGTATAGTGCTATTACCAGGCATCAGAAATAAGCTGTCCTGAGGTGAATGGGTAGCCACTCCTTTGGTCATATTTTTCTTATGGGTAATTATGCATTTTTGCTGAGGATAACTAACATGTAGTTTTCAAACAGTACCTCTTATTTTCTGTCTCTCCTTTCTCCTTTCATTAATCCTTACCTTCTTTTCATGCTAAAAAAGCATTGGCCCGTATATCCTTTCTCATTTGTTACAGTTGCTGTAATTTTAGAATATTCTTGTTGTTTGCTTAAGATGCTGCAATGAACATACAGCTCTGAGCTAGGGGCAGTGCAGTTCTTCAAACTGCATGGAATATGCTTGTGCACCTGTACCAAACTAATTTTATTTTATGTACAGCCACGTTGCCAGGTATGTGGGAAAGAACAGTAACCATAGGAAGTGCTGGGAAAACATACAGTGTAACTGGCTGGAAGGTAAGGAGAATCAATATAAACGAGTTAAGTTACATAAATAACAGAATGCCTTTATTACTCTAAAAACGCCTCTGTTTTTATGACCTGAGTTCTGAAAGCTTCTGGCAAATCTCCATGTCTCCAAAATGTGACAATACCATTCAGCTGGAGCAATGACCTATCTTTAACACCCATGTCTTAATTATCTTCTTGTCTCTTAATTGATAAACTCTTGCGAGCATAAATTACTAAAAAAACCACCACAGCACGATTTGTTCAAAATCAGTAAAGATTCTTGGAGAAAACATGAAAATTATGATATTTTGAGTTCCCAGTTTTCCCGTCTTGACTTTTAAATACGTATCAGAAAGTAAACAAAAAATATTTAACTATTTGACAACTAAATTCTTCTTCATCACCTGTGTTCAAACTGAACCACAGAATGTATGATTCAGTAGCGAGCTTTTGTTTTATGTTCAAACTGGCTTTGACACAGGAGCTTAAGAGATGGAAAGGTTCTATAGCAATTAGAAATGACTCCTAATAATTCCTAATAAATGCTCAGTTTGATTTCTAACCCTTGTTATCTGAAGAGTTAAAAGTTTGCTCAGTATCCTATGACAGATAAGGATAAGGGAAACTATAACTTGTCTCAAACCCACAATTTTTTAAAGGTATCATATATCAAACTTTGTGTAAAACAGCTCTTTTAAAAATTATTTATCTAAACAAATTCTTAAAATAGAAAAACTTGTGACATTGGCTAATTTTTAAATATTTGTTAACTTGAAGTAACACCAGTGCTGTAAGTATAATATATGCACGCTTTCCTCCCGTAGCTTGGTTGGTCCGTTGGTCCTGAGCACCTGATTAAGCACTTGCAAGTTGTTCACCAAAATACACTATATACTTGCCCAACTCCATTACAGGTAGGTACAGATCGGGCAGAGGAGATTGTTTTCTGGTCTAAGAAAGCTGTTGGCCTCACTGTAATAAAACAGTAATCACAACAATGAATTTTTAGTTGTCAAAGTACATATTCTGGGGTGTAAGAAGAGGAAACAAATTTGATCAGCTCACCAGACATTTAAAAACAAAAAAATCAGTCTTGCAGGTTCTTTCATCTTTCACCTACAAACTACTTCTCGCATAAAACGTGACAGTCTTAATAGTTTCCTAGCAAATACAAATGAAAGTTCTGTCTACTAGTGTCTAGTATTCTATGGTACATTGTTATCAAAAATTTAAATTGAACTTTGATTCAGATTGTAAACCCTTGTGTCAAGGACTCAGACTTCTGTGTATGATTAGTGCCTAGCAAAAGATTGGGTGTTTTGGGTGTTGCCACAGCACAAAGCAACAGATTACAGATGTAGCTTGTGTCATTTGTGTGCTGATCTACTTAATAAGGGCCAGGACTGAATAAAAATCCACGTGATTTCAGTAGGAAGTGTGTGAGTGTCTGCGAGTTTACTGAGTGTTCACGAGTACTTTGGACCTTAACTTCCAGGAGGCTTTGGCACAAGCATTTTGGATAGACTATAAGCGCATGGATGACCCAGACTGCTATTTTTACTCCCTGTCTCGAGAGCTGGAAAGCAAGCGTGATCGGATGGCTCAGCTACTGAAAGGGGCTGGACTAAAGCCTGTCGTTCCAGATGGAGGATACTTTATGATTGTTGATGTTTCTACATTAAGTCAGTATAAAATTGATTAAAGAGTGTGTGGAAAGTAAATTTGATTAATCTGAAAATGCAGCTTTCATTTTAAACTATATTCTCATTTCACGTGTGGATAATGTTGTCAGGAGTACTAACTGGGATTGAAATTTTCAGTTTCACTTCAGCTGGTAAGGTGGATTTTATGAGCTTCAGCAAAGCATTTGTGATCCTAACTTCTTGCCTATGTCTTGCAAAGCCAAGACATAGACAAGTTTTTAGAGAGGATAAAGGAGGTAGATGAACATTTCTGTTTTCAAAATGTCTATGATTATGAAAATGTTTGAGAGCCAAGCACCTGGATAATATCCTGAGTTCATACCATTTGTATTTTCCTTTTTCTGGTCTTTCTTTGTTTGTGTCTTTGTTTTTCTTAATCCGAAGTCACACCCTAAAGGCTTTTTGAAGCATTCTGATCTCTAAACACTGAAAATTCTACCAAAATTTACAAACCTTTTGAAAATTCAGGTTATGGTAACTTCAGAGAAAGAATTCTCACAGGGGAAGGTTTTTTTAGTTCCACATTTTTTCACTAAGTGGTGTACGTGGCACTTGTCCATTCAGACAAATGTTTAAACACAGCAGGATCTTGCAGTTTGATCATGTGTCAGAAAGTTTTAGGTACCCCGGTTTCACAGATGAAAAAACTGCATTTTCAGGGATTATTGCTGTCCATGCAATAAATGCACTCTTCAGTACCCTCCATGGCCCCGATCCCCTAATAGCCGAGGCTTCAGGACTTCTTGGAGTATTGCATGGCTTTCTCCCAAGCTGCATGTCTGCATTTGCTTTGGATGGAAAGCAAGTGCTCAGATCAGAATGGAAAGGTTTGATCTGTTGGCCTATTTCACCTCTTACAGTATAAATAGATATCTTCATCCTTCAGTATTAACTATAGTAAAATGCTGTTAATGAATGCCTTCCCATTGGAGTCGAGGAAATCTTACAACATACTTGTTTTAAATTTAGATGTGGATCTCTCTGATGTAGATGAGAAACAACCTTATGATTACAAATTTGTCAAATGGATGATAGCATCTAAGGTAAGATGTCTTAGTCATTCTCTAGTTTTAGAAATGCTTTTCTGCTGAAAGCAAGAGCAGTGTAACTGCAGTTATTAAATAATGTAGTAGACATGTTCCATTCAAAATATTATTTGGTGTTGCTGATAATGGTGTGACTAAAATATTGCTAAATATGTTGAAAGTGTACGCTGTGGGTTTGTGCTACATCCCAGCACTTTTCTTTCAGCATGCTTTAAGTGTTAGTTGTACAAAAGTAGCTCTGAAATATTTTGCCTAAGAGAAGTAATTTGAATTTAGTAAGGCCTAGCTAGTGCATACAAAACTGAACCTTGTCTTTCCCTCTTGTGTCGGGAGGGAGAGTTCTAGAAATAGAATAGTAAAATCATCATGCTTAAACCAGATTTTTTATACACATTTAAATAAGCAAATGCTATTTCTGTTTTATGTTTCAGAAGCTATCAGCGATTCCTCTTTCAGCATTCTGTGGTCCTGAGACAAAGAAACAGTTTGAAAAATATATACGTTTTTGCTTCATTAAGGTAAATTTGTGTCCTGAAAATCAATGCAGTACAGAAATCTGCAAGAGACTGACTGTTACATTTTTCCCAGGATCTCTCGTGTTGAATGCTTTTAGGAACAGAAAGTTAGCTTGGTGTAAAATTCAGAACAAAGTATCTTCAATTGTCTTTTTGCTGAGGAACTTTACACAATCAGTGTGGGTGGCATGGCTAAGAAGGGCAACTGCAGAAAACAACTGGATGGGTAGCCCTTTTTTAGCTTACCGTATTGATTTCTAAAAACATTCTTGACCAGTGGTGACAGTGAAAATTATTGAGACAGGTAAGCTATCAAGTAATGTGATATCTATAATCCAGAGCAGAGAATAACTGTATATCAGAATGTGTGCCCCATGCCCATTCAGTGTCCAACAGCAAAAACAGTGAAGAGGTCACCTTCAAATTTAGCTCGCTTGCCTGTAAATATAGAGTTTCACATGAGCTCCAAATTACAAAAGAAAACATGTTTTTTTGTGAATTGGCTGATTTTTGCCATTTTGTGAGCACCTTCTTTGCACATATTCTTCCCCCTGTTAAGTCTGTTGTTGAAAAGACTGAAAGACTTTGGGGGCAGGTACATAAACTTTGATAAGCCCAAAGCTCTAAGATGTTTCCCAGTTGTTCTGTAACAGAGTCAGCATAATGGAACATGTGCAAACCTTGAGCTGTTCTGTGTAAAGATCAGAGCCTTAGCCCGAACCAGTAATGAAGGGGAGTTTCTCCTTTTATTACTTACTTCTTTTGATGAGCTGCAAAGTCTATAATATAAACTGAGCCATTAACAACCAGGATGAAACTTACTGGTTGTACATGTGGCTGATGAACAGCACTAATCATTTCAAGTTAGACTACCTGTATGACTCACCAGGCTGGAGCCAAGCTACACAATTTGGAGGGGTTATGTTTAAGTAATTCACAGCATAACATGGTTGCGTGGAGATTAAAAAATCCCAACTGTACTCACAGGGATTAGGAAAGTGTGCTAGCATGTCTCCAAACCAGAGCTGCCAAATTACATCACTGCATTAATGCCATGAATTTATGTAAGTATTGCTTTCATTAAATGAGATACTATGAATGCTGAGGTGACATCTTTTAAATATAGCTAATAAATATTTTCAAGGAATCAGCATTGAATTCTTTGCGTAGTCCAGATTTGTACCTAATAACTGTCAGTGAAAACTGGCTAACAAGATTTTACAGGATGCAACTGAAACGGCCAAATAGTGATTCGAGATGATAAAATCATGACTGACTCTTTTCAAGAAATCTCAACTTGCAGTAATAGTGTTGTTCCTTGTTTTGCAGAAAGACAGCACACTAGATGCAGCTGAAGTGATCCTGAAGAACTGGAATAAACAGACAGGCTGATTTTTCTTACTAAATCCTCCATATGGTATAACTATCTAATAGTAGGGATTTTTTTATTGGAAATTTAAGAACAAATCACTTAATACAGTACAGAATTAATATGACACTGTAAATAACTTTTTGCTGCCACCTGCTGAGGAGTTAAAACAATGATTTACTGAAATAGGTGTAATGCAACTCAGAGGTTATTTTCAGTCTTTTAAAAATAATTTGCTTTTTTCTTAAATAAACCCCAATGGGATTAATTTCTTTTACTGAAAGAAAAGATTTATAGGACTCTGTGTAAAATAAATAAATGATGTAAGTATTTTAAAACTTACAAGTAAAAAGGAGGAGGTGGTTTTGGTATGAGATGTTGTGGGAACTAGAGAGAGACTTACAAACATTGTACTTTGTGAAACCAAATAATCTACAGTAGAGGAAGATTAAGACACATGGCTCATATTAGATAATTGCAGGGACTTTCTACATATGTGCCTACCTACTCTGGCTGCAGAAACTGCATCAGTTTAAATAAAGCGAAAAGTGCTAAGTTACATAGTTACTGTTTTATTTTCGACAATAGTCATGTGTGGTGTTCTGGAAGTATTCAGTCCTCCATAAAATTATAAAAGTGGCATCTAGAATAGGAATTCTATTTACTTATGTCTCTCTATGTATTTATTACATGGATGAATCTACAAAGCAAAATATAGAAGACTTTGCTTTAGAGGTTCCTTTACAATCAGGTGTAGAGTGACATAATTAATTGTGTCATTCTTTTTCTTTCCATGTTACAACATTGGCAATTTCACATCAAACTTGCTTCAAACTCTTTAGATCTAAGGGGGTCATGGAGGTCAGCCTAATGCTGCTCTATGGAGCTCAGCTAGCTCGGTTTCAAGCACAGTAGATAAAAGACTTGTTTCAAAAGAAGTCAATAGGGAGAATTCCTTTCTAGCTGCCTCCTTTTTCACTTCTTTCTGCAGTCTTTTAATCTGTAGATGGGTTTCCCACTAGCAGAAGCAATCCAGGTAGGTGACTTTTTAAGGCTGTGTGCTTTGTCCTCCTTCATCTTTCGACGTTCTTCTCACAGGCTGTCCTGGTTTCAGATGGGATAGAGTTAATTTTCTTCTCAATACCTGGTACAGTGCTGTGTTTTGGATTCAGTGTGGGAATAGTGTTGATAACACACTGATGTTTTGGTTGTTGCCAAGTTGCATTTATTGTAAATCAAGGACTTTTTTGTATCTCCTGCTCTGCCAATGAGGAGGTGCAAAAAATGAAAAAAGCTGTGAGGGAGCATAGCTGGGACAAGTGACCCGAACTGGCCAAAGGGATATTCCCACCATCCAGTGGCATGCCCAGTGTATCAGCTGGGGAGTTAGCAGGAAGGGGGAGCCGATCGGGGTTCGAGGATGGCGTCTGGCATCAGTCACTGGGTGGTAAGCAACTGTGTTGTGCAGCACTTGTTTTCCTTTTTTTAAAATCCTTTTTGTTATCATTATTATTATTTACTATTGTTATAAGTTTTTACTTTGTTTCAATTATTAAACTGTTTTTATCTCAACCTACAGGTTTTACTTTTGATTCTTCTCCCCGTTCCACCAGTTGGGGGTGGTGGGTGAGTGAGCAGCTGGGGGTGCTTAGTTGCCAGCTGGGCTTAAACAACGACACAGCTCTTAGGGTGCAAAGCCTGAACAAATTCAGTAACTTGTTTTGCCACTGTTTTACTGTTCTGTGATTGCATGGCTGGGCTCTTAACTGAATTCCATTAGACTGTGACCATGGCCAGGACCTAAAAAAAGGTATAGAAACTGCACTGGGAGAAGAGCTGCTAGTTTTTTTCATTAATACTTCTTGGTTCTGGGCTTTTGGGAGTCCAGTAGCTGGGACTTCCATAGTCTTTGTAGCTGTCTTGCACCGCCGTTCCCCAAATCTCACCAGAAGATGGTTGGCTGGTATTTTTAAAGTGGTGTGTAGTCTTTGTGTAGAAGAATCAATTCAGCAATTAAAATGACTTAGCTGAAATTTCAGCATGAATTTAATTTAGAAATTCCTACATTAGATTCCAGGATAAACTATTTTTTTAGACACTAAAGTTCTGTGAAACCTACACTCTGTTTTGCAAGGAGTTTAAAATCTGTTGCAAGTTGCACTGGGGATCTGTGGTGTTGCAGGACCAAGAGATTGCAACAGGCTCCTGAACTGCATGATAAATCAACAAACCATTACAAAGGTCCTTTAGACATACAAGTAAGAAGCAGTGATTTGTTTTTATTAATGTACTATTCATTGTGTTTACAAAGGCATCTGAATCTCCCATTGCATTATTGTTGAAATGAAGCTGGTAATATTAGCAATGTAAGAATTGCAGTTTTATTACTGACAGCGAGCAGCATGAGATATTTGGCATGAAATTTTAAGGAACTCCAGAATGACCAATTAAGCAAGTTTTAAAATGGGATTATTGTTGTAACTACAGTGATGGGAAAGAACAGCTGGGGACAGCAAGGTAAACTTTGTGTAGTATTAAAATTATCTGTTGTTGACAGAGACTGCTAATAGTGATATTTCCATCTGCCACATCAACCACTTCTTGTCTGCTGCTTGTGGAAAAAGTGCTTGAAAAATTGCTGCAGACAAGGAATAAAGAAGTCATGATATACCATATATTGTATTTTTGCAACATTTCTGAAAATTACTGTCCTTCTGTGGTGAAAATTAAATTCTTTCAATTCTAAGTTAATGAAAATAGGGGTAGGAGGGTTGACAGTGCCAGCAGAACATCTTGTTTGTAGAACAGAATGTAGGAGAAATCAAGACAAACCTGGAAAGCTTGAAGGGACTCATTGTGGTGATGGGGCACATCTGTTGCAGTCACTGCTCCACACACATTTCAGAGGTTATGGAGAAACTTAATATCACGTGCTGTATTCACACCGCCAGTTACAGTGATTTGTTTTTCATTACTCTTTCATCTTTCGGGTTTACTGAGCATTTCTGAAAAAAATCATTAGAAGTGGAAAAAAGCTTTAAATTTGTATCTCAGCATATCTGTTTTCTAATAGTTCAGCTTTCTTATATTCCAAAGGGTTTATATATTTTTTTATCCTAGGAAATTTGTTGTCAAGTTTAAACTAGCCCATTTTCAACCAGCACACAGTACTGCAGTTGGTAGAGCAGTGTTTGGAGGTTGTGTGATAATTAATTTGATTCAATATTAGCAAGTATTAGAGAACTTTTCAACCACAGGGAATTTCTTCCTTTGAGCTAGTAAATTGAAAAATATTCTTTTTATATAGTGGAGACCTGGACTTAACTGGTGTGGAAAGTCCTGTGTGTCCGACTAATAAATGGATACCAAATTTATAACTGTTGAGAGACTTCAATACTGGTCACTTTGAAGCATTGCAATAATGGCACTTTCCAAAATCTGTCGACCCTCTTGTCCCTTGTCTTTCAGCGAGGGTAGGCTCATACTAAAGGAATACATTTCTTTTTCCCCAATGTTTTAATAGTTTGGTCTTGAAAACCTGTTGTTGCTGCTCATTATACAGGCTAATTTTGCATATGAATAATCTCTTGTGGAGTGAAAGCCGGGACTCTAGTCCAGTGCTGGAGGGCTTTGGTCTTGCAACAGTTTTTGTGGTTTCTCCTTCTCTTTGGCCTGATGTTTGCTGCTAAGGTGGACGCGGGCGGGAGAGACAGAAGGGGAGCTGAGCACGCCACGCAGGTGTGTGCGGGGTAACGAGGAAAGTCCACACAAACCAGCGGGCCTTGTGTCTCCTCGAGTCAGCCCGAGCGTCTGGGCAGGGCGTGTTTGCCAAGGGCTTCCCTGAGTCACAGCGGCCCGACACCTGCGGGTCCTGCCCCGAGAAGCGCCGGGTTCTTCTCGTCATTCCGTCAGCCCAGTGCCAAGCCACAGCAGCTGTAGGCGGCGATGGCAGGAAGGAGGAACTAAACCTTTTGTTTCTTCCCCTTTCTGGGAATTGGTCTCTGCTTAGTTTCAGAGCCAAGAACGTGTTGTACCCCATGTACTTCTGTGCAAACTTGGGGCAGTTTTGCTTACACTTGTTTTCTGTGGGAATTCACAAAAACTGCTGGAGTGTGCACAAGAGCAGCTGAACCGGAGTCGCGCCCCGGGGACGGCACAGTGGGCCTTGTGCAGGGGGTCTGTGGGCTGCTGCCTAGGCCGACAGGAAGGTTCCAGC
>VZTA01002194.1:0-23433 GCA_013398855.1 Mohoua ochrocephala | reverse complement strand
CCCGGGGACGGACCGGCGGCCATCGGCGCCCTTTCCCGGCCCCGGTGCCGCCGGTTTAGCGCGGCTCTCGCGGTGCCCGGCGCACCGGCTTCTCTCTGGTGTCCCGTCTGTCGGGGCCGCTCCGTGCGCCGCTCCTGGGGCGGCGGAGGGCCGGACTTCGGGGAGCCCGCGCCTGTTTGGGCTGGGCCGGGCGGCCCCCCGGCTGAGCGGCCTCTAAGGGGCCGAGCTCGCCGCCTTTGCGTCTTCGTGCCGCTATTGCTGGGCAGCGCTCCGAGGGGACGCCGAGGTTTTTGGGGGATTTATGACCTGAGTGCGGGGCTCCTCGTTGGCGACAGCTCGGTGCGAACAGCGACCCGGCCCAGTTCTTCCGCCGAGCGTGGCTCCGGCCGGGCCGGGCCGTGCCGTGCCATGAGGGCCTGGGGCGGTGCTGAGCTCGTCCCGCCGCGTCCCTCGGCCGGGCACCACCTGGCGCGGCCCCCCCTCGCTCAGCACCGCCTTGAGCCGAGGTGCAGCTTCCTGGCCTGGCTCCACCTTATCGGGCCCTGGAAACTGCTTTTAGGCTCCCACCCTAAATCCGTACCGGCACCGGTCTGTGACCAAACGGGTTTCGGGCTCTCAATTCTTTTCTCCTGGAGACGTAGCGAGTTTTCTTTCCAGTGGGGAATGAAGAAAGGCCCGCGAAGTAGACTGGAGTGACTCTGTAGCTCCTGCTAAACCTGTCCTAGGATCTAGGAAGTGCTTCCTAGTAGTCTTGCTGCAACTCGGGAGTTATTTGCTGAGATGGGCCTTTACACACGTGCCATGCATTTTCCTTCGGTGTAGGTGGCTTAGTAAATTGAACCCATTGCAAGGAGTACGGTATGTATGTCTAGATAAACCGAGTTAAAATTGGGATTGGAAGACAAATTTTTGCAATGTTTGATGAAGGTAAAGTCTGACACAAAACACTGTTGGAATTCTTTGAGACGTCTGGATTATTTTCTTTTGCTTAGTGTGTTACTAGCCTTTTGTGTAATGCCAAATGTCAGATGATTGTGAATGCTTTGTCAACGATGTTGTCATATGCAACTACTGTCTGGGAACAGAGAGAAGGAAAGTAGTTTAAAGAGCTTTAATGTATTTTGAATATAATTTACATCTGAAGATCTTGTGTTGACATGTGCTTTCTGGAGGTTTTAATATGAATAGTGGTGTTGCTTTTCAGTTTTGGTTTCATGTTGTAGATATTTTTTGTAACGGTGGATTAAAATGTTTGGGTTGTTCGTATTTTAGACTCATCAGAAATACCTAAAAAATTAAAATTAAGATGGAATGTATAGGTTAGGTTGAAATAATGGCAGAAATAATAGTGGAAAATGGGGGAACTCAGAATAATTTTACTAGGAAATTTTTTACAATTGAGAGTTGTATAAGTTGTTGTACAAAAAACTAGTTGTTTTTTGGTTTAATCAGAAGTTGTGATAAATTTTTTGCGTTCAACTTCTGTACTCTGTGCTTTTTAGCTTGAGCAAAATGGCTTTGTAGAATACACAGATCCCAGTTGTAAACACTTATTACTCCATTTCAGAAATAATTGGTTTTAGTAGAGTTACTGAATAGTTTGCTAGTAATTTACTTTTAAAACGTTTGGTTAGAAACAATTGTTTGTTACTTTGGTCAGTAACCAAAAGTTGTTGTCGTAAGTAATGCTAGTGCTTTATGGGAAGTTATAATTCTCGAAGATCCATGGGTGTGAAAGAGACAGATCCCTGTTATCAGAACTTGTTGTCATGTAATTGCCTCATGAGCTGATTTTTTTTTTTTTTTGTTAAGCTCTCACAATTAATGAATTGCTTAATTTAAAATCGGATTTATTTTTCAAATACTTGAAAATAAAGCAGTGTTTGAATTGGGAATTTTCTAAACATACAGGTTGTATGTGCACTACTTCCTGAGTTAAGGACTTGGTAAATAATACTGTTCTGACTAGAAGGTGTGAAAATGCTCATTTGGAATGAAGAAGTCACCACAAACTTCTTGGGAAACTTCATTTAGCAGTAGTTTGTAAGTTACGCTACATTTGGTCAAGTCTGTTACATAGATTTTTGACGTTTTGAGTTGAAGTTCTTTTGGTATAGGATACATTACAATAAAATTGGAATTTATGATCTGAAATCTTGATTGTCAAATGTAGTGTTACAGCATTTAAATAAAAAGTGCAGCTCAGGTAATCAGGTTAATATTCTATAATTTAAGTCATTAAATGCTGTATTATTAAAGTGTTCTTATCAGCAAGGAACTCTTGCTTTTGATATGCAGTCTGCTTATTTAATAATAATTAATACTTCTCATTTGTTTCTTAGTTTGGATGTACTTCCGAGGGTGACTTGCCCAAATCATCCAGATTCCATTTTAGTGGAGGATTACAGAGCTGGTGATATGATTTGTTCTGAGTGTGGGCTAGTAGTAGGTAAGTAGTTATTCATGTTTTTATAAATTGCCATGTAACCCAAATGGTGTGTGTAGGTTTGCTCTCTCTTGATGCCCAGGTGTGGGTGGTAGATTTGGTGGGGTGTTTGTTTGGGTTTTTGGGGGGAGGGGGGGGGCTTTAGGGGATTTTTGTGATTGTCCGTTGGCTAAAAGCTTACTGTTTTGAATAGCCTGTTTTCTGGTAACTTCTTGCACTATGAAAGGAATCAAACTCTCTTTAAAGACTGAAAATTTAAAATATGCTGTAATATGAATTAGAGTATCGTGCTGTCCAGTATTCTGTCTTTAATCATGACTCTTTTTTCATTCAGGAAAGTATAAGAAATGTTATAAAAGCGCTCTGTGAAATAACTTGCTTAAAAACAAAATCACAGCACAAAACCAAACCCCATCCAACCTCAGTTTCCCATTAGCTGGAGGTTATCTTCTGCCCTGGAGGATTTATGTTCCTATGGTTGCCAGCACCTGTGTTTGTTAATTACTTCTCCCAAGGCTTTTAAGACTATCCTAAGTTTTCCCACTGGAATTTTGTGGAGCTCTTTTACTTGGTTTGTGTAGCAGCAGTTCCACAGACTAAACTGTATTTCCGAGTATAATGGAATATTTAAAATGAAAGGCCTTTTAGGCATTGCCTTTTGTTTGAATGAGAGAGAGGAAATTGTCATAGAACCTGCTGCATATACATTTTTATGTATCTTTTCTAGGACGAGCATCTTACGTGCACCTTATTGTCTTTATTCCTTTTATCACGGGAAACTTTCCATGCTTGTATTATGATAATTCTTCATTGATTTCTGTGAATTTTTTATTAGGCATGCCATTACGAGAAAAAAAATCCTCCTTGAGGGTGCATGTTTAGGTGGGTGATTCATCCAGCGGTGCTAAATATTTCGAATTGTTTATATCCCTCTGTCCTAGACTGTGGTGGTTTTGTTTTGCCTTGCTGAATTTAAAATTTTTCATAAAAAGCTGAAAGTTAAGGACTTTGTGGCAAAGGTAGTACTTATTTAGCCAAGCAACTAAAATAATGTCTTCTTATGCCAAAGCAAACTCCTCCATAACTTATCAAAGTAAATGTTAAAATATTTAAACTTGAGTACCAGTTTCCTTTAAAATTATGAAACCATTTAAAACCTAAAGGAAGGGTTATAACTGCTTTGTTAAAAGAAGGGCTGGTTTAAATTGCCTAAATTCTGATAAAGGTCAATGAATCAGAATAAACTTGCTGGTTAAAAATTCAAATATCCACAGCAGTATTTCCTACTGAAATATGATAGTAAGCGTCTAAGTTACTGCTTAAAAACGGTTTGGCGCATGTTCAACTCCTTGCAGGGCTGTCATAGAAGTTGAGCAGAAGTTTAGAAAAGCCCATTTTGATCAGTTCGTAACTTTTAAGATAGTTCTAGTATTAGGAGAAGAGGAAAAGCTTTTTCTTCATAAATGTAATTTTTAGGAACTTGGAATTTGTCAGAAGTCTTACTTCATCTACCTTCGGTTACCTAGTCACAAGGTACTCTTGCCTGAAGAGTTTATCCTCTGGCTTTTCTGAATTAATAGCATTGGTGATTTCTTTAGTTAAAACTGTTAGCATTTTCAGTGACCAGGATCATTAGAATATTAATAGAAACTGCTGCTGAATTGAGTTTTTAATGTGTTTGTAATTGTCTTAATGCAGTTTACAGCCAACGTTACCGGTAGGATAAAAAATGTTTTTTAAGTTAGCATTTCTGTGGATTTGTCACCAAAAGGCTTTAACAGCGTCGTGCTGATTGTTCTCATTCTGTGTTGCATTCCTTCAGCTGTTTAGCTTATCTGTATGTGTCCAATTCCTTAGCTGGGGTATCCAGCCAGTAATTTGGAAAAACAGTTGAAGAGGATGAAGATAAATAATTGAAGAGCACATGATCAAAGGGAAGTGTGGGCACTCAATATTTTCTCACCTGATCTGATAGGAAATTTAGAGGAGGCGTAAACCAGATCCAATTCTTGATGCCCATTTTCTGGAGATGCTTGTGAAGTAGGGATGTTTTAAAGGAATGAAGACAAAATTTAGTTTTGATGTGTTCCAAATGCAACTTTTCTGTATTTGTTGCAGATTCCATGATACGTGTTCGTCTTAAGAGAGTATCGATTTCATTTCCTGTTTCTACATAGAAAAGTTTTGTTTCAAGGCTTGCATGTGTCATGATCACAAGTGAGCAGAGCCCACTGAAAATGTATTTTGGGATGGGCTAAAAGTTACTGAGATCTTTTCCAGTGAAGGGGATAATTTAGAGCAGTTAACCACGCAAGAATTCTGTCACAAGAATTGTGTTTTATTATCCCTACCCTTCTCCGTTCATTCTAAGCTACGTGCTACAGTAAAGGCTCGTGGGCTGGTGGGAGAGTTCGTGGACAGAGTTCTTAGGGCTTGGAGAGGTACTTGGTACTGTGTTCATTTAAAATGTTCACCATATCTCATTCTCCAGACAGACTTGGTGGGGGGAAAAACATGTTGTTCAAGAACAGAAGGCTAGTCAATCCTCTTTCTCGACAGGTAAATATTTTGCTTACTACCTTATAAGCAGTAAAAAAGGCTGGGAATCAGCTGATGTGCCAGAAGGGGCTGAACAAACTAGAGTGAAAGTAGAAGACAAAGAACTGAATTTTCTTGATGAAGCAAGGTGGTGACGTGGATTTCAGAGGAGGATAAGAACCAGTCCA
The DNA here is from genome assembly GCA_013398855.1 of Mohoua ochrocephala. NCBI lineage: Eukaryota > Metazoa > Chordata > Aves > Passeriformes > Acanthizidae > Mohoua > Mohoua ochrocephala. Next base: position 18,261 of record VZTA01002194.1, on the reverse strand, counting down.
GTGGCATGTACTGCTGTGTAGTATCTCGGGTATTAGGAATATCTCAGGTTAGGAATACTTTTCTAAGAAATTTCTTGAACTTCTATATAGCTTCATTAAGTGTTGTCTTAGTGTGCCGGAGTTAAGCAGTGAGGAATTTATTTTCAGTATGCAGTCGGTGATTTTCTCTAACTGGTTCGCTCTGTCTGCTTCAGTAGGCAGGTTGTGGCTGAGAGAGGAACAGTGCTCTTGTATGAATTTTTTTTGGGTAGCTTTTGATAAAAAAGGAGAAGTCTGTCTCCAGCTGGTGAGGATCCTTGGGCACGTATCAACTTGTTAAAGCTTTGAATCGCATTGTGACCAATATTCAGATATTTATGCCACGTTCTGTGTATACTTGAGAGTTCACTTGAAGAATTTTAGGGAAAAATGTTCAATAGCCTGTTGTCAGCAGTAAGGCTGTTACAAAATTCTCAGTACTTGTTTGGCTGATACTACTTCTGAAAAGTTAGAGATTGAAATGGTGCATTGTAAATTCAAGGGAGTCCATGAAGAATAGGTAAGATTTGACTATACTACAGATAGTTTTTCTCAGTAAACGAGTAGGAAGGGATTTCACAATTGCCTCTCAACTGGCCAGTTCACTTACTCAGGACGTCTGTCATTAGGGATGAGATTGCTTGCTTCTGTATAGCTGCTCGTTTTCTCTGAAAACCAAAGAAACCATTTTTTTTTCCAGCTGTTTGTAGTATCCTGTAAGTGGGGAAGGTGCTTAAGTACTTCTGACTTGGATCCAGTAGAGGGCAGTTACATCCATAGGGAAAAATCTTTTAATATTTGGGTGTACGTTCAGGTTTACTCCTTTCTGCAAGTATTGTCAGTCTTTAAAACTACAATATGAACTCGTAATTCAAGGTATTGCTTAAAAAAGTGGCCAAAAGTCTTTAGATACGGATGTGTATCGGCAGCTTTTACATGCTTGATGTCCAAACTACTGAGTTGGTCCTTGCAAAAAGACTCTTTGCGTTCAGGGGAAAGCTAATTATAAAGGGTACTGATGCTTAAAGGCATTCTGAATAGTTGACTCTTGCATGAGCATTCATGGATACTTTACACTGGGAGTTTGTAATGTGAAGAAAGTAACCTACTTGCCTTTCTCAGCCAGCATTTCAAATAGTCTGTTTTAATTCTAACCCTTTTCAGCTTTAAAGGCAAGGGTGAAGCTTCTGGGTGTTCAGCAGTAATGCTTGTAAGAGTGGAAACAGAGTGTAGATGTTAAAAGTTAGCATCCTGTGTCAGGCTTCGTAATAAGCACTGCTCTTAGCACGAAATTTCCTGGAGGGTGGAGGAGGCTTTCTAATTAGTGGGTTCTTGGCTGGCGACCAGAGGTGTTTGAGGGCCACTAACGCTTCCATTAGGTGAAGTACTAGGTTTTTCTAGTAGAGTAACAGTAAGATTTTGAATCATCCTATTTAGGGAATGGTTATTTACTTGCTTCCTTATCAGGCTGACAAAGTGATTTAGGCAAGTAAGGGCTAGAAACAATCTGAACTCCTCTGATGGAAAAAGAGTCTCTAATTTGGTGAGGTAGGGTAGATCAGGCACAACATTTTAAATTGAGATTCTGTAGTTTGGAGCATCCTTCACAAGTACTCGAGCTGTTAATCTTTGAAAGGCCTCTAGTCCTGGAGGGGTGTAACTTAAGCTGACCAGACTTGTCCACCTGATCATTTAACATTTCTACTCTCATTTGCTTCCTCCAAAATTATTATGCAAGCTGATGGCTTAGAAAGCCTGTAAGTCCTTTTAGATTTGTCATCATTTTGATATGCAGGAGCTGCCGAGCCTTTGTTCTTGTAGCAGTCATTTGCCTGCGGTGCTGTACTGTCTGTTTCAATCCATAGTTGCCTTTTGGTACTGGTGTGATGCTGTTGATGTCTGGCAACTAGTTAAAATCATCTGTGGCTTTTTTGTTTGTTTGCTTGTGGGGTTTTTGTGTTTTGTTTAGCATCTGAAAGCCTGCTTTAGTTATTTTAATTGTCTTGCGAATAGACTGGTGTTGCTGGTTGTGATGATGCTGGTTTGTGGTGTTGACAATTCATTGAAAACAAGATAACTTTTACAAAGAATATTACTGTCTTATAAAAGGCTGGAAATCTCGTAGAAAAAAGCTGGGACTGTAAAATTGTGCGTTCATTTCTTTTTTCCCTCCCCATGAGTTTATTTTTGGGTAACATTTAATACATTTGGTCCTTAATAGAAGTTCTAAAGCTGCAAAGTGGTTTTCCACTTTGAGGAAGGTTGAGTGCTACTGTATGGGGCAGTCTGTAAGCGAATAAATAGAATGTGGAGTAGATACCTGGAGTACTGTGTCTAACTCTGGGCTTGTCCCTACCAGGAAGAGAGAGACTTGCTGGAGCAAGTCCAGCAGAAGGTGGCAAAAGTGATGTAGGAGTTAGGAGAGGCTGAGAGCTGAAGCTTAGCCTCAGACTGTTCACAGACCCTGGCTCTGTGCAGTTTCATGTCTTCATGATTCTCCCCAGCTTGTATTCTGCTCCTTAGTTTTTTCACCGTAGTCTGTTGCAGCACCTCATTACTCTGCTTAATAAGGAGCTGACTGAAACTTAAGGGTAATCCTATAATATATATATTTAAATTTGGCATTGTAAAATGCTTTTAATTAAAAGTATGCTATATGTGCTCACTAGATGGCAGCAGATTCCTTAACTAACTGTAAGAACGACACATTCTCTACTAACAATAGGTATTTGGGGACTTCAGTGCAAATAAACTTTTAATACTGTATTTTAAAATTAGAATATTAGTTAATAATGAATAATTAGTTAATAATTAGTTGATAATACGCAGAACTTAATGCAATGTACAGCTAACGTTAGCGCTCCTCTGAAAAGAACTTACGGACACATCTTCTCAGAACTGTTTCAAGACTGGATATGCTCATGAATGCCATCACATTTCTTGTTTTGGTTAGACATCTTCAATTTTAAGCTATGTTGTCTTCTTATAACAGATAATGCAAAATGCAGAAGGAGAAGAAAATACATATGCTTTATGAGTTACTGCAAGTGGAGTGCAATGTTAAAATAGCTGGTATTATTTCTCTGTAAATATGTAACTGAAAATTCAGGCCTTGTCGATTGAAAATATTTTCCTCAGAGAAATCACTTCATTTTTAGGGGAGGAGTAAACATACATAAATTTTGATGTGTAGATATTTCAAGCTAATTTTTGAAAACTGCTCAAAGTTCTGTTTTTATTTTTGAGCCTGACCTGAGTTTGCTCTTGCATTTCTGTAGCACATGCTCTTTGCCTTTGTCAGTTGTGAAGAAAAGTAACCTTGGCCTGAGGTTTTCCGTTCTGAGTAGAACTTCTGCATTTTACTAAATGAGCTTTTCAGATGATGGGCAGCCTGAGTCAGGGAAGTTGGCAGTCCGTGTTTGCACTGGAGCCTGTGTGTTAGTCTGTTAGTCTGTATTTTAAAGAGAAACTGAATACTGGAAGAGTAGTTTATGAAAAGAAATGGAGCAATGGAGAAAAATTCATCCGTTCAGAAAGATACTTTAGGATATCAGCCTGGAGATGCATTTCACAAGGATTTGGTCCTGTAAACTGTTGGTTTTATCTGTACTTAGAGGAGGAAGCTGAGAAGATGAACTCATCTGTTTGAGGAAAACTAAATAAAGGGGTATCTAATGTAACTGTGTCTAGTAAAGCTGTTTTGTTCAAAAAGACTGCATCAAAAGGAAGTAGCGAAGGGAGTATGTGGCCACTCCCATCCTTATTGCAGCTTTATAGAGTTGCCCAAAACAATATAATAATGTGAGAAAGGAGAGACAACCTTATAGTGTACTTACTGGGAGCTTTTGTACTCTCAAGTTTGACTGTCGGACCCATATTCCAGCTTGTTTAGGAAAGCCAGTCAGTAGCGTATGACCTAGCAAATTCAGTTTAGAACTTGACATCTTACCTCAGGACCGGTTTTCAAGGCTTTCTTACACTGCTTTTTGTAAGACTAAGTTTAGTGTTTTCAAGTTTTGCTTTGACCACTTAGGGTGGGGCTTAACTGCATCTGTACTAATATCACAGTTCCAAAGTGTTTTTTATATTTTGAAGAACTAAAGATAATAAATGCCACATTTTGTGTTTTGTTTTTGTTTCTGGTTGAACAGGATAATCCAGCTAATCATGCTTGTAGCTGAATGTATTTTCCATCTATGGAAACCTTCGGGTTTATTTGTTCCATTTTCATTAATACTTTTAGCTTGTGTCGCACTTTTTATAAAAGCCTTTTGAAAGATGGAATGTGCTGCCTAGGACCTCTGTATATTTTCAGTGACGCTGAGTATACAGAAAAACTTCTTTTCTGCAGTAGCAGATTTCTTGGCAAAATGAAGATATTTGCATGCTGCATCTTAATTACACAAATGCTTTATATTCAGTGATTTGTTCTACTTAATCTTTTCTCACTCCGAAATAGTAGTCTCAATCTTCTGTTTGTAATGTGTTTGCCAAAGCAGGCAGTGATATAGAACTTTTTTGTTAGAGCAGGAATGGTTCATAACTCACAAGAGGCAGATCCCTGAGTGAGTCATTTAGGTCATTCCCACTTGTGTGGAAAAATATTACATCATTGCTCTGTACTCAGTGTTCTATTTATACCAAGCCAGAATTTTAAGTACATTTTGCTTTTTTTAGATGCTGTAAACAGTATTGGGGGTTTGTCTAAAAGTAAAGTTACTGCTAGGCCATAGAAGGAGCATTACTGAATCAAATATTTACAGAGAGTCCAGGAGCCAGAGGAGCACACTGTCTGCAAATTTAAGCTTGCCAAGGGTGTGGGAGTTGACCTTTGTAGCAGAAAGAGTAAAAGGCGGCACAGACCCATTCTGTCCTTAACCCTGTAGCTTTTCATAGTTGGTTTTTTTTCTTCTCCCTTTTGGCTTTTATTAGAGCAGTAAAAAGAGGTGGAGCCATCGCTGTGAACATGTCTGACAGATATTGATGAGAACACCTTTAACCTAAAGTTATTGTTTTTTGTTGTAGCAATTTCTTTTGGTTCATTCACATCTTTCAATTTCAAGCATTCCCCTTGCATAATTTTATGTTAAAAATCGAGTCATTCTGTCAGAATGGATTCCCCTTATTTCCCCCGGGTAATTCTGCAGTTGCACCACTCTGTCCACAGCTTCTGCATTTTCTCCAGCTTCGGATCTTGTATTACCATTGTTTGCAGAGTGCTTTTTTCTATCTGTCTGTTTTCACCAGGTTAAATCAGCCTCTGTGGTTTCATTCTAAGGCTTCTATACCGGAAATTATGCAGTCAATGCTACTTTTTTTTTTGCAGACGTTTCTTTCACAACACACTTAAACACTGATAAAGGTGGTGAATTTTTCCTTAGGTTTAGCAAAGAAGGGTGCCAATTATTCTGGAGTTTCTTCTGACATCCTGCACAGAGCTGTATTCTGCTTTACTGCAGAACACTAAGAAAAGTGTTCTTTTTGTGTTCTTCTGTACATGTATTCTTAAAAATTCTGTAGTACTGCTCTGGAGGCAACACCTTTGAGGTGCAGCTTTTATCAGATCTCTGAATACAATGAACTGTGCTGCCAGCAGTGGGTTTGGGTTTATGTGTTTGCTTTTGTGTTTCTTTTTTTACCCACCTAAATTTCTATTGTTGTGTTTACTGTATGGCTTTTGCCTGCATCAGAATGTTGGTGAGAATTATTTCTCAAACTGATAAGTTGCTGTAGGAAAGGTTTAGGTGAATGCGAGATTAACAGAGGACAGCAAAGAAAGTTGTTTCATTCAGAGAATGTGGTGCTTTTCCTGTTTATTCTGAATCTGTACTGAAACTCTTCCAGTTATAACAGGGTTGATTGTGTTTAAGAAGAAGTTGAGTGTATATATTTTATGATACTGTCAAGCATCGTGGAATTGGGCAGGGTCAGAACTGTCTTCAAGAACAAAAATTGAACTGCAAAATGTCATTATGGTGGTTAGATTGAGAGTACAAAGGACCTGGAAATGATGCAACAGAAGTCATTTACTACTATATCTTAATGGGATTGTGCATGATAGGTAGTTCGCATGTGCACTATGAACACATGGCAAATGTGACAGAGCTTGTTAGGTTACAACAGCTGACTCATTGAGAACAATCCATAGGCAGTCCTGACTTCAGCTTGCAATCGAGGTCTTGATTCCTTTTGTGTATTGGAAATGCCATGATACTATGGATAACTGTAATCCATAAAGATTGCAGTTCTTGCGTTCCGGATGCATTTCTTTAGTTATTTATGTCTTCTGTGCAGCTCTAGTTGCATTTTTTTTCCATTGCTTTAACTTGTAGATCCCGAATGTTCTGGTTCATTGTCCTGCCAGTTAGCATTGTGTTTGGGAATGCCAGCAGGCTGCCTTCTTACAGGGCAGAGCCCAGGTGTCTGACTCAGTGTTTCACACAATGTTTTAAAGCGCCATGTTAATGCAGACTTTGTGTTGCTTTCTGTTCTCAGGTGACCGGGTCATAGATGTGGGGTCGGAGTGGAGAACATTCAGCAATGACAAAGCAACCAAAGACCCATCTCGAGTTGGGGATACCCAGAATCCTTTGCTCAGTGATGGTGACTTGAGTACAATGATTGGCAAGGTAACACTGGAAATACTAAATTTTACTAAGCTTGAGTGTTTTTATGCCAAGTACCAGATTGTATGTCTATAGAGAAACTATTCAGCATATGTATTTATGGAGAGATTTTGCCTGAACTGAAATTGCATGTTTCAACAGTGTATAAAATGTGGCCCTTTTTCTGGGGATAGAAGGAAAGGGTCAACCTGTGTGCAAAAAAAAAAAAAAAAAATTGCAGTGCTGTGGGGTTACTTGCTACCCTTTAATATGGTGCTATAAATAGGAAAGTTGATGTTGCAATTTTTAAAGAAGTATACTTTGACTTAGGAAGTGTATTTGAGATGATTCTGAAATAACGTACTTAATTTTGAGATCTCAGTAGCTAGTGCTGCCATTTTTTTTTTTGGTAGTAAAATCTGTATCAGATTCATGTTGGAGACCTGGAGATCTCATGTTGTACTTGTTCTTCCAACCAATGTTAAAGCACTAAATGTAGAATTCTTTCATGGTGTGAGAGCCCCAGAGGAAAATATTCAATCTATATCTGGGTTGAAATTTTGTGGTGCAATCATATCTCGCTGTTTCCCATGAGAGCAAGACTAGTCACACAAATGCATTCTCTTTAATGAAGTAGTGGCCCAGGTAAGTTTTAGTTGTTGTACTTTCTGCTTCATTTGTTACTGCAAGATCCAAATTAATTTTTGTGAATTTCCTGAATGTTTCATGAAAAGAGTGCAGTTGTTGATAAATAACTATTATAACTGTTCTGCTGCTTTGTGTGTTACATGCACACCAGGATTTCTCAGAAGTTTCTGTCCCAGTGACGGTGCTAGGATGAAGTGCCTAAAGATGTATGGCTGTGTGTAGGGAAGTGTGCAACATACTTTTCATCCAAGAATTCTTCAAAGCGAAGAAGTAGACTACTTCTTCCTAGAATACTGATGGGCAGCTAATGTTTCACCGTTAGTGAAAAAGAGACCTTCTCTTTGAGGAATTGTCCAAGTAGATGGTTGTGTTTGGACAACTCTATGCATTGCTGCCTGTCACATTTTAGGATTTTAGGTGGCTTTCGGAGTCCACTCAGGCAAACAAATTTCTGCACTGCTCCATTAAAAACATTGGCATTGCTAAGTGGCTCTGTGAAGCAGTGCTGTAGAAGTCACTGGAATTTTAATGCCACCTGCATAGGATCAGAAAGATTGCAGTTCAGAGGGCTTGGACTTGTGTCGCTGATTTGGTCAACTGCGATAAAGGTCTATACCTTTACAGACAGATGGAGAAATGGACTGTTTGCTCCAGGTTCACATTGTTTCTCATTTTGGGGCTGTGTAAATACAAGGTTTGTTTCTGGGACCATGAGTTGATTCAGTCAGTAGAATGACCTGAGCACCTTTAGAACCTGCGTGTTGGAAAAGAAAAAAGATATTTCAGCTAAAGACAGATTTTGTGTCCAGGTGATCAGTGACTTGTGCTGTTCACCCTCTTCCCGTTGGAGGTTCAGATCCCAATTTAGAATAAAGAGGGATGGCAGCCTTAGTAAGAATTAAAGACACAAAGAAACTTCTATGAAAAGTTTGTTTGCCCGTGAAAACTAAAAATTTTCAGAGATGGACATTCAGCTACTGAAAGAGTTTTGCTGTGAACCAGAACATCCCAGAATAGGCATGACCAAACTTGCTGCAGCAAAGAGTGCCATTCCATGAAGGCAAGATGCGGGGGTGTTAGTGTGGCATGATTTAACCTACGAGAACTGAGTAAAAAGTACTGGAACTGCCAGGATTTGTTGGGGAATGTAGAGGGGGCAGTCAGTCCAGCTGTGGATACTTTATTTGCACAGGGAGGAATTGCAGAAGAGGTACATTATTTTCTGTGGGAAATTGAGAGTCCCTTTGACAAACCAGGATGTTTTCTGTACAAGAGTTCCTGTGTTTGTCTTGCTGGTAAGCAGGGGCTCTGGGATGTCAGTTCATTGATGTGAACTCTGTATTAGGGGCTGCTTTTTTTTCAGTCATTTGGAAGGAAGAGAATGGCTTTTATCAGAAGATGCTGAAGAAATCTCCTGGCAGTGCAGAAAGGGTATGAATTTTGCAGGAAAAGTAACTAGCTAAAGGAAGTAGTACATTTCTCAAGCAGTCATCTGAAGTCCCTGCTGGCAGTAGGCTGGGATGTGGATTGACCTAGATATGCACAGTGGTTGAACAAGGGTGAAATTGGTGTAGGCATGTAAGGGTAAGTAGTATCTGACAGGGTACAGAACAACCATCGTGACTTCCAGAGAATGAAGCGAGCTAAGATTATTTTCCCAGTTACCAACAGTTCTTAGAATGGCCTGGAGTGGACCCCATACTTGTGTGCCATAGATAGCTTTAACCTTTCATATGGGACAGGACCAGGGCTATTTCTTTCTGCTTAAGGTAGGACTGCAGATAATAGAATCTTTACAGCTGACCTGCTCCACCCTCCCAAAAAGACCCTCACCGGAAAAAACCCTAAAACACAACCTGTGTTGTGGGAAATCTGAAAGAGAAGGACATTGATAATTCTCGTGGGTACATCGTGTTAGAGATCTGTTGTCAACTCCTGGGAATGTAGGTGGAAGTGGAGTCTGAACAGTTTCAACAGTATTGCCTTGTAACAGTAGAGGAAGAGGGTCAGTTCTGCTCCACAGAGTGGTTTGTCCCTCTTTCCTCTGGGAAGGCAGGAGGTGCTGCTCTGGGGCCCCTTCCTGCGAGGGGGGCGTGTGGTCTGTATGTGATAGCAGCAGAGGCTGCTCTGCCCGTGCAAAGGGATTAATTCCTAATTGGTTTTAATGCTTAAGGAACCCATCTGTCTGAGGCGGCAGCAGCAGCCTGCATTGCAACAAAGATTAATTTGCCTGTGAAGAGGAGGGTGAATAGCATAGTTGGCTGTGGTGGAAGTGGTTTGAATTCCACGGGCAGGTCTTCAGGATACTGGCACAGAACTGTAACTCTGAAATTAGATACTGTGTGCTGCAGTTGGTCTGATTACAATGCAGATCAATTGGAGGCATGGTGAAGTCTCATGTTAATTGTGACTTCATTGCTAGAATGTTACAGTTGTTTCTAAAATTCTAACATAAAATTTAAAAAAAATAACTGAACAAGCAGCTTTTAGTTTTGGGAACTCTTTCCTATGAATCTAAAAGAAAACTAAATTTTCTTTCCTATCTTGTGGAAAATGTCTTTTGTCACCTTTGGTAGTTAATTGATTCCTTTCTGTAGTAACTGCACCTCCAAGAGAACTTAGATTGGTTGAACAAAGATTTAATGCACTCTCTTGGCATAGAATTCCTATCCTTTGATCAGGAAGCTGGCTGCTGTCAAACTGCATGGCCTGAATCTGGAAGTGCTACATTGATAAGCAATGGGAAGATACCGGGGCTGATGACTGAAAAAGAGTAAAGGATCCATCAGACTGATCCATATGAGCTGGTTGTACTGGGCAAGAGGGCTGCTGGATCTGGGGACATGGCTTTTGATGCTGTGGTTAACCACAAATCAGTGGTGTGAATGATGCTGGTGATACTTACACTTTCTGCTACTCTGGGGGAAATACTGGGGTACAAAGCTGTTGGCTGCCAGCACTGTCAACCTGATCTCCACTGAGCCCCTTCAGAGGCTGTCACTGTTGACTGCGTTTTCTCACTTTAGCTACCTTGAAGGCTGTTTCCAGGATTGTGTCCATGAGGTTTCTGTTCTGTTTGAAAGCCAAACACGTAGAACTCCTGCCTCTGACAGATACCTTTCTTGCTGAGATGGGAAAGATAAGAGTACATGTCTCACAAAGGCCACAACAGTAAACCACACAATTTATAAAGTCAATTTAATTTCAGTTGAAACTGTGTGGCTTCTGTTTTTTTCCATGAAGGGAAAGAGACTCCTACCATGGTTGTCAAGGGCTGAAATCAACAAAGCATTGTCCCTCGGTGGAAAGCTCCAGAAAGAAAGTAGATGGTGCATTTAAATTACAAATGCAGGGAGAATTTCTGTGGTTTATGCAAGTAATTGAGGTGGAAGAGTGTTTTCCACCCCTTTTATAGTTGTGAGTTGTATATTGGGCATGGCTCTTGAAGAGTGCTCATATCAGCAGGGTAAAATCCTTGTCTAGTTTCACTCTACAGCACTTAATAGATGTGGGTTGTTTTTTTTTTTTATTTTTTGGTTCTCCTTAACCAGCGGACCAGGGAAAATCCCTGTGGTGAAGGGGAATACTCGCTGGCTTCAGGACAGAGCAGTATTTCCTGGTAGAGTAGTCTCTGACATGAAGCGTGATTAGACAGGGACTGGGGACTTGCTGATGTTTGTGCTCACTCTTCTGGCATCTACAAGACTTTGAGCTCATGCAGTTCCTGGAAGCATTTGGGCATAGCACTGGTCTAGGAGGCCATGATAAACACAAAGGGTTGACACTGCAGGGAACAGGTCTGTGAGTGATGGCCAGCAAGGAGCCTTTTGACCTGAGACTTCTGTATACTTTGGGCCAAGGGAAGTTGTGGCATAATTTTTGAATGGAAGGCCTAGTATTGCTCTTTGTGGCCTGAAGTTTGTTGTGCTTTATTCTTGCTCTTTTTTTACCTTTTCGTCGTACTGGGAACCTCTGAATAGTTGGAGGTGTTCATCCAGCCAAGGAAGTAGGATTGTCTTTGGAGCAGACCTCCTCTGTTGGTGCCAGGATCACGTCTGGGTGCTTATTTTGTATGAAAGGATGCTTGAAGTAGTAGGAAAAAAGCAGGAATGGTTCTGGAATCTATTGTAGAGACCTGTTGAAGGAGCTAGGGAGACTTGTGAGGGAGGGTTCTGTGGCGAAGTCCTCGGTCGCCACAGTGAATCGAAGTGTGTGAGCACCATAGATGGGGTCTCAGCAGGGAGGGATCCACTGGGGCTGCTGGAAGTGGGATGTCATTGAGGCCTTGGGCACGGGAAGGGGAGCAGTGTAAGAGAATGGTCAAGAGCGAGTGTTATTACTGTCAGTCAGAGAAGCTGTGTTAAGTGCAGAGGTGCACCTCAGGGAGATTATAGTGTTAGAGCCTGTGTTAAAACAGAAGGGCAGTTCCCAAGAACATGGGTCAGGAAAGAAGAAACTGGGCAGCTCAGAAGAAAAACGAGATGCCAGGGCATGTTCTGTCCTTTGTTCACTGTGTCCTTACCCCACTTTGTACAGCCTGGACATCTCAGTACATCGCTGAGTATTCAGTTTGAGAACTCTGTGTGCGAGTGCTTAGCCAGGTTGTCAGTCAGTCACAGATCAAGACCTGGTTTATGTTTACTGGTTTTGGCAAAATGACAGTGCAGTAGTTGGTGTCTGCAGTGGCTTGTTTCAATGACCAAATCTGTCTGCAGTGAAAGTTGGATGCCCCTGCCCGGGTCAACTGTTTGAAGGTACCAGCAGGGAATAACTGTTGCAGATTCAGGAAATCCAGGTTTCTGCACGTGATGGAATTGTGAAGAAATGTTTTCCACTTGGAAGAGCTGGGGGTCCCCTGCATACTGTGACAGCAAACACATATGTAGACAATGTAAATTACAGGCGTTGCTGTTAGGAACTTACGGGACGTGTCGTCGTCATCAGCTATCACTAATCTGACATGGCATTATTTGGTAAAGACTTGTTTTGAACTGCTGGCAAATTGAAAACCTTAAACATTTCAGACCCTCTTGGTTGGGCACACTTGCATATTTAATAGACATATGCAATCTGCATTATCAGTTGTAAGATACAAACGAAAGTATACCTTGGAAGCTTGTTTCGAAGTTGCCAGGTTGAGTTTGAGGCTCTTAATTCTCTGAAGGCCTCAAGCTTTTCTTTTTAGAGGCCCGTGGTTTTCCCATAAAGTCAAAATATACAGATATTTCCATTTTCTGATTAAGGCTTGCAGCCTTTAACAGGCGCAATATCAAGTTGGGTTTGACCGATTCATTGGTTTGGGTGTTCTTTTTGCCCATGCCTTCACTATGATGGTTATCATTGTAACAGCTGGTCTCCAGCTGACCGTAAAATTGTTTTTTGGACTCACCTGTCTGCCACAGATGCAGCCCAAAGGACACAAAAGAGTTGAATAGAATATCATCTTGGACCTCAGCGCTGGTGCCAGGAGTGTTGAGATGCACACGTTGGCTATATATTATCTTACTGGTTTTTACTCTGTAACTATTGTTACATGAGGAAAGAAAAAGCCCTGTGTCATCTGTGGTCTTTGGAAAGCAGTTCACGATTTGAGACTGGTGCAAAGTGTAGAACCTGTTGGGTGGAACAATGCTCGATTGAATGAGTTACTTTCAGTGATGTTTATTTGCATCACTGTTGGAACCGTTGCCTCGAATTAAAATGTATAAAGCTGGAAGATGTTTGCTCTTGAAGTGAGCAGGAAGTTGCTTGTGTTATTGACAATACAAATTTTTCTTTTCAGGGCACAGGTGCAGCAAGTTTTGATGAATTTGGGAATTCAAAGTACCAAAATCGCAGAACTATGAGCAGCTCTGATCGTGCGATGATGAATGCTTTTAAAGAAATTACGAACATGGCAGACAGAATCAACCTCCCTAGAAATATAGTTGTAAGTTCATGTCTCCCTTCCTTAAATTGTTCTGGCATTGCCTTAGTTAGCATAATATAATGAGCACATGCATTTTTGATATTGCTGCTAATTAAATGGCCTAGAGTTAATTAAATTTCATCTTCTTGCGTTGAAGGATCGAACAAATAATTTATTCAAGCAAGTGTATGAGCAAAAGAGCCTGAAGGGGAGAAGTAATGATGCTATTGCTTCTGCTTGTCTCTACATAGCCTGTAGGCAAGAGGGGGTTCCAAGAACATTTAAAGGTAAGTTTTCAGTGATACAGATTCAATTTTGCTGTGGAGTAAAGGTTTAGTTACTGTCACTGTAGGAGGTTGGTTTTCTTATTCCTCGACTTTGTCAAATGGGTTGTTCTCAGCTGTAGCTCTCCTTTCAGGGGAGGGCAGAAGGGTCTGTGGGAATTTATTACATTTGTGGAGTAGGCTCTTGGGCATGGGGGTTTTAGCATTTGAAAGTTATTTTGAGTGTTGGTGAAACTTAAAGGGTGTTGCTTTGATCAGAGGATGGGGGGGCTGTTGTAACTGAATTTAACTGAATTTGAACCAGCAGTTCTGCAGTAAATTTGTGCAACTTTTCCCTGACAGAGATGCAACTCTCTAGCATTGAGTACCAAATTTCCCTTACTAAATGAGCTGTGTTAATTAGCTCCTTATGATAAATGCGCACTGACTGAGGTTTCACAAATGTTCAGAGCTTATTTAGTGATGGTGGCCTTCAGGACATTGCCCGTCTTTGTGGGTCTTAATACATTGAGAATCAAGTTGGATTATTTTGGGGGAGCGAATGCTGTGAAGCCTAAAATTTAATTTATACTCTTTCTTCAGAAATATGCGCAGTGTCCAGGATTTCAAAGAAGGAAATAGGCCGGTGTTTCAAGCTTATTTTGAAAGCTCTGGAAACCAGTGTGGATTTGATTACAACTGGAGACTTCATGTCACGATTCTGTTCTAATCTGGGTCTTCCCAAACAAGTACAAATGGCAGCAACACACATTGCTCGCAAAGCCGTGGAATTAGATTTGGTTCCTGGGAGAAGCCCTATCTCTGTAGCAGCTGCAGCTATTTACATGGCATCACAAGCTTCTTCAGAGAAAAGAACGCAAAAAGGTAAAACTTGACTTTTTTGGGGTTTTTTTTTGGTTTGTTTTTAGTTCGCCGTGTCTTCCTGCTTGAAAGAAAATTCAGTGTTACTGTAAAACTTGGATGAGGTCTGTGCAAACAGCGATAAGCTCCATTCTAACTGCATACAGCAAGGACCAAACCAGGATCTCCCAGTCCCCAAAATCAGTGTGGAGTAATTGGCTATGCTCAGTGTAAACGGAGTTAATTTTCTTCTTGGTATTAGGAGTTGGATTCTTGAATGCAGTGGACCAGTGCATTCAAATGAGCATAATAATTTAAGTTCACCCATGCTAATATTGGCACATGTCCATTCTGCTGCTCTAAAATACTCCAAACTCAAACTTGGGGGCAGTTGCAGGGAGCACTTGGGCTTTGGATGACATTAAATCTTCAATGATTCCTGCAGCCAGGGAATCACCTGCATTAGTACATGGTCCTTGACTTACTGTGAGCCTGTGGTAAGGATGGAAAGTGTGGGATGGCAGGGTTTGTTGTGGGTCAGCTGGGGTAGATTCCCTGCTGGTAGGGTAGCCCCTGGGGAGCCAGTAAGGAGTTCAGGGCTCTTGAGCCTCAGCGCAGCACGGATCAGTCCCTGGGGCTCAAGGGAATGAGGCCTACAGGGCAGCAATGCCTGGGGACAGAAGTTTGCTAAGACTGCAGGGGATAGAACTTGATGTGAGAAATGGATCCAAGTGCTCCACTGAGCTGTCCAGTTCAGATCAGAAATGTCAAAAATGTAGCAATTCCTTAGTGGAGAGTTCCTTTTGGATAAAGAATAGCTTTTATCTGTCAGGCTGTGGTGTTGTGTTCTGCATTTGTAACTGTTTATGTCCCTGGAGCGTCCGTCCTGGTGGCACTTTCCTGGGCCTGTGAGTGATCTGGAGCCCAGGAAGTTCAGTGACTTCATCCTTGCTTGTTGTGAGCTGTGCACTGTATCTCTTAAGAGTGAATGTTAAAATACAGCTGCCTGCCATGGACACCATGGCTTCACGCTGCTCCAGTGTTCTCGGACGATGCTGAAGGCTCTCATGCAGTTCAAGGTTTAAATTCCTAACTTGACTAAATCGTCAATAAATTCAAGTTTCTGTGCATCTCAGACGAGTGTTCCCTCAGCTCATTGGACAGTGCTCTGTGTCTCTGCCTTATTTCTTGGTGCATTTTAAGGTTGATGTATTTCGTGCTTAACTGAAGGTATCACTTTTTGTCTGTGACTCAGTTTCTTGTTTGTTTTTGCTTATATTTCATCAAAGCATAAAAATGAAGATCCAGAAGTTGATGATGATTTGTTAAAATATTGGTGGTCATATGTAGAGTTTGCAGTAGATGTTTCTAATGACTTTTGCACTCTTTGCCCTCTGCCAGTTTGAAATCGATGTTATTCCAAGATTGATAGGTTAAGTTGAACTGTGGCACATGAGAAGACAGACTTATGTATGCAGAATATTAGTCACCGCAGTTAAAACCATTTCTACCAGGCTTTTGGGAGAGTTGCAAATGAAGCAAGTGTCTAGTGCCTCTTGATAAGTTATGCTTGCTGGTTTCTTCAATACAAATGGCAGAAGTAAAAACTAACCACTTCTCTGCTTTTTGTTGTAGAAATTGGAGATATTGCTGGTGTGGCTGATGTTACGATTAGACAGTCATACAGGCTGATCTATCCTCGAGCTCCAGATCTTTTCCCAGCAGACTTCAAGTTTGATACCCCAGTAGACAAACTACCACAGCTGTGAGATTGCAGAGGGTTAATTTCTGCTAACTCCCTCCCCAAAAAACCAACAAAAACAAACTCTTTATTTTTGCCTATAATAAAGGATGTACAAAGTGTTAATATTGGGTCTTCGTGTTGTGGAACTGGAGGATGTGGAGATGGAGCGTAACTGCTGGAAGGCAGCACACATTCCAAGGGTAAACAAGCTCATTGTGTGGCATTTTGTATGTATATATTAGTGGAAGTAAATATTTAATAACTGTTGCAACAAATTTAATTTCATATTGTTGTACTTATTTAGATTTCTTTTGTAGGGATCCAGTAAGATGTATTTTGGAGAATTTAAAATACTGTGTAATTCCCAAATAAACTGTTTTCCAAAAACACCATCTTGTGGGTATGACTGCAATGTGACATGCACGTACTGTTGTACATGCTGAGAACTGGAATGCAGTCCGTGGAATGGTGGAGTGAGCTTCATGCTTGTGGGCTTGGTCACAAGGCTGCTTAAATGCTCACTTTCTGGACACTTTCTGATCTCTAGAGTGGTTTGGTAGTTGTAGGGAGCTGTAGTGTGCGGTGCTGCTCGCACCCAGAATGTTAACAGTTGCTGAAAAGCTGTTCCAAGTTTTGCACAACTGCTGCAGAACATTTCTAAACTGGTTGCAAAAGGATTAATTCCATCCTTGGCACAGCCTCCTTAGTTCTCACTGACGTCTCTGCTTTTCTTCTGTGAATTTGACATAATGACAAAGCAGCTAAAGAGAAGCATGAGGACTCACTTTAGTTGAATTCCTGGTAACTTCATGGATGTCTTAGTACTGTACAGAGAAAAGTAAAAAGTATTTCTAGTATAAGTTTCTGTTAAACTTCTGACCTGCCAGCCCACCCTGCAGTCTGGCTGGCCTGTGGTTGTGTTCTAAGTTGAGCGCTTGTTGTTTGAAATGATGTGCCAGGTGCTGAGTGAAGGCCTGAAGTTGTTCAGCCCTGCCCAGACTAAGAGCTTTTTGAACACTGTTTGCCTCCTGACAGTGTCCCTTTGTGTACAAAGCAACAAATGTGCTTAACTGGGAGTCTTCTGGTTCCTGAGTTCATTTTGTATCACAGGTGCAAAATCAGTTTAACCACACAAATGAACAGCTGAGGGGTCAGCTTGCTGCACATCTGGTCCTAAGCCATCCAGAGGGAAGGCTGTGTGCAGTGCTAATAGCACTAATTGCCAGTAGCCCTCACTGTTTTCTTGCTAGTTGAGCTTTAATCCTCTTCTGCCAGTAGAGACTGGAAATATGGCAACTGAACATTTTTTTTCTGCAAACAAATAACAAAGGTTTGTACAGTGCTGTTATACCACGGGAGCTGTTGGTTGCAGCCACAGAAGGTTCTGGTGTAGAAGGGGTATGAGCAGTAGTTTGGAGGGCATGGATTATTCAGTGTCTGATGTATTGCCTTTGACTTTGTTGCAACATTGGCTGTTACCTGGGCATTCCCGGTCCTCAGTCTGAGCTACTCTGCCTGCCTCCTCTGTGGGCGAAGGTGGGATGTGTTGAATGGGATGGGCCTGACCTTTAATGCTGTTACATCTTGGGAATTGCTTTTACTCTGAGTGCTGCTTTCCAGCATCGATGATCCGTGGGTTAAATCTACTCCATGAAGGTTAAAAGTGACTGAAATGTACATTGCCCATAATGCTCATACTTAAATCCTTTCAGGCATTAGGCACGAGCACTTGACATGTGTGAGGGGTGAGTGTCTGCAGTTGAAATTGCTGCATACAACAAAGGCTGTCTGGACAGGAATTTAAATACATCTGTGCAAAGCTCTGAAGTGCAGCAGATGGAGGCAGGGATATGCAATCCTGCCTTGACCCTGCAGTTCCACAAGCAGTTCCTGTATCTCCCGTGCTGTGGAGACGGCAGTCACTGTGCAGCACAAAGAGGCAGAACTAGGAATCTGCTTGATGGGGCAGGTATATTCTGAAGGCCATTTACTACTGACTGCAGTAGACTGTAGTTGATGTCTGTAGTTGATGCGAAGCATTCCAGGAAAAAAACGGCCTGGCTCTGAACTGATTTTTAGGCAGCTCTGCCCCCTTTGGTAGCTCCTGCCCTGCCCGCGGCAGCCGGGCCCGGGGCAGGGCCCAGGGGCGGCAGTGTGTGCCCGGGGAGCAGGGCCCGCAGTGCCGGCAGCGGCTGCCCTCGGGCTGGGGGGGCT
>VZTA01002193.1:111175-140334 GCA_013398855.1 Mohoua ochrocephala | reverse complement strand
CCTGCCTTGGCAGGGGGGTTGGACTGGATGATCTCCAGAGACCGCTTCCAACCCTAACAGTTCCGTGATACTTGAAGGAGGCTCATTAAAAAGAGGAAGAGGGACTTCTGTATGGGCAGATAGTGATAGGACAAGCAATAATGGTTTTAAACTAAAAGAAGAGAGCTTTAGATGAGATGTTAGGGAAAATTCTATATTCAGAGGGTGGTAAGGCACCGCAACAGGCTGCTCTGAGAAGCTCTGGATGTTGCATCCCTGGAAGTGTTCAAGGCTAGGTTGGATGTGGCTTTGATCAACCTGGTCTAGTGGGTGGCATCCCTACCCATGACAAGGAGTTGTAACTTTAATGGTCTTCTTTAAGGTCTCTTCCATCCCAAACCTTTCTGTGATTCTGTGATACTGTATAGTTCTTATTTTTAAATACCTCACTGTAACTGTGATAGACTGCTGTGGCAAATAGTTAAACGTAGTTCAATATGCCACTATGTTTTCTGTTTGTTTTTTTTTAAAGGCTTCAGATAAATTAATTAGACTGTTAGGGTTCTGATTATGGTTTCACTAAAGACTCAAAATAGGAATAGATGCTGGCCTATTAGGGTAACAGCTCATTTAAAGAAATGTGTAGTATAATCTACCGAGTGTAACGGTGTTGTCTCTGAGCTCAGGAAACATTCTTTCCAAAGCTCTATGTAATTAAAGGATAATTTACTGAGATTTCTAACTAACTAGACTCACACAGACTAACTCACACCTAGGTATGCCGGAGTTAAGATTTCCCAACCCAGGACAAAACCATCCTCCAAAAACCCACAAAGAAATAAAACTGATCTAACATAACGGAGGTTCCTCCACTCCTCCACTGAGGAAGACTGGAAGAATCATTGGTTCTTGTACTATATCTTGGCACACATTGAAACTAAATCTAAACTTTAAGGAGCAGGGAGTACTGCCATTTCGAGAGACTGTAATTCCTCCCTCACATGCTGTTGTTTATTGGTTTTGGAACTGCAAGATGAAATATTAAGGCCATATAATCCTTTATTGCAAATGCTATGGCAGAGGTGCTCAGTGCTCAGCAGAGCTACTAACATCATCCCCCTCATCGTCTGAATCCAGAATCTATTGCCTGGATGTCTGAGCATGCATGTCTCTCTTTGGAGAGCCGTTTTCCAACATTACATCCGGTATTTCTTTACATAAATTCAGGAAGCGGCTTCCAAGGGCTGCTGTTGAGCCTGGGTGTGGAGATGGATGGCATTTGGCTGCTGTCTAGGATGGCAGAGCAGGAGCCAGTTTAGGAATTTGGTAAAATTGTTTCGAGGACTTAGGAGAAGGTGAGAGGATACTTCTGTTTAAATTGTTTGGTCTCAGAAGCACAGGAACCATCAGCCAGCACACAGATGAAAGATGCCCTTTGTGTGAAACCTCTCTTCATAAGCAGATCATTAAGGAGTGAGCCTCTGAAGCAGTGCCTGTTACGGATGCCGACAGAATCTATTTCACTTCTTTGTATTGCTGCTCTAAGCATTTTAAAAGCACTCCATAATTATTTTTGCTGTGATAATTAGGTTGAATCCAAGATAGCTGTCCTTTTACATCCCTATCTCTTAATCATTTGGTAAGCTGTTCTATCACCCAGAGTTAGAAGAGATGGAAGTCTAAAGATGGCTTATCACAAGCTCACATTAATCCTCCTACTCACCCCCTTTGTTCTGAAAGCATTCTTAGCTACTGAGAAATACCACATCCAGGTGTAAGAGTTAGAGGCATAACACTTGAACCCAAACACGGGTGACTGACAGCATAATTGCAGGTTGTGAAGTTAACATGAGATTTCATGACCGGCACTTGCCGGTCTTGAAGGCTGTGTCATTGGTACAATTGTGCGGTACCTCTAGTGAAGTTACTGCTAATTACAACTAACTTTGTATTTACAGTAGTTAGAGAACACAACAACATGTATGCTCATACCTTTGGTCACCAGTTTTACTCCACAGAAAGCTCAGGCTTTCGAATGAAATCCCAGAAAATTTCTGCTTTCTGCGACCCAGGGCATGCCTGCAGCATTAGAAAGACATTTACTGCTGCAGATAAAAATGACCAAGTGTATCTACACAGGTAAACCAGACAGCTTTTAGAAGAGCTCTCTGGCTGTAGATTTCTTTGCCATTTTTCCATGTTTCATTTTTTCATATTTTATCCATTTGTCCCTTAAGAAGTGTGCTTTATGCAAAGAATTGAATTACACTCTCCAATTTCTAGTCACAAGAGTACTACAAAGAGAAAATCCCTAAGATAGAAATAGTTTCATTAAAAGAAGCCCAAGTTACTGTCAACAAACCAGAATGCTCACTGTAAATTAAGTGACCCCTGAACTGCCCCATTTAACACAGATTTTTCTTAGATGCGATCTAGACACCACCTCAGTAAAACAAACCTATACCACATTTGCTTCTTAGCAAGACATCTGATTTCCAGGAAAGGTGTTAGAAGATAAACATTTCCCATTTAAGAACGAAGAGAAATACAGGCATTTTCCAAGTCCTGTTATATGCTTTGTTACAGCCATTCTTCCTTATCTTCTCTGAGCAACAGGAAAAAAGAAAGTTTGCTTTAAATCTTCAGAAAGGTACTTCAGAATTTTCTCTGCACGTACCTTAAAGCCTTCATACTAAGAAAGGAAAACACTCTAAATGCCTATGAAAAACCTTTGGTTACTTCTGCCTAAGTCATATTTCATCTGAATGGTATAAGCCACATTCATCCCTTAATGTTCAAAGATGTCTCCAAGCTTTTTTTTGGGATACAGTTTTGCAGATATTTTGCTGCAACACACAATTTGCAATGTAGTACCATTCTAAAATCATTAGTATAGGAAAGATAAATGTTGTGTATACATGGATAGAATCCAGACACCTGGCTAGACTGGTAACTAATACAAATACTTATATAGACTGGAAATTACCACATTATCTTTAAGTGTTTGTACTTTGATGAACAGAAAAAACGGTAAAGATTTCGTAATCTATCTTAATTGGTATCTATTGATTTACCTATTTCAAGACAACTCTTTAAATAAAAGAAAATTTGTTTCAAAAATTATATAACAGGATTTAGTTGAAAGGACTTACCTGTGACTATTATAAGTTAGTGATTTATGAGACAAACCAAAATAAGTTCACTGCCCCTTTAATAAAATTATTTTTCCTCTTTAAAACCAGATTTGGTTATCTATGATACATTGTAAGGGCCTGACAGTAATTTTGAGAATAAGTTAATTCACTGTGCTCCAAAAGTCAGTCCACTCACAGTCTGTAATTTCTCATGCGCTGTAAAATGTCACAGGTCAGCACTGCTATCAAAAGAAGTAATCTCGCCTTCCTCCACCCATTCTGTTCCTCCCTACATTTCCATCTTCCCTGATCTATGCAGCTGTTTAATAAATGAGATCAGTTCCACGATCCAGATTAAAATTAACCCCCCCTTTTTCGTGCTTAAATTTAACATGGATCAGTTTTTTGATCTGCTTCACCTGCCACCACATAAATCCTCACTCTGGCACAAGAGAGGGAGCAGCATGAGGGCAAGAATGAACTGAGGCACCATAAATTAACGTAGAGAATATATGAAGCTGAAAGTATGATTCAAAAAATGGCTTTTAACAGATAGGCATCTAGAAACAATTGTACTCTATTCTATTGCTTGTGAGGGGTTTTTTTTTGTTTGCGATTATGTGCCCAAAGCACGTGAATACAATATTGCCCCTGCATTATCTGAGACCTTGCCTGTGTTCTCTTTAGGTGCTCGCCCTTTTCTCTTTGTGCTTTAAAGACACAAAGCTGAACCCTGGACTTGTGCTGTAAATCCTTCAAGCTGTGTCTTTGGGGAGGAGGAAAGCAACTGACAACTTAGAAAAAAATCTTTCCTTCTGGCAGGAGCAAGACAAGACCTCCTTCCTTCTCCACGGGCTGCTAGTTTTGCAGGATAGAAAATTTTTCTGTCTCTTATAGATTTCTTTCAGATTTGCTAAACCATCGTTGCCAGAGAAGACTTATGTCTGGACCATAGCAAATCCCTTACCTTAAGAATACAGCTGGAGGATATTTAACAAAAATATATCCCTGGAGGCTGAGTAGCAGTAGACGTATAAAGGCTCAGTCCTCCTTTTCTAATTCCAAGTTGTACTCCAAGGTCCAGTGGGAGATTTGGCCAAGAACTACATAACACATTTCTTAGTGAAAATGAGGTTATCAGCATTTCTCTGCTCTTCTGGTTATAAAAACTGTGATTATAGCAAACATGGTATTTGAGCAAATAGAGCCAAAGCTACTCTTCTATAACCATCTGTATCACGTCATAGTCAATAGTGAAAAACATCCATGTTTTCTAACGCTACCCCCTCAAAAGTCATCTCTGAAAACCTGAATGTAATAATTTAATTGTCTCAGATTTGTAAAAAAAATAATATTGACGGTTCACCAGCAGAGAAAATTTTAGTAGACCACAACAGCAGTGCTGCACACTGGGTCAAATCCAAGGCCTCTTCCCAGCTAATTACAATGCAATCTATGGAAATTCCCTGGAGAACCACTTGCTCATTAATACCTACACAGTATTCTCTGTTTCCATAACATCTCCCTTAGTTTTCACCATCATATTGCCCTTCCAAAGTCACACCTCTCTCTGCTTTCATAAAACCTTCTACTTTGTCCTCCTGACAGACCACCCTTTTGGAACTCTAATCACTGAGCTGCTGACAATGGGGAATAGGTTACTTGTGATATGAGAAAATCCCACAGTCCGAGTTACACAAAGCCCATCTACCAAATGTGAAATCAGCCATACTGGAATTTTGGAATTTTTTTTAAAAATTTTATTTTTTCCTGAGCTAATATAAATTTTCATCTGCTGGAAACTGAGGGAAGGAAAAATAAAATGTCACATTGTACAAGCCCCCTGCTCTCTGAATACAATGACCATCCATCTGCATGCTTGGGAAGATGCAGAGACAAACAGGCAATGGAAGTTCACATAAGCTGGTGTGTCTCTCTTTTATTACTTGAAATACAATGAAATATTATTAAGTAGCATTCTTGTGTGAATATGTGAATGCTGATTTTCTCTGTGAATAGGCCAATGCTAGACAGGAGATGAACCATTCAGCTGCAAGGCAAAAAAAAATCTAAAAATCAGAGAGTAATTGTTAGTAATGTTTTGTTTCTCTGCAAGGACTTTTTTGTTCCTTGCTTTGGTCTGGAATAAAGTGATTCCTCACCATTTTCAGATACTTTGCATAGCCAGTAGCTGTTACTTTCTACAGAGAAAATAAGAGACGGAAGTAAGACTTGCCAAGGAAGAAAGCTTTGCTTTGCATTTCTTGCATAGGATGTACAGAAAGTAAAAGTTTATTTCCTGGAAACTGAGTTGGTTTGAATGTTTTGCACTGCAGCTTAACTTCTCTTCAGAGTTTGTGGGTGACTGTTAAGAGCCTTAAGTATAAAGTACTTAATTTATAGAAGTTTTACTTAATCTTTTGGAAAATTGTTTTTAACTTTTTGCCAATAACTTGATTTATGCCAAATAAATACTTAGTTCAAGAGAAAAGCTGAGCACCTATCTTTGTGTGCGATTAGACACTTCAAGCTTTCAGAGTAGACAGCTGGAGAGAGACAAAACCTCCAGTATGACTACCAGCCAAATCATAGACATAAAGCCCCATATTTTAAGGTCCCTCCTTGTTCTGCAAGGTATTCAGTAGGAAGTTTTACTGAAATCCTCATAAATCTGCTGAAGTAGAGGTCAGTGGCTGTTGGAAAATTGGGGTCAAATATCTGCATTGGTAGGTGCCTAAATGATTTGATATAAAATCCTGTTGGGATTTTTTCAAAAGCATCTAGCGTGTGAGAAGCACTCATAACCCTTTGCATTTTAAAATCGTTGGATAAAATTCAAAGACCAAGCTCCAAGTCTCTTTCTCACCCTTTGAGAGTTAGTTCCCAGCTGCCAGCTGATACAATCATCCTCCCTTTGCTTGTTCTTCCAGGCTCGTGCTCTTTGCAGCATAGTACTCCAGCTCCAAAAGACCCCCTAATTTCCCACTTTGCATACATTGATGGGTAAGAAATATTGGTGCAAGGAAGGGAAGGTGATTTTAAATTTTTTTGGCTGAATTAAAATTAAGTCCTGATCTTTTATGTTGCAGGCAAATGATCTATTAATGTACTATATCTAGAGCCAACAGCAGCTCCTCAGCAGATATGTTCTGAAGAAAGCTCCCTTCTGTTCTTTCTAAGAGTAGGCTCTGGGTGCTTTCTAAATAAAAATTCTTCATTTGCAGCCCTAATTCGTACCCTTAATCTCCAGGGAGTACAGAATTGCAGTTACACTGTTCTGTGTTACACAGCCCTTTGGCTGGCCCAGCGCAGCTCCCTGCTCAGTGGCATTTGTTGGGTGGCCTGTGTAGGGTCTTGGTTCTCCTCATGTGCCCCGTGAAGGGCACATAACTCAGGTGGGAATCTCACTCCAGCACCTGAAGGTTAGGCACTGCCACCACTGTTGGAATCTGGCCATTAACTGTCTTGCTGAAGGCAAAATAGAGAACCAGAAATAGTCAGAATTATAATGCAAGGGAATTTGCCTTTCAGCTGTCTTTTTTTTGGTATTTCTGTTGATTATTTTCTCTTTTGCTATTTTTCCTTATATTTCTCTCCCCAAAATGAGATTCTGTAGTATTTTACTTGCATTAAGGGAAACTTGCATGTTGTTGCCATTTACCAATACAAATGAAAAGAAAACAATGCATAGTTACTATTCTAAATAATTTGGGTGATATATTAAAATGTTAATAATTTTGAACTTGGATGGTTACAGTTCAGTAAATGTGGCCTAAATGCAGGGCATGAGTTGTATACACTTGTCTCTGAGAAATCAGTTTCACAACGAAGAACTCATATATTTAGAATGTAAGCTGCCAGATACTAGTATTCTTAGATTCTTTATCATAATAATTGTTTAAGTTCAAGCTTGACACCCTTGTTTTAAAGAAATATCAATTTTAAGGACTCCGTCCTTTAAGATGTAGTCACTGGAAATCACAATCCTGATGGAATTCGGTGGTTTTTATTTGTTGGCCTCAGCAGCTGTGTATTAGTAAAATAAATAAATTAAATAAACAGCAACATCTGTTCCAGTCACTAGAGGCTTATTGCTGGAGTTATCTGCATCAGATGGGAGGAGATGCTCTAGTAGAGGAGCTTGGCTTTCCAGAGCAGAGATTAGTGAAATCAGTAGGAATAAATGTGGAGACTTGTGTGACCTGTGGGAAATATCTCACCTGCCAAATGATGACGCTAACTCGTGTTAAAGTTTGAACTAGCATCCATTCTGCATTATTCATACGAGTAGAAATCCCATTATATTCTAAGAGCTAGCACAGTCTCAGTCTGTATGTCATTAAAAGGAAAATCTGCGGCATAGCTGAGAACCTAAGCCTGTAAGTTTTTTCTTTTAGTTCATTATTATTGGATCCAGGATACCTTACTCCATATATCTGGAGTATGAAGAGTATAAATGTGTGTGTACACATATATATATATACATATTTTTGTGACTATGCACATAATTCTTTGTGCGTACGTGGATGTGAGTGCAACTGAAAAACACACATATGACCATACTTGCTGTAGTCAAGGCACCTCCCTGTCTTGTTTTGAGAAACTAAGCAATAAACACACTGGATAGTTGTGATGCACAGGAAGTAAGGAAAGGCAACCCAGTAATGCCTCAGGATTCCAACTCCATGAATATCTCAATAAACCTGAGAGAGCAGACAAAACAGGTATTCCTCTGCAAGTGTTGCTATGTTGGTATTCCTACATGATATATTAATCAAAGATCTGGTATAATTTTAAAAAACATGCAAAATAAATTCATCATTGGCTGGACACATGTAACTTGCCAATTTCATGAAAATAACTTGGGAAAGTTGTATATGGCTGTGGGGAAAAAGTGGCAGAATGAACTAGAATGTTTCACTTTTTTGTTGGAATCTGGAAAGTCAAATGGAAGTTGCTTGCTGGGTTTGCAACTGTATCCAGTTGCATAATAAGTACTAAAATTGGAATAAAAACAGAATTGAAGTTTATGGACTTCTGAAGATGATTGTGCTGCTGAAGGGCTATAGTTATATAGTGCGTGGTTGATTCAAATGGCAAAACCAGATTTCTTTGAAACTAATTTTGTACTTAATCCTAAGCACTTCAGAAAATAATTTATGGTAGTTAATCTGTTCCTAGCTGAAACTCACAAGCGGGCTTCTTTTGATGGAAATTGCTCTCTTCTGGGAATCATGGAACCATAGAATGGTTTGTGTTGGAAGAAACCTTAAAAATCATCCCGTTCCAACCCCTTTGCCATGGGCAGGGACACCTTCCACTAGACCAAGTTGCTCAAAGCCTCATCCAGTGGTCTTGAACACTTCCAGGGAGGGGGCAACCACAGCTGCTCTGGGCAACCTGTTCCAGTGCCTCACCACCCTCACAGTAAAGAATTTCTTCCTAATATCTAATCTAACCTAATCTAATCTAATCTAATCTAAATCTACCTTCTCTCAGTTTAAAGCCTTTTCCCCTTGTCCCATAAATTCCCATATAAAAAGTTCCTCTCCAGCTTTCTTGCAGGCCTTCCTTAGGTACTGGAAGGCTGCTGTAAAGTCTCCCTGTAGCCTTCTCTTCTCCAGGTCAAAGAACCCAAACTTTCTCTCGGCATTTCTTCATAGCATTAGTGCTCCAGCCATCTGATCATTCCATGGCATTCCTCTGGACTCACTCCAACAGGTCCACATCCTTCTCGTGTTCCCCACCTTACTCCTCACCTTCTTCTGGTTCAATTGCAACAACCAGAGACTCATAGAAACACAGAATCATTCACGTCAGAAGAGATCTCTAGAGGCCACCTTGGTCAAGACCCTGCTCAGAGCAGGACCAATTAAATCAGGTTCCTCAGGGCTTTTTCCAGCCCAGATTCAAGTGCTTCAAAAGTTTCTAAGGATGGAGATTCCACAACCTCTCTGGGCCATTGTTCCAGTATTGGACTGCCCTCACGGTAACCAAGTTGTTTCTATACCCAGTGGGAATTTCTGTTTTCTAACTTACTCCCTTTGCCTCTCACCCTATCACTCTGCACCTTCAATAAAAGATAAGGGCATGCTGCCAGCTCACATTCAACTCAATCGCAAACAAACTCCAGCAGTATCTCCCAATCCTTTTATGCAGAGCTGCTCTTTACCCATCTGGCTTCTAGCCTGTCCTATTGCATGAAGTTATTCCATCCCTGATACAGGACTTTGCATTTGCCCTAAGGATGCTTTATGAGGTCCCCATCAGCCCATTCATCCAGGATACAGAGCTCCTTCTGAATAGCAGCCCTGCTCTCTAGTCATGCCCTCCAGTTTGGTATCACTCACAAACATGCTATACATACAATCCACCCCAGCATCTGGGTCTTTATTAAAGATGTTATACAGTATTGACCCTAGTATCCAACTCTACCTGAAGGCCTTGCTAGTAAGTGACAGCTAGCTGGATTTTGTACCATTAATCCTGGATAGTTTCCTGAGGCCTTTCTGTGTTTACTCCCTTAATTTCAGTCAGTAGAGTCTGTGGCACCACCATTCTCGTAACATAAGCACTAGAGTGCTGCCAATGAAGAGATCTGGTTGCAGGTTTAAAGCAAGTGAGTAAGCAGGAGGCAGTGGTAGTAACTGAAGCCTAGGATGATGCCTTGAAGTGGCTACCTGAAAACAGAGGCTACACAAGATTAAGAGAATAAAAGCGGGTATTTATTTGAAAGGCCTTCAAAGGTACATCTTGGGAGTCAAAAGCCTCCAAGGGGCTCCACCCAAGATGGACCCTGGGTCATGGGTTTTTCACACTTTTATAAGTTTGGTCCATTTGCATATCAGAGTTAATTCTCCAATTATAATTTCAAGTAATGATGTAATTACCCCAAGTTTTGCTCCCCCGTCCAGAGGCTAAGTTTACATATTTCAGGGCCTGGGACAACAAAGTGTCCTTGAGTTCAGGCCCATAGAGGGTTGTTATGTCTAACCAAAATGTGAGAACAGTAGCTAACAGGCTGTATGAAGTTTCAGAGTTACATACTAGGCAGTACAGGATCTGAAAAATATAAAAGCTAAAACCTAAAGCATCAAGGAGGAGGTCTCAGGATCAAAGGCGAGTAAATAACATGGAGGACTAGTCTCAGTGATTATAATCCATATGGAAAAAAGTACTTCTGGCACTTCCTTGGCTCAGAAAGTTTCTGAACAGCTTGCTGCTGGAGAGAGAGGTTACTCGGGCTATTTTCATACTTTTCCTGCTATTGCAGAAGATAGGATCTCAAGCTGGACAGACCCATCTGTGGCTCACTTTGTGAGCCATTATTCTGTACTTGACTTTCATCTCTTTTCACATTAAAGACATGAAAGTATCAACAGGCTAAGTGGTAGTGTCCTGGTTTGAGACAAGGTAGTGATGTAGAAGTTGAAGAAAAGAAGATGTTGACTTTGTTTTGATAACCAGGAGGATATTGAGAAGGTTGGAGGTTCCCACAATCTTTTTAATTCTTTAGAAACATCAATTTATTGCAAGGATCTGTTACAGTTCTGGGAAGTGTTGTATTTACCAGTTCTCTGAAATTTAATCATTGAATGTCAGCCAAGTAAGTCAGATGGATGTGTGTGGGTAAAAGGGATATGTGGTAATTTGAAGGAACACGAGTTTGCCAACAAAGGTTTCCTCAACTTTGTGTGAGGGTACGCTTTAGTTTTCAATTTGTATCTCAGTCTGATAGGCAATCTTCAGGCTTGCTGAAGTCAAAGTTTTTCACTTTAAAGTGTAGTGCAGCCAATATTTGATTACTAATTGGTTGGCATTTATCTCTCCACTTTTCTCAATTTTGTATTACTTCTGGTTTCCAAAGGACATAAGTAATATGTGGACATCACAGATACAAAAATCAAGAATTGCAGCATGAAGATATTTATTGTGTAATAACTAAATTTGATAATTGCGGCCATTTTAAGTAAAATTATAAATGGTTCATTTAAAACAATTTGGGGTTTAAGGATAATGAGCTGTATAATTTAGTAGCACTGGGAACTAACTTCTTTAAAACTTGCTGTGGCTAATGCTTTCCTCACACTAATTTCATGCTGTTGAAACTCCACCAGCATTAATGGAGTTAATCCTAATTTTCGTTTACATAAATGCAAAGAAAGCTCAGCCTCAGTGATTTTTTACATACTGTTTCAAGGGTGCTTGAAATTGCTAAACCCACTTAATTCCACATAAAAATAAAGCTTAAGGCAGAGAGATCTAATTGTTCTTATTTCACACATAAAACTCTATTGCAAACAACAGAACAATGAAATACTGTTCTTTGACATTTTAGATTTGCAATGCTGGGTGAACATTCAGAGGCTTTTTGAGCTGTATTTTTATCAATGAAAACTCTGTGAAACTGCTTAACTAAAAATTACCTTGCATTAACATTAGCTTGTCCACTGGTTTCCGCAGATGATGGAAGTGCTTAACTGCCTGTATCAAAGGGAAGAAAAAGCATTTGATTTTTAAGATATCAGTCAAGTGCTTCGTTTCTTACTCTTTGATCAGCTTTGCTTATACAGGCACGTAATCTGACCCCCTTTGCCATCCAATTTTCAACCTCTTTCCCCTCCCTCCCCTTTGTATTGAGCTTTTATCGAGGCCAGATTTCCCCCTCCCACCAGAGAGTAGTCATGCCTCCTGCATTTTTCTCTCTGCTGTTTAGAAACCCCTCTGAAATGTTAAACCATCAGGAAACACCCACTTCTTGTAACATCAAGTGCATCTCTTTTTTTTGTTGCTAGGCTGCCGCTCTATGGCCGTGCACATAAACTACAGCTTTAGTTCCACTGGAGTAAGTTGCACAGCAGGAGTTTCTGGGAATGAGTAAGAGAACACCTGGGCCTCACGTCCTACAATGAAAGTATGAATACCTTAAAAGAGGACGAAGGAAAAATCTACCATATCGTGTGTAGGCATCCCCCAGACTGATACCTTAAATACGTTACCGAGAATTTTTTGATTGTTAATAATGTGCATACTGTAGTACCCTAACATAGACCCTGCTTGTCCTGGCTGTCTAAAATAATGCTAATTTGAATTGGATTTTCAAAGGAAAGCAGAAGGATAATGCTTTCAAAATACTCTGGCCAGGAAATGAAGTAAACACTTAGATTGATACATGCCTGGTATCCTTCATGAGTATGAAGTTTTGATGATTTTGAATCTGTGCAGTAACTAAGTCAAGGAAGTGAATCAAGTGTTTTAAGAGTAGATGTTTATATGTAGCCATAAACAGTGGTATATAAACGGGTTAAAGGGACATTAAACATTTGTTAAGAATGTTTTCACTTATACAAGGTTAGAATATGCTGCCTAGCAAGTTATTATATAAGTCACTGTTTTCATATCTCCATCCGATAATGGAGAGGATTGAAATTCAGCAGATCTGCCTTCTGGAGTACTGTGAGCAAGTTGTAGATTTGTCTGCCTGTAAGCACTTTTACTTGAGTCCTACAGTGTCAAGACCTTTCATAGCCAAAAGTAATGTTCAAGAGTGTGGGAGTGGCACTCTATATGTGTGTACTATTATTCCTCAACCTTGGGCAGTTTTGCATGTTTCCATTCAGAAAGTGGAACAAAAGCAAACCTGAGATGTGTTCCTCCCTTCATTTTTAGCACACTCAAGTTAAGAGGAAAACTCCAAGGCTGATGGACATCTAATTTCTTGTAGATGTTAACTTCTAAAGAACATGGTCTTCTAAAGAACGTGACTTGTAAGTGACCATCAGTTACTACCTAAAATATTGTAAGGGCTTCAAAATTTTGCTGTTTTCTGTATAAATAATACCTACTGTTTGAAAGCAATCTGAAAAATTGAGTCCAAAGCAAATTTCATTCGAGTGAATAAAAGAGGTCTTATTGGCCAGAGAAGCCCAGTAGATGGAAAAGAAGCTCAGAATTTTTAATATTTGTTTTGTTTTAATATTCTCTTGTATGCACTCCTAGATTTGCTGGAGGGCAGAGAGGAAGGAGGATTGTTAAAAATTAAACAGCTTGCTCTTAATAAGATAAAAATCCATCGCACAGTTTTCATTGATTTAAACTAAAACAGGTGCTGACCTTTGGCCACGTTAGTAACATTGTTCCAGACACTCTCTTCAGCATTTTAAGATATTTTGTTAATGTAGGTTAATATTATAAGAAGGGACAAATCTTCTTAGAATAGTATTTTCCAGGATGCTCAGCCATAAGGCAACTTTGGTTTCTGAACAGAGCCAGCTGTTCAAAGTGCTAATTAGTTCTGCCAAGAAGGTAATAGTGCCCATGTCCTAATAATCCGAACTGTTGTATCTATATATTAAGAGGCTCTCAATGCCACAGTTCTATCCCCCCATTTAAGAGAATTACAAGAAAATTTTACTATGAACAGGAGATTAAGAAAGAAGAGGAGATCATCAAACAATACAAATTAGGAGCTCAGAAAGAAGCTGGACAAGAAACATCTTGGGTATAGGAAATAAACCAGTGTAAAAGGAGATTACCTCATTTTCTCAAGTATTTCTACAGCAGTCAGTGCAAGCAGGAGCGACATAAGTGGTGTGACTTAAAACCATACGCTGAAGTTCCAAGTGACAATATTGAAAGATAATTAAAGCATTTTCAAAGAACAGGGAAGCTGACCAAATAGCTAGAGGCTGCAGTGCAAAAGAAAGTGAGCTTGCCTGAAGCACGATGCAGGCAGCGCAAGATCTCGCTCTGTAGTTTATTTGTTGCAGCAGAAGCACCAAGGTCCCCAGCTACCATCAGCGCCACGTACAAATCTACCAAGTGCTGCAGTGCTGCAGTCTTTGACACCTAACACATGCAGCTGAAACACTCAAATCTACCAGCAAGGCTAAAGAGTGAGAATTAGAGCAGTAGACAGTGAAAAAATAACACATTTTCTGTGGCACTGTTATCAGGTAGATGCACATCAAAATATATATGCAGAGACACAGAGCTAGCAAAAGCCTGGTTAGCTGTCATTTGCAAGAATTAATTTAACTGTTGGCTTATGAAGGTGAATTGAACTGCAAACCAAACCTGGTCCTGTAACAGTCAACATTGGTTTTGAGCTGCTGTAATAAACTGAACTATTTCCTGCACATGGAGCTCCTAAAAATGTCCATCTTGTACAAAGTGTTGTATTTTTTTCCCCCGAAACTTTTGGAAAACTTCATTGCCATTTACCATAATTTTTCTCCTGCATTATTCCTAAATGGTTGGAAATGCCAGTGTATTCCAGATATGGCTGCAATAGGGCTGCAACAGGACTGTATAGGAGATTATCTGTTCTGCTGAGGTCCAAATATGAGCCATGGCTCTTTTCAGAATGCCACTGTTTCTTTGGTTTTACAATGGCATCGCATAACAGACCTGTATTTAATTGCATACTTTTCACCTGTCTGGATTGGCTCTGCTTCTGAGACCTCAAGTGGCCAAACTGATATGTTTTTTTAAAACAAAATAATATGCCCTCAATATTTTGGAAATGTAAAAATGTCTTAGAAAGGGACCTTTTATTCCCTGTGCATCTAAATTAACCAAAAGGAGAAAAGGCCTATAAAACCAAATTAACCTTATTGGCAAGACATGGAAATATAAATAACAGCTTTTACCTTACATTTCTTTTCCCTTGTTCTGTTTACTAGAAATTAGTCAGTCAAACAGATTCAGCCTGTTTTTCTTACCATAGTGTCCAGGTGATTTCGTTATATCCAGAATCTTGTTGTGGCAAAATGAGAAAGTGCCTAGAGGACCCAAAAGTAGTTTTCCCAGTCTTCCTGACCTTTGCCACTAAAGACGCTGGGTAGCATCATTGAACTAGCAAGGGTAGAGAGGCTGAGTTAATTACCCGCTTCTCCCATTCCTGGTAAATGCTGTTTCACTTTTCTGTATTTCAGTTTCCTCATGCTTTATATTTCCTTCCTTTTGCCTTTTTTGTCATTTTTCTGTTTGTTTGTTTGCTTGCTTGCTTTTTGGTGTTGTTGCTTTGGATTTTGTTGGTCTTTTTTACATACTTGTTTGGACAGTAAGCTATTCGGTATAGGACCAGTGCATCCAAACTGTCCAATTTGAGCTGGAAGCTCTTTGTGTCAGTATAATCACACTAATAAATTCTTCAGCTCAGCTACTCTAGCTCACTTGATTTCACTAGACACAGTTCCTCACAGCACTTCCTCCTCACTAATATTCTGTTTTAGTCGGGATGAGCAGATTAAAATAAGCACCTGCTACCACCCTTGCAAAACAGTGGAAGTCGTGGTCCGATCCAATTAAGGACACAACCCTAAGAGATACTGAAAGTAGTATCCCCTCGAGCTGCCCAGTACTCTGCTCTCTCTCACCTCAGATCAAGTTTTGCATTGAAATAATCTTCTGTCGTGATTCTTCTGCTTTGTTTAATTCTCTGTACTGTTTGTATTATTTCTTTTCATGTTATGTCTATAAGGCTAGCATTTCTTTTCCTGTTGGCTTGACTGCAAAAGTCTTATCCTGAATATGCGTGGGATCTAGCACAACCTTCAGGCAGTGGTGAATCTCCAATACTGTTATTTATAAAAGATATTTTGGGGACACTTTTAACACAGTAGTAAATTTATTGAGGTGTAAAGAGAAAAATGGCTCAATACAATGCAACACTTCAGGAACACATTTTGATATAGCTTTCAATCACACACAAACATGAAGTTATACTGACTGTCATAAAAGAATTGGATGTGATAAATTCTGTGAGCAGTATATTAAATATAAGGCTCAAAAAGCTAGCCACTTTCACAGTACCAGCTTCAAGAAGCTGTCTTGATTTCTCTTCAGTCTTATATTTAACAAATTGCCACAAAATTATGTGGGTGTTCTTTTCTTTCCCTTCAAAATACAGCTTTTTGAAACATCACCCTTTATTATTCTCATTTCACATCCCAATGGATAAATATTCATATCTCAGAATTTCCCACAGCTGGCAGAAATTGGCAGCCCTGTTGTTTGCTAGAAGAGAGGCAAAGGACTGAAATGGAATGGCACTATTGCCCCACAACTGTGATCACATCAAATAAATCTGTAGGTCTGGAAAATACGTAGTTTTCCATTTAATTACTTCAACATTGTACACGATAATTTGAGGATTTACATGCCTGACCCAAAACCAGCTGAAGTTTGCAGAAAGACTGATTGTAACTCTTTGAAGAGTGTGTCCTCATCTGCTGACAGAGATTAGAAGAGGTGTATAGAAATACCTGTGCCAGGCTCCTGTGCCTGTTTACAACACAGGGAAAGCATTCCTATTTGTACTGGGTTTTTAAGGGAGGAAACCCAATCTTGATATAGAAAGGAGCCTGCCAAATTAAGTAAACAATGCAGCAGGGCTACAGGAGAAATTTTATGCTGCATATGTAGAAGGAGGAGAACTGAATTCACAGCCTTAGGGGAGGATAAGACTGCCCTTAAACCATCTTTGTACTCCTCAGATTCTGGGTTGCTGAGCAGTCTGAACTGGTTTCCGACTGGTGCTGAGATTCTGGCTCTGACAGCTCTTGTTTGCCATGTTCTGCAAGAGGCCTTTGGATAAACAGCCTTTATGTTCCTTATACCACTACCAAGAAGGACTCCTCCCATTGCAGAACACTCCAACTATCTTAATGAGCACAGAGTGAGTAGAGCACAGCTGAAGACATTTGAAGTGCAGAAGAACTACTTCAATGCTGTTTCAATGCCCTAAGGTATTTCAGTGAGGCTCACTCTCCTGGAAGCACTGTGTTCATACATCTCTGTTGTCACTGTGCCCGTTCATCACTGAACTTGCTCCCAAGAGTAAGAGGAGAAATGGAGAAAACTTAACACTGAAGGCTGTGGTGAAATGTACACAGAGCTTCTTGTGATCAGGGTCTGGGTTATCTGGTGGACCATGTGGGCTCGTCGTAAATGTGCAAGAATATTTATTATACAAAGAATAAATCCATAAACACGACTTTTTATTGTAGCCAACAAAAAGAGTAATGTAACCAGGAGAAAAGCAAGGAATTAATCAAATATATAGTTGATGGTGCAAACAGAAGAACTATGATATCAAATGTAAGGCCAGAATTTCTGTGAAGTAACATCTCAGTGTGTCTCTTCATTATTTTAATTTCCTGGATTACCATGTGAATGATCGGAGTATGCTTGGGGCACTTAGAAGCCAGAAATAAACTAAAATGTATAGCAGTTTGTTCTGATCCTCACTTTCTACTGCCACCCCTTGCTTTCTGTCTCTCACTTCCAACTCATTGTTCCTTAAACTGCTTTTCCTCATTGTGATGATGTCACAGTCCTTCACTGATTATACAAGACAGTTCCTCTAGATGGTTTCTGATTCTACCATTTCTCCTGATTTCTCACTAGCCTTTAATAAAAGTGGTATTTCTGGTAGCCTCAGAATTTCCTGCTTGAAATAAGCTTTCGAGTAGCGTGTGTGTATTCGCCAGGCTGAGTGAAGGCAGAGGAACTGTGACAACTGAGAGGCCTCTAAATGAATATTTTCAACATGAAAGGATTCATTTGACAGGACTCTGGAAACAAGACATTAGACAAATCAAAAATTAAGTCCAATAGGCATAATTTTAAAAGGTTTTTACTTTGTTCAATAGAATCTCTTTGATTTTTTTTCTCAGGAGTACTGTGAACTACTGTTTTTCCTATTTCTTCTTGGCTCACTGTTTGTATTCTGATATCACTTTGCACAGAAAAAGATTGCCTCCTGCAGAGTTCAGTTACATGTGCTATTAAAGTGATCCTGACAAAGATGAATGGTAATAAAAATTGTCCATCCTTTGAATGTGATTTGGATTACACTGCAGAAATTATATATCAATATTGGATAGAGCTGTAGGGGGGCTATACACAAGAAATATAGGGTTATATGTGAACATGATTTGTCATTCCCTTCTTGACACCACTCATTCTACATGCCTGTTCTTTATTTATAGGCAAGAAGCATGCTGACATTTCAATATTCCTTCAACTCAACAGTTCAGAGTACAGTCACAGCAAGAAAAGCAACATGTGTACCTATGAGATTCATTTCACTGGATTTTCCAAGAATTGAAAGGTAAGCCACAATGCTAATTTTGCAGACTTTTGAAAAGGAGAGGTCAAATTTTAGGATTAAAAAAAAAAAGACAGATGAATAGCATTCATAAGATAATGAAGAGATTGGAAAAATGGCTTACAAAATTCCCTTTTACATTTTAACTACAGGAGAAAACAGATGCTGTCCTGTCATGCAACATAATGTTTTACTTCGTTTAGTTCTGGGCTTCAATTGCATTACTAGGGACAAAAGTCAATCTTAGCTTATTTCTATAAATTATGTCTTCATTACTGACAGAAACAGGAATGATTATGTGTACACAAACAGATGCAAAAGACACAAATAAAAGTCATGCTATTGTAATTAGAAGGATGAAAAAAGTGTATTAATTGAATTAGGCTTCCATTAATTTAATTAACATGCCGGGGTATTGTGATCATGAGCACATTAGAGATATCTTAACAGTGATGATTTTCCATCTCTCATGCCATCTTCAAATGTATATTTTGTCATACATTAGGAAAATATGAAAATTCATAGTTGTTCCCTGAAAGTCTTGACCAAGAAATGATGGAGAATGAATACAATACATCTGCTGGTAGAAGACTAAGAATGTTGAAGTATTTCAGAGTATCTAAGATGGAGATTACATCTTGAAAATGCAAGATATTTTTGTATTTTAATCTAACAAGAACCTTTGCACTCACGAAAAAATTCACTTCCCAGGGAGAACATGAAGTGTAATCAGGCCTGTAAATTTTCAGAAGCCTTGAACAAATTCAAAAAAAAGAATCAGGATAGAAACATTTAGGCATATAACTTTTCCAGTTGTTAACATACCAGGTGTAATGTTGGCATATGTGAACCAGTCTAGCACAAAGCAGTCACTTTTTTTCTTTCAACAAGATATTTTCCATCAAGAAATAAAAATAAAGATCCTACTAGATTCAGAAATCTCTGGTTCAGCCAACATTATGTCAATATTATTTGGCTTCGGTTGCTAACAACTTGCAAGCTGGAGAATTAATAACTAGACTTCAGTTGACACCATTCGCTAATGAGGCTGGAACGTGACCTGGACACCTAACCAGCTGTGAATAAAAAAGAAAAAGCACGAGGCTCACTTACAACTGTCAAACGAAGGCATTTTCTTTAGTGCTAATCCAAAGATGGATGAGCCCTCGTGCTGCAGCAGTATATCAACATTCAGCCAGTGTAAGCACCAGAGTAAAACAAGACACAGTTTACTCCAGAAGTTCTCAATATATTTTTTTCTCTTGGCTTTGAACATTTCCTATGTTTTGCCCTGGGACTGGATAATAAACCCATATTTATCCCCTTGGAAGGTTGTATTTACTGTAATTGTAATTGAGATGGGACCAAGGTTTTATCTGCGTATTTTATATTACCCTTCTGCAAATTTTTGCATTCCTGTCTCAGTTTTAAATCGTTGCTTTGCCAATAGTAATTGTGTATGCCAGAGCTATCAACAGTAGAAGATTCCATATGTTGCTGCACAGATAAAATACAGACAAGAGAGTAACTCAAACCTATCTTCTTTATATGCACCCCTCCAACCTGAGC
Source organism: Mohoua ochrocephala (assembly GCA_013398855.1). Taxonomy (NCBI): domain Eukaryota; kingdom Metazoa; phylum Chordata; class Aves; order Passeriformes; family Acanthizidae; genus Mohoua; species Mohoua ochrocephala. Next base: position 120,537 of record VZTA01002193.1, on the reverse strand, counting down.
AAAAGAGAGGGTGGTCTATGTAGATTTCATAGCTGAATTCTAGATCAAAAACTGTGTTTTAATTAAATGTTCAGTTAAATCAGAACATCTCACTTGGTTTCTGTCATCTTGAAGGAAGTCTGAAATTGTTTGTCCAGGTACAAATTTGGGGCATGACCACATCATAGACTTGCAGAATACAAAGGCTTCGTTAGAATCCTGAAGGTTTTGCGGAATAAAGTTGTGTCTGAGAAAGCTGCTTCAGGACTGATAGGTTGTTCCTGGCTCCAGCACAGTGCTGAACACATGGCTTTTGTAAAAGCATCCCAGAAACTCCTTCTGACACTCTCTTCCTTATTTTCCAGACCATTGAACTCTTACTGATCGGGAATTGAACACTGTAGAGATCCTTTAAACAACTTTTGGCATTTAGACAGCATTGGGAGGAGGGGAGTTCACAGTAGACATAAAAGATTTTTTTCTGTGAAGCAGTTCCTGAATTGATAAAGTTATCCTGAGATACGCATTTAGAGAATTTTGTCAATAAAGACAATTTAGTTAGTCAATGGGAACAACCAGAAAAGGTGTAGAGAGCACAGGTGAGTGTGTCTGGAATTCTTTTTGCCCTACTAATTCCTGGATACCACCTCCTGTCCTTAGAAACAAGAAAAATCCGTGTAAAGGAGTGAAGCCTTTTTTGGAGAGAGGAATAGCCAGTACCTCCTTCCACGGTGTAAAACCCTGGGAAATTCTACCCAGGCTCTTCTCTGCCTTTTATGCTTTCCACACTCCTAAAGCTTTCTGCTCAGCAGCACCCTGAAGAACGTGGCATTTCCTTTGAGCTAATAAAATTGCAACAAGCAGCTGTAAGATCTGGACTGTATGAGCTGTTTTTCTGTGAGGAAAGAGTGCATTTTCTTTATGGGTAAAGGAATAAACATTGTGAAGAATAAACAATATGAGCAGCTGTAGCCTGAGGAAGACAGAGTTTTGCGACAGGTTAGAGGAGTTACGATATATGCACATTGGGGAAGAGTGGGAGAGACATAAAATGCCACAAGAAAGAAGACGTGAGGGAAGTCTAGGAAGGTTTGAAAATTATGCCTTAGGGAAAATACAAGTTGCTTCAGTTTTCATTTGAGAACTGTTGTATACAGATCTCACCCACAAACCAGCTACTGTGAAGCTCTGATTCAAGGTGCGAGCTTGCTGTGAGAAATCTTCCATCCTTGTCAGGATTTTGCCAACAGCGTCTTGCAAAAATGCTGCTTCATCAGTCCAGACCTCACTGGGAGCTCCAGACATTTGGCACATACTTGGATTTTACTTCAGTAAATCACAGAAGGGTTGGAAGGGACCTCTGGAGATCATCTAGTCCAACCCCCCTGCCAAGGCAGGGTCACCTAGAGCAGGTGACACAGGAATGTGTCCAGGTGGGTTTGGAATGTCTCCAGAGAGGGAGAATCCACGGCCTCCCTGGGCAGCCTGTTCCAGTGCTCTGCCACCCTCGACATGAAGAAGTTCTTCCTCATGTGGAGGTGGAACTTCCTGTGGTTTAGTTTATGGCCATTGCTCCTTGTCCTGTCACTGCACACCACTGAAAAGAGTCTAGCACCATCCACTTCCACAACTAAAACAGGAAATTTGGTTACTGTTCTACTATCACGTTATAAACTTTAGCTTTGTATTTTTTTAATCATATGAACCCTCTGCACACCAATGATGCAATCCTGTGATCATACTTGGCGAACATGGAAAAAATGCTGAACCCGGTGAATGTGTATAAGTATATGCAAAGTAACTAGGAGGTAGAAAAACATAGGATAAGGCCTCCTTTCTTGCGATACTGCTAATAAAACTCAACATTGAAGAATTTAGCAAGAGGTCACTGATACCAAAAACACCAGATTGCTTTGTAGTAGCAATGTATGAATAACATGAAACTATTTCTGGAAGTCAGAAAAAGGATGGTTCTGGAGTTCAGTTTTTCATCTGTCTTAATAGTATAGATATGCCTCTGGGAGTTGTCAGCTCAGAAACTACAGTTATTTAAACAAGTATTTTTAACTGGAGTGAAGGACCCTTAAAAGCCTAGCAACATAGATTCTTGCAAGCATGAGTATGAAATACATAAACCCCGTAGTTGATGTCAAGCCTTAAGCCTCTTTAAAGCCACTGTGGAGGCCCTGATGATGAGGATGCTTGTCATCATCCATTCCTCTACTGACATTTGGTGATTAGAGTATGGGTTGTGGTGTAAAATTGAAAAAGACAGGAGTGACACTGTCTGGTAGGCTTATTTTTCTTTACCCCTTAATTGCTACTGAGGTATGCAGGTCCTCCCTTCTTATCAAAGAAATTGAAAAATAAACACTGTTATATCTTGCATCATGTTTGGCTGTCTGGCTTAAAATAAGCAGGTGTCACCCACAATTCGTCGGGGGTCCTAGCCAAGTACTCAATCAAAACCGTCAAACTGTTTTTTCACTCAACTTTTAATAAAACAAAACTGTTTTAAGAAGTTGTGTGTTGTTGAATGTATGACTGAAACACAATGTCTGGAACAGATCAAAGTAATTGAAAGTTGGAAACTCATAATATTCTATTTGTCATCCTGTATTTTGAACTTTTTTTTAAACTTCCACATTAGAAAAGCGTTTTTCCATTAGTAAACACACATTAATGCAGCAAAACTGTTACAATCTCATTAATATTAAACTTCTGAGCACTGAAGTAGTAATTATCATACAAATATTTAATTGAAGAATTATTCTGTTGCTGTATATTAATGTAGCTTTGTGAACACTTCTGTTAAGTGTGAACTCTGTCAGTGTTCAGCACAAGAAGAACATGACAGAATGCCTGAGTGCTCACAGGTGGTACTGTGGAGGGGAAAAAAACCCCAGCCCAACCAGCTAAACACACACGCCTCCAAATCAAGAAAAACAACCAAAACCAGGAGACTGTAAACTTTTGTTTTGAACTGTGAAGATTCTCTACCTGTATGTCATATATATTTCCAGTGAAAGGCAGTTTAGATGTATTTAATGACAGAGGAACAGAAGAAAACAAAATCAGAGCTACTCATACCTTTAGCCTATTTCAGTACTGTGAGAAACTACTAAATTTACCCCAGCTGACAAATTACTGCGAGAAACTCCTAAATTTACTGCAATCGACAAATTTATGACCCCGTTTCACCTTTTGAAATTTTTTTTAGGACTCCGTTCACTCTCTTCCATAAGTTTTTCCCTTGTCAGCTCTTTGCACTGAAGTGCAAACTGCAGCAGGAGAGCTGCTGGACTCTCTCCTGGGGCGAGCATTGTATATTCTTAGGTATTAGACTCAGGTGTGTCCAATGTGATCATACTTCTTACATCGTGCCGCTGCCAGCTCACTCAGCACAACATCAGCTTCGTCCTCTGATAACTCCGTGGTTACAGAGCAAACATGAGCATACTTCAGCACTCAAACGATGAATCAATTTGGCTTTGACAGCCTCTCATTCTAAGAAGTATTTAGCTCCGTACCAGCTCTTTACCCTTCCATATGTTCTCACTTTTTTCTTCTTTTTCTTATTCTCTCTAATCATGAAGGCAGTAGAAATAAATTTATTTATTTCTTACCCCACAAATGATAACACTAATAAAGGAGAATAATACTTTAGAAAGATGTTTGTTAACAGGACAGGAAAGGAAAGGGTGCTTTTAGCCCACAAAATCTGGAAAACAGCAAAAGTAACAAAAATTATTTGTAAAAGTAATTTTAAAAACTAAAAACTGTAAGCATCTCTCTCTGAGTAGGTTTCTCCCCCTTGGCTGCCAATTTTTGGTCTTTTGAAATTATTTGATTTGCTGCTTTCATGCACAGAAATCCTTCTCATTTTTTGAGAGCAGTCTCAAAATTCCTAGTTTTGCGTCAAGGTGATTTTCCAGGGTTTCAATAAGAAAGGTCATTATTCAAGGAAACCAATACTCTTCTATTTTAATTATCTTCATTCATCACAAAACCACTTACCTTTAGACTGTCATCATGCTGGTATGCTAGAAGCCACAAGTAGTTGTAAAAATTCAAGGAGAACCTGCATTTAGCTGAAGAAATTTCAGGAAGCCTGCAGGCTCCTGATATGTCATTCTCCAGCTACACTAAAACTCATTGGATCAGCTGAACACAAATGGAGATCAAATTATCAGATCTTGGCCCTCACCAATGTCAGCTTCCTACACCGGCTGTATCGCTAACGTCATTCGTCTATTGAACGAGACCCTTGCTATTTTTACTCAGAACAAAAATAATGTTGTCATGTCCAAAGGCTACATTTTCCCCTTTGAAAATACTCTTTTTCATCCTTTGCATTTTTTAAAAATCTTTTGTCTGCATTCTTTTGTGGTCTGAGGCTCCTGTATCTCAGCCAAACACTGATACATTCATTGCAGGCTTCAGCTGCTTTGCAGAGCCTAAATAGACATTGAGGCTACACGGGCGACTTCAATTAAGCAATTCTATAGAACTGACATTTTTTGTTGAAAAAACAGTGTCTTTTTGCAGGGCCAAACAAAGCGGCAATTCCAAAGATGCAAATCAGAACAAAATACTTATAAAATAATAACTGCCAAGGCAACTAATTGTAAGCATTCAGCAGAGAGTCCAAAGACCCATTTACCCAGTTATTTCCTTCTTTACCATTGTGAAATTACAAGTATGTACATTACAGCAAAGATGCACATGATAAAGTAAAATTTCAGTGAGAAATGTCCAGATTTTAATAACCAAATTGCCGACTTTTTGAGACAGTAAAGTTCTTTTTCCTGGAGAAGTGTAGCTATAAAAAAATATACAAAAGCCTTTTATTCCTACGCACATGTATGCAGCAGAGATTCTCACTGAAGTACAAGAATGCAATTATTTTTCCTTCCTCCTGCTTGTAAGACACAAATACATTGTACTTCATGAAATGCCTTAGAGCAACATATGCCACATGCTGATGCTTTCCTCTCAACTACCTTAGACTACAGCAAGTGCTTTCTTTCTTTTTCGGGTTTTTTTTTCATTCAACTTCTGCAACTTGCATCTATGTGTACTTTTTCTTCCCATTTTGTTTCTTTTTATAATTTCTGCCAGTTTATTTGCTGAAAAGAGGAGCTTGGTTCCTTGACTTTCTGAAGAGAATTTCCCACGTGGCTTTAATTCCTTCTGCACTTTAGATTATTTGGTCCAATTCATTTTCCCCTCCTCTTTGTTTCCTTCTTCCCGTGGGTCCATCAACCAAGCAGCAGAAAGTCTGTGTGTGTGTGTGTGTGTGTCTCTCTGTGTGCGTGTGTTCTGATCTGAGCCAAATGATTGTGAATTACTCTGTCTGGCCTAGGCTATTATTAGACTTGCCAGCAACTGTGGCTCTTTTGATTATTTCAACAGCTGGTTTTGTTGCTTGTCTAAAGACGAAAAAGCACAGCTCTCTCCTCCCCACAGAAACTGCTTACCCAGATAAAGGGCTGTGTCAGAGTCTGTTCCAAGACTGCTAAGGTGTATCTGCCATTGCTGCTCAGGAGCTCTCTGTCAGAGCTCAATCTACCTCCTGCAGACTTGTTAAAGCCTACCTCCTTCCTAGGTACCTCCATTATTTACACACCTTTATCAGGTATCAAACCAGTGATGTGTGGCATTTGACAAAAAAACTCTAAAGCTGTTTATCCCTTGAAAATACCAACATAAACTAGAAGTGAGTCAAAGCTGACAGAAAGAGCATGGATGAATGTGTCTGGCAAGCACTCACTAGGAAATAATTACTTGCGAGAAATGGAGGCATTTAAAGCCTAAAAACCACTTCTAAGCTTGAACGCTTGTGACATTCCTCAGGGGTCCGTGTTGGGACTGGTGCTGTTTAACATCACTGACACGGACAGTGGTGCTGAGTGCACCCAACGCTGAATTTACCAACGACACCAAGCTCTGTGGTGCGGTTGACGTGCTGGAGGGCAGGGATGCCATCCAGAGGCACCTGGACAGACTTGGGAGGCGGGCCTGTGCAAACCTCATGAAGTTAAACAAGGCCAAGTGGGAGGGAGGTCTCGCACCTAGTTTGGGACAATCCCAAGCACAAGTACAGGATGGGCAGAGAACGGATCAAGACTACCCCTTGGGAGAAGGACTTGGCAGTGTTAGTGGATGAGAAGCTTGACATGTCTCAGCAATGTGTGCTTGCAGCGCAGAAACCCGACCGTATCTTGGGATGCATCAAAAGAGAAATGGCCAACCGGTCAAGGAAGGTGATTCTCCCCCAGTACCTCGCTCTGGCGAGACCCCACCTGGAGTGCTGCATCTGGCTCTGGGCTCCTCAGCACAAGAAAGACATGGACCTGTTAGAGAGCATCCAGAGGAGGGCCACAAAGATGACCCAAAGGCTGAAGGACCTCTCCTATGAAGACAGTTAAGAGAGCTGAGGTTGTTCAGCCTGACAAAAAGCAGGCTTTGGGGAGACTTCGCTCTGGCCTTCCAGTACTTTAAAGAGGATTACAAAAAGGAGAGGACTTTTTACATGGGCAGGTAGTGACAGGACATGGGGGGATGGCTTTAAGCTGAAAGAGGGTGGGTTTAGACTAGATACTAGAAAGAAATTCTTTAATGTGAGGGTGGTGAGGCACTGCAGCAGGTTGTCCAGAGAGGTTGTGACCTTTCATCTCTGGAAGTGTTCAAGGCCAGGCTGGATGGTGCTCTGAATAACCTGGTCCAGTGGAAGGAAGGTGTCCTTGCCCACGGCAGCTGGGTTGGAGCTGGATGAATTTTAAGGTCCCTCCCAACCCAAACTGTTCTTCGGTTCTGTTACTGGTACACTGGCAGTGTAAGCATGCCTACCCCTGAACAATTCTATATACCAGTAAGCAACTTCCTTTTGGAGGGATTGAGTATTGAATATTTTTTGCAACAAAAATTACAGAAATATGATTCAAGTATTTCATTGAATGCTGCCTTGCATTTCAATTTTGTGAATTTTTCTTGTTTCCAGTAGTATTGATTGGAAATTGTTTCCAGTACTGTTTACAGTAATATGTTGGTTATTGCTACCTGAATGTTGTATCCACATATGAATTGCAACTTAGTTTGAGCTCTTCCTTTCTGGTGAAATCCATCTTCAAGCAGTTACAGGCATTTCTTGAATGGCTCCTCTAGCCCTAAATACAGTCACTGTCCCGTGGGCATTTCCAGCTGGCAGAGCTTGGTACATGGCCAAGGGGTTACTTCAGGGACTTCATCACTTTCTATAATTTGGTTATTGCACTTCCATTTTAAAATTGGACTTTTCTGGTGATCGCTAAGGAACTATTGATGATCATCAACATTAAACACTCACAATCACTCTATACTGTATTATGTGATATTTTGGGGAATGTTTTCTTAGTCACAGGTGGAGCTACTCTGTTCAGCATGGTTTTGTTAGGCCTAAGATCTGTCCAAATGTATTTTTCAATTCTATATGCTTGGAAGCCTCTGTGTCAATTTCATCAACAGCAACAAAAGAAGGTTTAATCCAGTTTTTGAGGGCTCTTTGATTTTGTGTTATGTTCTACGGTTTATTTCTGTTTTTTCCTTCCTTAGTAATTTTACACGATACTAAGTTTCCTTTCTTCCCTCCAAACACAGTATAAAAAGGAGATATTCAGGAAGTGGAAAATGGATGGTCCTTGTCATTCTTTGTGGTTAGTGGAGTTTAGGAGCTGAATACAGGTGTGCTGCATTTTGGCTTCACAGTAGAGAACCAGGATACAAACAACACATAGTTTGTTTTACATGGGAGAGTCTCTTTTATCTCTCACACATGCACATACCAACAGCATGTACCTGGGACAGCAGCGCTCCACTCAAGAGTTTAGTACCCGCTCTAGATCACGTACAAGGCATATCGATCTCGCACTGAAATGTGTAAGGCGATTTCCTTGGACTACCATGCAATCTATCCACGCAGAGGTCATCCAAAGCATGAGGCTTTTGAGAATACCTACCTGTAGTGGAAGGTTTCATTTGTCTGTTTTACAGTCCTGCTGTACATTCATTTTTATTCCTGGCCTTACATCTTTTTACAGTGTAAAGCCTTATGTCTTTCAAAGCATAACTATTATACCACTTGAACACTAAGAGCTCCAGCGGAAAAAAGCCTCTATTAAGGAACAATGATTGTTAAGTCAAGCACTGAAACACCAAGGAATGCACAAGCAATCATTTGTATTCAAGCGTTATGTATTTTTCAGTTTTGTGGTGACATTTTTTTTCAACCTGTACAATATGTTTTATTCACTGTGAGCATAGAAAGTACTCAGTGTGTCAGCACAGACACTGCTCAACGTTAGGATTACTCACTGTTTAGCCCTATCTTCCTGCTCTCATTTGTGGTCATATACTTTATTGATTTACTGTCCCTTGTTCACTTGCTGTGAAGCTGAATTTATCTTCCTTATATCCTTTTTTAGTAGTACCTGCAATGGAATAATATGCAAAAACATTTATGATTTGGTTTTACAGATACCATATGAGGTGAAGAAGCAATATAATTTCTATTTAGATACAGGCAACTGAGACCCAGGGAACAAAAACAAACAAACAAAAAGAAAATTAGAGGTAAAACTACACAAGTGTCTGACTTGAAACATGGCCATATTTTTCATATCACTTGCGCAGTGTTAAGTGTGTACTCACTGGTTTCAAGTAGGTGATGATGACTTCTTAAGCAGTTCAAACCACAGTAATGAACTCAGGCCAAGACACACATCCTCCTAGCCCTGAACCACAACGGCTGCCAGTCAAAAGCCTGCCTGCCCCCAGCCCTCAGCCAATATCAGGGCCACAATCTGCTGCGCCCACAATTCCCTCAGCTCCCGGGGCTCCCGACTTTCCGGCCGCCCACACTAACTGCCCTTCTCACCTCACGGAATCACAGAATTGTTAGGAGGTCATCTGGTCCAACCCCCCTGCCAAGGCAGGGTCACCTAGAGCAGGTGACACAGGAACGTGTCCAGGTGGGTTTTGAGTGTCTCCAGAGAGAGACTCCACGGCCTCCCTGGGCAGCCTGTTCCAGTGCTCTGCCACCCTCAACATGAAGAAGTTCTTCCTCACGTGGAGGTGGAACTTCTTGCGTTTTAGTTTACGGCTATTGCTCCTTGTTCTGTCGCCGGTTACCAATGAAAAGAGTTCTGGCACCATCCTCCTCTTGGCATCTCCTTGCCCTCGTCATGAGGCGAGGCAGACCTCGCACCGTCTCGCCGCAAGCCCCTTCCCCCCTTGAGCAGGAGGCCGCCCGAGTTCGCACACCCCGCCTCGCTCGCCGGCCCGTTCCCCGCGCGGTGCCCGCGGCCGCGGAGCTGCTGCCCGGCGGAGCTGCCCGGCGGAGCGCG
>VZTA01002193.1:17972-110960 GCA_013398855.1 Mohoua ochrocephala | reverse complement strand
CGGGCGGCCGCGCCGAGGAGAGGGCGCCGGCCATGGCAGCCCCCGCTTCTTGAATGCTGCCAGCCGCCCCTCCGCCGCCGATGGCCGAAGCCTGGAGGCTGGAGGAGGACGAGGAGGAGCTGCGGGAGCTCGGCAGGAGGCACCGGAGGGTCGCGCTGAGCTCGGCGGCAGGTGAGCGGTGAGGGCGCGGCGGGCCGTGGCGTCGCTTCCTTTGGGCTGGCCCTGGCCCGCTCCCCGTGTCTGGATTCCTGTCGGGGGCAGGGCGGCGTTGGCGGTGCCGCCCCGAGGTGTGCCGGCCCCGGCGGCCTCGCCCCAGGGCAGCTCGGTTCAGCTCAGGTGCATCCGAGCCGCAGGCGCGTGTCCGCGGGCCGCCCCCGGAGCCTGCTCCTGGCTGATCATGGTCATACAGTGGTTTAAGTTAGAAGGGGACTTAAAGATCATCTGGTTCCAACCCCCCTGCCGTGGACAAGGACACCTTCAACTAGACCAGGTTGCTCAGAGTCCTATCCGACCTGTCCTTGAACACCTCCAGGGATAGGGCATCCACAACTTCTCTGTGCAACCTGTTCCGGTGTTTCACCACCCTGATGCTAACGTGGGCGTGTGCTGACCACCACGGACCAGGTGCATAAGGTGACCTATGAGGAAATTAAATGCCCATTTTTCTTCAAAGTACCAAGGCAGAGGATCATCCAGATAGCAAAGCTGTCCACATTTAGCCCTTTCTATGTAGGTATGGACAGCAGGCCCTGGCGAACAGGCAAGAACCAGTGCATGTGAGAAGGAATGGAGCTTGCGAGTGAGCAGATTGATGTGTCTTTGTAGAGAGACCTGGACGTAACAACAAGCTTTTGTTTGAAATGATGAACTCAAGTGGACCTTGGCAGCAGTTGAACGTATTTAATTCATTGTTAATTGAGGGTCAACGTGCATGTCACTGTCCTGTAGTCGCTGAGGTGTGAATGCAGCATTTCTTCTTCTGTCAGTGTAAAATCTCTTCCAGAATTAATCGTTTTCCTGAGGTCTGTTTCCAGGTAAAATCTCAGCCGTGCTACACAGTTGAAGTTGAATTCCAAATATTCTGATTTTTAATAATTATGATACAACTGTAACAATACAGCACCTTCCGCAATTCATGTGAGTTTGCATCCATGTTGAGAGCAACAAGAAATGGAGTGTCCCTTTGTAATTGACAAAAACACAGGCACATAAGGGATCCTAGAGGAAAACTTGCAACAGGCAGGCCCTGTGGCCTTCAGTGACTCGAGTTGTGTCAATGCCTCTCTGGGCAGGTGCGGGATTAGCAGGACCCTATTGAAACCACTGCGGTTTGGCATGTGGGCAGGGTTTCGCCTTGTCTGGGGTAGAGTGCAGAAAAACCAGTGTTGGTTCCTGTATGGTTTCCTCAACAGCAAAATGTTCGTGCTGCTGGTTATGATGTCTGTTTTCTAAAGGTGTTTCTTCTGGAGGTTTTTATTAGCGGAAAGCATAGAATTGGTCCTACATTTTATAGATGTATATAACCTTTGTTGCCTTCTTGTGGGACAAACTTGTTCCCAGAATCTGTCTTTGGCACAATGCTACTAACCAGTAATAAAAGGTGTTTTTTCAATTTTTGTTAGTATTTTTTCCTGACAGCCATCCTTTGAAATGGGCCCGGCACTGTTTGTTTACCTTACTGGTGTAAAATATGTGTGAATGAATGGCACTCTGCTTGAGCTGTCTCGCCTTCTTTCCATCTGTTTGCACATCTCTGTGGTGGAAAGAAGCACTAAGACTCCCAGTGGAGTATTCTTAAGGCATCAATGAAGAATATCATCCAAAGCAGATGAGTTTGCTGTTCTTCCCTTACTTGACCTTTATTTACATACTTCTATTTACAAACCTATTGAAAATGAGTGGGGGTTTTTTGCATGTAATGTGCGGTTACAGTGTCAGAACGGTAATATACATAGGCGTTAAATAAGCCTGCGAGATATTTTGTTGTAGGCTTTAAGAAATGTAGTGGCACCTTAGCAGACTGTCAATTTAAGTATTTCAGTCTGTTAAACTAATTGTGAATGCAAGCGACTTAAATTTCTGGTGTGTTCAGCTTGTGCATGGGAGTGCGTGAGGGCAGTTGATCACCTTTGTCCTGCTCGTGCAAGGCACGTATGCAAAGTGGGAGCTGAAAGGTGAAAGTTCACAAATGCTTCTGACTTACTGAACACTCAGATGTAGTTAGCAGTGGTTTGTTGGAGAGGCAGAGCACAGGAGGCTCTGGAATGAAGAAGTAGTATTTTCCCTTGAAGCCGGTTGCAGTTGTGCTGCGCCACGTACTGTAGGATGAAGCCAGCTAAACTAAACTAACAGCTTGCTGCTGCTCCAGAGGTGTGATCTCCTCTGTGGATGTGCACTTCTGCTCTCTGTGTGTCAGCTCTGCTGCTTGTCCAACCTGTTGGTGAGTGAAGTTACTGGATTTGTGGTTTGGTGGTAGCCTGGGCTGATGTACTGGGTGGCTGCCTCCCTCGGAGCCCTGGTGCCTGATAGAACCTGCACCAACCTGTTCTGGTGCATTGTCCAAGCAGAGGGATATTTTTCTAGTTCTCTTCAGTGGGTGGGAGTCTTCTGATTCAGCTCACTCACTGAAATGGTTTTGCACAGGTTTGGGTGAATGTTGAAGCTGGCACGAGGGAAAGAGTAGGAACATGCAGCCAGAGGGAGGTAAGAGCCTATGCCAGCCAGAAGTTAGTTTGGCTTAGATTGCTGTGGAACTGCAGCCTGAGAGCTGTCAGAGACCTACTCGTGGGGAGGGGTTTATTTGGTTCACTGGAGTGTTGATTTGTTTGGTTTTTTGCTGTGTTGGGTCGAGGGCTTTTTTGCTGGTTTAATGAGCTGAAGATGCTTGCTTTAAGCACTAGACTGCCAGAGCAGATATTGAAGCAGGGAAACTTGGAGGAACGAAATAGGAAGAACCATCTGTGTCCACGGGGAGTTGTGGATAGCTCAGGTGGCTTGCCTGACTGCCTGTGTCTGTCACACTGCGTGTCATGATTCCATGTCATGGCATTATTTTCTCTGAATTCAGGAAAGTTTTTATTTGGCATGTTCTGGAAAACCTGTGAGAAGATATTAAATAGAGTAATTTGAAACTCTTCTAAAGAAATTATTTTCCCTTTGAGAAAATGCTGATTGAATTTTTTTTAATATATATATATAGGTTTTTTAGGTTATAGGGAGGAGAACTATGATACATTCTGTAAAAATTGAGAACAGTGAAAGTAGCTGCATAGGTTCATTAAAACTGAATCGTCTGGTCACCTGCTCTGGGAAAGGAAGCCACTTTTGTTGGAAACTTTTAGGATTTTTAACTGCAATATAAATAAGTACAATAATGTGATTGATTTCTACCTCCTTTGTTGCTTATTTCTGTCACATACATTATTGTTCTGGGAAGTTATAGAGACCACAGGATCTTTACTGGATTTTTTTTGTTTAGAATGCTAGTATTTTTACTTAGTTTGTTTTTAATAAAGTGGTAACAAAAAAATTCCAAACAAACCAGAACAACCTCACTAAAATGCTATTTCTCCACAGGCTCTCTCCAGTTAAAGTCTGGGCCTTAATCTGGTGTGCTTTCCTATTTTCACTACCTTTTTATTCTGTGACTACTGACTAAAGTGTACTTGCAGGAAAGTTTATAGTGAATATAGCAAATTTTAGTTATGAACTGCATTTGTTGATTGTCTGTCCTTGCTGTCGCATTAGGGCTGAGTACCACAGTATTCTGATATAGTTTAAAGCACACAAGAAATTTTTAACGTATTCAGTATCTGCATTATTTCACTTTGAATTCTGGCCAGTGTTCCTTGAGAAAGAATAGCCCACTATGGATGTGGCAGAAATTTCCTTACTTAAAAATAAAATGAAATTGCCAAATAAGGAAGCCAGTAATGAAATTTATTTGAGTTGATAATGAAGACCTCTGTGATTTGTACTTGAATGTGTGGTTAAAAGTACAGGTGGTCAATAGTACAAGGAAAGGCTTTGGTTTAATTTAATATTATTCTGTTTTACTTATCACAAATGCTTGTTGTGGTTTGTTCTCATACAATGGCTGTAAATTTTGCACATGAGTTTTGCTGTGCTGATTGAAACATCTCTGGGTCGAGTTTTGTTATGGTTTTTTTTCCCCCTTCCCCTATTTCTGTTTCTCCATAGTAGTTCAGCTATTTTCTGGAACTTTCTCAACTCTAGTGAGCAGTTTTAGATTATGGGTGAAATAATCTATTTTTGATTGGTTGATTGACTGGATGCTTTGGGGTTTTTTATGCCAAAACAAGATTTAGTTCAGAGTTGGATCAATTCTTTACACTCCCACAACTCCCACATCAAACTGGCGCTGACTTGTTTTTGAAGCTGAGAACAATGAGCTGTATCCAGTAGAACAAATTAAGGTTGAATATTTCACTGCTCAACATGCTGAGAGGTTATAGGGGTATATTTCTGTAGCGTGTCTGACGAAGTTCAGTGAACATTAATTTGCAGGCATCATGGACTTTTTACAGATAAATGAAGAATTTAATACAACAATGCTCAGCAGTTGTTCCCATGTTAATGCAAAACTAAGTATTTGGCCTTAAGAAGTAAAAAATAGGATGGTCTGAAATTCTTCATTAAATTCTTGGGTCTGAGACTGTTTCAGTGGTGATGTCCTTTAGGGTTCACTGGATCATAACAAGAACAGCTCAAGCTTAGTCCTTCTCAAGGGGTGCCAGCAACCCTGGAGCTGGGAGAAAGCATGATTAGGAAAAGGGTAATTCGAAGATTTAGTTGCTTAACTGACTCTTGTATTTAAGAAGTGGAAAGATCGGCGCCTTGCAGAAGAGAAGTCAGCATTGTTCAGCTGGAAACTTCTTTGTCTGCATGCCTGTGTCCTTCAGTGCTGATCTGGAAATAGTTCTGCTTGTCCCTACCGAGTGTAACCGTTTATCCTCTTTTATTCTGAGAAGAGAAAAAAAAGTCTCCATCAAGTAGATCACCTGTTTTAAATAAATTCATAAAGTCTACCTATGAATCTGCTAGTCTGTCCGTGGGTAGACAAGAAGCCCTTAAAAAGAGGATTAAGAGGAGCATTCAGGACAGGGGAATGGGTGCCATTATTTTATTTATTTCTTTGTTTAGTCAGCTCACAAATTCAAGAAGCGGTGGAGTTGATGGCCAGCTGAACATCGCTTCCCTCTTTTCCCTGGGATTCAGTCTGTTTTGTTTTGGTAGTCCCGATGCAGATTTAGGAGCTTCAGTTTTAGTAACTGCTTCGGGCACCGCAGCAGTAAAACACTTAAGATCCAAAGTGCACAAATAATGTAATTCTCCTCTAATAATCTCTGACTGATGCTGATATGTTGTGTCTTGTAAGTATTAAGAAGATTATGTGATTAGGCATTTTTCATAGCCCATTGAAGTTACTGCACACATTTCTACTGTATTTCATGTATAGTAGACTTTGACTGTAGCTTGCTTGAGGTAAATATAAATACTAACTAAAGTTTTTCTGGAAGTTAAATTACATAGCATATACATGGAAATTCTCCAACATATCTTGCAATTCAAGTTAGTGGCAAGAAAAAAAACCTGCTTGCAGTTACTTGGCCAGGAGCGTAGACTGACCCTCAAAGAATATTGTGCCCTCTGAAGAAAGAACGCTTCTAAAAATGAAGGCTGGTCTTAGGAAAATAATTAGAATAACTTCTGATAGTCAATGGGGTGATTTCCTAGCCAAGGAAACTGTAGAAGGACAAATAATAATAAGTATCATTATTAAGTGATTAAATGGACCTTCTTCATTTAGGTTAGAGCCAAAGCAAGGCACAGAAGTATATAATTGCTTAGGGAGAGGTGAGTTTGTAGCCAGGGAATGACCCACAGAACTATGATTGCTCAAAGACCTTGCTGTTACCTGTGTTGTAAGCAATCATTTCCTGTCAGGGCAACAAATGATAAGTCTGGATTGTTGCATAAAGAATGGGGATAGACAGCAAAGGGTAAAATGAGTCATATCCTCATTGCAAGAAGCTTTTGCCAAAGTGGTCGTTGTTTACAGATCGAAAAAAGTGTAATATTTGTAAGTAAATTTGTCAATATTTGCTTTTGAGAGTCTAGCCTTTGTTGTCCCGAAATGGGTTCTTTCACCCAGGGTGCAAGAGGCCAATCCGCACAGAGTCAAGGTGTTTGATTTATTTAGTTCAGCACAGAAAGGGGTCCTAGCTGGCAAATTCACAAAGCCAATACACCAATTATCAAAACTTTTCGTTGTTTATACCTTTTGATAAGCAAAGGCATTGGTGTTTATTGGCTATAATTTATATAGTTCTCTAATTAATTAGTATTTTATTTCTGTTGGTTAAATGACTCTCTTGTTTCTTCTGCTAATCAGCTCACATGCTCAGTCTTCCTTTGAGTATGTGGGTTTCTTGAGTCGGTGGCTGTGAGTCAGTGGTTGTGGTTCTCCCCTGCCAGAGCTGCCTTTTACCTAGTTAGCACATTAGTTTGATGAGTTGGCTTTGTTTATTCCTCTGAATCTGGTTCCTGCTGGCCTTATCTTGGTTATTCTGCCCAGTGTCCTTGCAGTCTATCAGTTCGGCATTCCATTGTGATTCTGTTTCTCAAATGTTGTACTCTGAAGTTCTCCCTTTTTTTTTCTTTCCCTATAGCAGCTGTCCCTGAGGCATGTGAAGCTGCAATTACTGAGACATTAAATATAATGTATCTATTTGGGAGCCGTGCATCACCTTGATTTAAAATCTGGAAACAACAGAGTAGTGGTGCTGACACTCTCCATTAAAAGTTAATGCAGTTCTCTGTGTTTTGTTTCAATAAGCATCTCATACAATATGTGCCATATGAAATTTTATTTAGATAGCACTGAAGTAATTTGACATGAACTTCTTTTCTTGATGCTTGTTATCTATAGTTAAATGCAATGCTTTAGCATGGTTTCGTTTCTTTGCCTTGGTGACTTTGTGTTTGTGTCCATGGAAGTGTTGTCTGGAAGGGAGCTCTGGGGTCACCTAGTTCAGCCTCCTCCTTGAAGCAGGCCTGTTGCCAAGGCTAGATCCATCCAGCCAAGGCTTTGTCTAGCTGTGTCTTGAAAAGTCTCCTGAAAGAGAGGGATTTACAGCCTCTGCAGGTGACCTGTTTCAGTGCTTCACTTATTCCTAATGGAAGAAATTTTGCTCACATACCACCTGAACCTCCCAAGCTACATTTGTGACCATCGCCCCATTCAGTATTGTCCTCTAACACCAGGAAGAGTTTGCATTTGTGGTCTTTGTTGCTACCCTACGAGTAGCTGTGTGCTGTGGTTAAATAGCTTCTTTGCCTTCTCATTTCTGGGCTAAAGGAGTCTGGTCCCTTCAGCCTTCTCATCGCACAGTCCTGCCTTGCTTATTCAGGTTCTCAGACTGTACAAAAAATGCTGTGGAAGTGTTGTTTTCATTGCTGGCCAGGATTTTTTACTCTGCTCTTGAAGAACAGTATGCACAAAAGGCACTGAGGCATTCCAACAGCAGATTTGGGAACACAATATATCATCTGTTGTTCTGTGGTTTATGCTTGGCAAGCATCCTTCCCTTTAGTGGACGAAAATAAGTTTTGTGGGCGAGTATAAATTAAGTGGTTGATGGCACATACCAGGAAAACTTCCCGTTTTTCCCCTCAATACTGTATACACGGGATCTTATGTATATCAATATTTTTAAATTGACCACTTGATGTAGTGCTGTTACTCTAATTGCTTCAGGTGATGTTTTAAATCTGTAGAGATTTGTATGGATTTCCTGTGATATTCTAAAAACATCAATTTGACAATTCTGACTTGAGAATTTAGAATCTTCTGACAAAAGTTAATGGAATGCTAAATAAGATGCTTCAAAGATGAACCTAATTGATTTAGGAATTCTTGCATGTGTTATAAAACAAATGTCTCCCTGCTTTCCTGCTTTCTATGGCTGTATTTGGATCCAGCCTGAAGGGCTGGATGACAGCAAAGCTGAAAATGTTCACACTGGAGTAGAAGCCGGATGCAACAAATTTTAGTGCTCATTTTTTTTTCTTTTCCCTAAGCTTTTCAAGAGGTTATAGCATTTATTTTGTGTGTGCGTTACCACCTCAGTCAGCTTGTTCAGGCTTTTGAAGAAAACGTGATTGGATCGGAACACGCTAAAGATTTCAGATGACTGACATTGTTACTCCTGTGACTGATAGTGGGCACACCATCAGCCTTTCAGAGCTGTGCTAGTAGCTCGTGTGTCCCAGTGCACAAACTGAAAAAACAAATGTCTTCAGGAAAGTATGCAAGAAACACCTCCTAGAATTCAATTTTTACTTCCAAGAGAGATTCCTTCCCCTCTGCAGTCAATTGCTTAGCAAATTCTGGGAGGCTGCATATGAAAGGCCCTGCTAAATTGCTGCCAGTGGATTTATCTTTCACGAATTCATTTCCTTTTTTGAATCCACATAGCCTTTTAGTCTTCAAATCTTACATGGTAGTAAAGAACACAATCATTCATTATATGAAATCAGTTACTGCCTTTTGCATACTGGTTGGTATTTCTGCTGAGTATTCACTGGTTCTTGAATTATGATGATAAATTTCTTATCTATATTCTGCTTTTTAATGTGGTCTCGATCATGGTGATTTACTTCCTTAAAAACTTTGGTAAATTTCCAAGCACTGTGTTTCCTACAAAAGGATTTCTGCTCCATTCTCCTTCTAGACAGAATATTGTATGCATAAAAGAAGCTGTTTGACTTTTCTTTAGATTCTGTTTATAAGAGATAAGCTAAAATTAATATAATTTGTTTTCTCAAGGTGATCATTTTGTATTCATCATGAATTCCTTCTTGCATTAAAACTTGAGTGCTCAATATCACAGATCTATACAAGGAAATTGGTTCAGGTTGTGCACATCTGTGCTAAATCATTTACAAGAATTTTTGAGTGTACAGTGTGCTGTGATCTTATTTGTTATTAAAATACTGTTGGTTCATCCTGTTGGAGAGGTGGGACATAAATGCCTGGAAACGAGCTCAGCATTTCAATAACTTTCTCATAATAAATTACTCCATTGGTGTGCTGTATTCATTTTATAACTGTCTGCACTGTAAATTTAGGGTACAAAACTAATAGGAATGTGGGACTTGGGATCAAAGTAGAAGTTTTATAAGAAGTCTCTCTCCTTCTACGTAGTACATGAAGAACAGCATTGTCAGGTGCCACGGTTCAACTGATGTCAAATGCTGTACACGTTGTCATTTGTCTTAAGCTTGCCATTCCTTGCAAATATGTCTGGCACAGCACCCAGTGGACTCCAAACTGGGATGATGAAATTCACCTGAAAATGGAGTTCTTGAGGCTGGGCACCTGCCATGTCCTACCTGGACAGTCTGCCACGTCCATTGTTTAAGCAGGTCAAGTCCATGCTTGGAAGAGCATCACTGCAAGCGTGGAGCAGGTATCACTGAATGATGAGATGGGCTAATGCTGCAGACCTCATGGATTCAGCACTTGTCAGCCTAACTTTATGGAAAAACTGGGCTTTTTCTGTTCTAGTGTGCGACGCTTGCTGCAGATCACCAACGTCGTCTCTGGGAAATGCATGCTAGCAGCTGCCATGACATCAGGCACATTTCATTTCTCTAATTGCTGTCCACTAGCTTGATGTTTGTGGATCCATTATCAAGAACTATTTGAAGCGTGTCATTATGGTATTTTGGCACCATAGGAATGTAGAGGTACTTATTAGTGTATTTACAGAGGTTGAATGCCTCTGGCAGGATCCGAAGGCCTTTTTGGTGAGCGCACAGAACTGGGGAGAGGTCTAGGAGCACGTGGGAGGGTGTTCTTTCCTCTTTCCGCCAAACAATTGGAACTGTTTCTGCCAGCATTACCAGAGTGTCCAGAAAAGCTGTGTTTACCTGTGGTAAGCACAGCATTCTTTGTTTTGAGGGTTTCTGAATGCTTAGTAGCTTTGCCATCCTTTTGCTTGGTCTTTTTATGTTGTCATATGATTTTTGAAGCCTCTCATTGAACTGTAGGGGAAACTGCTTTGTGTTAGCATGAGTAGCAACTGAATGGATGAAATTTGCATTTAGAAGACTGAGAAAAAGATGCAGTAGCCTCATGTCAAGGGTAGAAGCAGGTAAAGAATTACTTTTATAATAGCTGCATTTTCTACTGTGTGTTTTTGAGGGGCTGGGAGGGAGAAGGAAGTACGATTGTCAAACATTCGTGAAAAACAGGCGAGGAGGCTTTATGAAGTACTGTAATATTCCCAGAAATAAATACAGCAGTCAGCTTTGTCTGTAGTACGAGGGCCACATGTGAAAAATGAAAGGAGTATGTATCTGAGTGGTTGTTCAGAAGGCACTTCTTAGAATTGTGACTTACAGCTTTTGTTTTGTACATGGAGAGAACTCCAGTATTTTTATTATGATTTGAATATGTTTTGTAAATTCTACCATGTCTTCAATTTTTAAATAAAAAATAATACACCAAACTCTGTGTTGTGAGCCATACTTACTTTTGTTGAGCATGCTTGAACTTGCCACCAAGTGGTATAAAAGCCCTGTGCTTTTATGAAACCCCAGGAAGGGTTGCCTACCTCTGTTTCATCACAGCAGGTGGTATTTCTATTCCATGAGTTGCTACTTCCTTCCCTGTCTCCTGTCTTCCCTCTTTATAAAACATTGTTATCTTCCTCTGGTTTGGAGCTTGGGAGGGTTTGTTTCACATTGGTTGGGCGAGTGTATGCCTAGGAAGGTCATGGCAATATCCAGCAACTGCATCTTTCTGTCCCTGTCAAAGACACTGAGAGCCTATGGGCTTCTCCAGTAATCCTCTCCTCTTTGGCACCCTTACCAATTAGTCAGGACTCCCAGTGTGCTCCCACTGTTGGAATTGACCTTCCATTTCGAATTCCTATCTCAAGTTGTAGTAAGATCCTAATTTAGTGTTGCTCGGAGAAGTCTACACACCTTCATTTTCCCATGGACACAAAAGACGTGGCTGCAGAGGGATCAGCTGGACTGCACACGTGGGCCTTCTGCACAAGGTGACATCATGGTGCAAGGAATCCAGCTGTACATAGTGATTACTGGTCAGGATGGTCTTCCAGGACCAAAGGGCACACGTGTGCAGATTTACATGCACGCATTAGGCCAGTAATGAAGGACTCTGAGGTGCCTTAAAGGGGATTTAGCAGATGTTTAACTCTTACCTTGGAGTAGATGTGGATACATTGCACACCTCAGTGAAATGTCTTCAGCATGCCAGGTGACTCACATCTTTAAAAATTGGATGCTGATCATTTCATTATTAAATAATATGCATTAAAACATTACTTGTTTCAATAACAGCAAAGTTCTGGGCTTCCTGTTCTGTGGAATTCTGGCAGAGAGTTGCACGACTTTTAAGCACGTGCCCAAAGCTGATGGATAAGGGTTATCTCAGGGTGCAACAAGTTTTTAGTATACGCCACCGTCATTAAACAAATCTATTTTTTGCACCTTCCCATTAATCCCTTTTATGATGTGTCTCGGTCTTGTAATCTTTGTTTGATGATAAAGTGCAAGAGACCTTTTTGGGAATAGTCCATATTATGGTACTTCAGAAGAATCCAGTGCACGTGAGAAGCAGTCGTTACATTCGTTTTCCCAGATTTTTAAATTTCTGTGTTGGGCAGAATTACAAATGTCACTGGAGGGAAAATATTTTGTTAATAGGCTAATTTCAAATGCACTTCCCTAGAAAATTAGTACTTGTAACAAAATCATTGAGATTTAAGACTGTTCTCGTTAGGTGAACTGGGTAAACAGCTTGGGGATTCTCTAATCATAAATAGTGACAAAGGAGCACAAGATATTCCAAGAACGAGCTGTGGAGTATTTCGGTGGTATCTTAAGAGAAATAAATACTTTAATTTGCCTGGTACATTTCTTCTATTTTTAGAGATACTGCTTTTTTTTTTTTTTTTTATGGTTGAGTGTATTACAGTCCATTCTTTTCATACATTATTTTCTTTCTCTCTGTGTCGTTTCATCTTCCCAGTCTCCAAATTCCTCCCACAGTGCAGACCTATGCACTTACTTGCATTCCCTATCATGTCTGATATCTAAATTGGAAGCAACGTCACCTTTATTCTGTCAGTGGCTTCACGGGATGAAATAGTCAAGAAAGAAATTTTCTTGTTTGTTTTAAAGCCAAATTAGTTTCCTAATATACAGAAGGGAGAATATCTTCTGAATTGCTATTCAGCACTTTATTGTGAATCCATGTCTTGCCCATGGATTTGAATATGACTTAGCTTCCAAGTGCTTAATGCATAAGATTACTCTGGGGACTTTTGTTGCTGAGGTCTGCCCCCTCAACAGTAAAAACATGTTGTTTCAGATTAGCAAATTCGGAAAATTTTTGATTGTCCAATGAGACAGGATTCTTAGTTTGGTGAGGGGGTGGGAAAGGTGGAATTTGTAGTTTTTTACATCCAAGAATAAATGATCCTACTATATGGCGTAGTAGATGGAGAGTCCAGCTTTTGAAACTAATAAGATAGAATGTGGCTTCTCAAAAATGCTAAATGATTATTTGAAATGTATACAACAAGGGCTCTTTCTACAACACCTAGTTTTGTGTTGTGTAGATAAAGGGAAATTGTTTAAATGGTCAAAGTGATATCCCCTGCAGCCTTAAAGTGGCCAGAAATGCCTATGTTTAGGAAACGGTTGTTCAACAGGAAAATATCCAAAACAAACAAGCTAAATGCCCTGTGGAAAACTTAAAGAAAATGGTTCTTTTCATTATTTGTAGAAAGACTTTTATCATTATCTTAGTCATTTCACAGCAGTATTTCTCTGTGCATATCTTAGGTCTCCTGGCATGGAAAGTGCCCCTAAGTTGTGTAGTAAGGGGCATGTTGTGACAGGTGAATGTACCTACACACAGGTGTTCAAAGCTGGAGGCTCTTTTGGTGCTGGATGTTCTGGTTCTCAAGCAGGGCAAACCCCTGAGGAGGAAAATAATTGAATAAATTTGGATCTTGCATATGATGTATGAATGTTTATAAGATGGTGTCAGAAGGACAAGTTTATTCACACGTCTAACTGTTGCATTTATTGCATGTTGTGTATGAGCACCCTGTGACAGGCAGACATAGGTAAGACTGAGTGAGCTCTGAGCTCTGGTCTAGCTGAGGAATATGCAGAATCTCTGCAGGCATGCTGAATCTCAGATTTGGGAAGAAAAAGGTAGTACAGTGCACTTGAAAGATAATTTCCTTTTAATGGCAATGCTAGCAACATCAGAGAATTATTTTTCAGAAATGTAGATTTAACATTTCTGAAATGCCTAGAGATTAGGCATTTTGTATTTTGTGGTTATAATCTTCTGTTCATCAAAATGTTGAGTCAATTGATACTTTCCTTATGAAAGTATAAAAAAAATTAAATAGTAGGGCTCATCTAGAGTAGCTCCCGCTGTGATTCTGGTGGTGTACTGATGCCTGTGTCTAGTTGTACCTGAAGTACATAATCTAAGAATTACATTGCACTGATCAGCTGGGATGTCTTTGATGAAAATGTGGGGATTTGTACTTTCAAGAGTTGCTAATTTCTTGAAAAAAGAACTTTAGAAACAGCTGTATCCTAAATTTCCTTCATAAACAACTGTGGTAGAAGGTAAAAATGTGGTAACATATGTATGTAGTGGGTGTATTTGATTGCTTATATACTTTGTTTATCATTTATGGCTTAAGAACAAGCCCAGTTCCCAGTGCTGAGTTTGGTCTAGGTTCTTACAGCATGAACCTTTTAGAGGAATGGTGAGAGCTTAACACAG
Organism: Mohoua ochrocephala; assembly: GCA_013398855.1. NCBI lineage: Eukaryota > Metazoa > Chordata > Aves > Passeriformes > Acanthizidae > Mohoua > Mohoua ochrocephala. The sequence continues at coordinate 97,087 of VZTA01002193.1, read as the reverse complement.
CCTGTTTCCTTTCTCTTTTGTTTTCTACGTCAGCCCCCTCTTACGGTGGCACATATGTTCACACTGATGCACACACATTTTTGCTGTTGCAGTTCAGGAGAAATATAGGAGCGAGAATGAGGGGGTGGAACTTCAGAGTCACAAAAACAAATCAACAGCAAATGTAGCACTGGCAAATGTAGCCTCTGCTGTCCAGTAAAATCCTTTTTTCACTTACATGTTGTGCACTTATAAGTGCACTGAAGGCTTTAAAGGTGATTATAGTTTATTTTTAATCTTTTTAGCAAGTTAAAGATACTATATCTTAAAGCCTTTGGATAATTAATACACTTTATGGGGGTCAGCAGGTTTCAAAGTTAAATACTTGACTGCAGAGGTTCAGTGTTCAGTGCACAGCTCTCAGCTGTGTGTTGGGGTCCACCCCAAGCCACCTATAAGTCGTATTTAAGAGCGGGGGGAAAAAAGCATTACTCCAAGTATAAAAAACTGCAGGAATGCTTTGTGCTTACATACTCAGTTACTGTTTAGCACTAAAACTGACAGACTACTATAATTTCATTGTGGGGGTGTGTTATAATGTTGGTTTTTTTCCTGGCAATGTACTGCTCTGGAATTCAGCAGCATACTGTAGAATTTAAAGCAAGTATAAAAACTGTCTGCCTTTACAATTAAAAACTCTGAGCGTGTCCTGATTTTGTGGCCTTTTGTAGTAAAGGGAAAGCTATACATAAAGTAAATTTAAGAAGTTTCTTCCAAGCCTCTCATTAATCTCTCCTTGAGCCTTCTGCCTTTTAAACAACTGATAAGGGACTCTGCTGTTAAAATATTAAAATACATAAACAAATGTTCAGTTTTATGGAGTTTGTTGTATAGCTGTTCCTAACAAAATTGACCAAAATTTATAGTAGATTCTACACAGTGGAATCAATTTGCATTGTTGATTCCTTACCTGAGGGAAGTGCTGAAAAGAAGGAAGAGTTGCTTTGAGCCACACAGTATGCCTTAACAAACAGAAGCAAAAAGGTGGCAGTATCAGTGGCAGTGAGTGCTTGTCTCAGTGCAAATAAAGCAACTAGCATTGAAAATCCTGCACAAATGCAGATCTTTTTCCCAGAAAATGTGCATTTCATTTGAGTGAGGGCCCCATCTACACTGGCAATTAGAAATGGAAATTTGGGGCTCTTGATGTAGTTGGCTGACAGGGACTGGTGCACTATTTAGCTATGATCACCTGGGTCTAGATGCGTGTGACTAAAATAGTGGCAGGAGCCATCACATTTCTGCACAATGCCTTGTAAAGCTGCTGTATTGGTCTCAGCGTCTGGGTTTGTTAAGGCCTGGCAGCCTTCAAAGCTCATTGGAGATTGATGCATTCAGATTAGGGCAAGTTGTACAGCCTCTTTCAATAATTTGCCTATCTTGAAAGCATGACTTCTCTCTATATTTTGGTGTTGCCAGCACTGCTTAAAAGCCCATGTTTCCCATTGCTTGGTTTATCTGGAGGTTTGCCAGTGTTACAGTAGCGTGTTATACTTTCTTTCCTTGTGAAACCGCATCAGGGGCTAAAAACTGTGGGGATGGAGACTGCTGGTTGCTGTAACTGCGTGTCTTCAGCAGAGTGTTAGAGTGTCCCGCCTCTTTTGCTGACTGGTCAATTCAACAGGCACAGTTAAGCTGGAAGATACAATATTTCCCAGAAATGGGAATGGTATGTGCCCCCCTTTCCTCCCTTCAACCAATTAAGCTTTTAAGGGATCAAGCTGTGGAATGGGGTTAAAAGTGGGAAGTTACCAGCCTCGGAGGTAATTCCATTGGAGGTCCCCCAGCAGCTTTGCAGTTTCGATGCGGCAAAATGTGTGTTAACTTTCCACTCATTTTTCAACAACATTTTATGTTTATACTTGAATTTTTTTCTAGTGAGAGCAAACTTTTCAGTTGAAGTCACTCTTAGCAACAAGATGCTTTGAAGAAGCTTGCAAAATAAACAGAGGAAAATAATGGCTCTGCTTAGTGTGAGTTGCCTGTTTCCTTTTCTTTGCTTGTCTTTCAGAGACAAGAGTGATTGCCTTAAAAGATACTGTTTTCTGCTCTGGTGGTCTTTTTGGCAAAAACTTAAGCTGTTCGGGGTTTGTAGAGCAACTGAAATGATGTTGACTCAGTTATTTTTCTCCTGATGGTTATTTTTATATTTTCCTCGAGAAGAAAAACTGTTCTATCATATTAAAAGCAAACAACAAAAGAAGCTTATTTTTCTGTGCTTGAAGTGTAAGAGAATCACCAGTTAAAGGAACCTGACCCTTTGTGAAAGCAACTGGAACGTGGCATTTCTGTCTGCCCCTCAACCTTTGAATGCCGAAAAAAGGCATAAGGTGTCCATGCTACTGCGGAAATACACAGAGCACGATTTTGTAAACAAACACTGGATTTGCCAAACAGTTGTGGTATGAAGAGCAGATCTTTGTGCCCTGATGTCTTCCTTGATTCTTCTGCTGTGCTCAGAACTGGGCAGCAGTCTTCCCGACTTCAGCCAGGAGTCTCTGACTTCTTCCACCTCATCTGCTTCACCTGCTAGCTACTTGGCTTCTTGCACTGTATCCTGCTGCTGGACAAGGCTAATATATTTCTCCTGCATGGCTGTAATTTTATGAGGGCAACAAAGGTTTTGTAAATAGTAGATGTGAGTATGAAGTGGAGAAAAAGTGTGGTCTGCAGGAGGTGGGAGCATGGTCAGTTCTTATGGATTGAGAGACTGCAGGTCTCTGGCTATGCAAATTGTGTATTGGAGGCAGAAAGAACTTCGTTAACTAAAATAAACTTAGAATCGTACGGTCCAGTTCTGTAGCTTGTGAGTACTAGCTGCTTATGAATTCCTAGCATATTTTACCACAGCTGCGTGCACAGTAAGGAGTTTTATTACTTTTAGCAACAGAAGGATGGGGAGGACAGTACTGGTGTCTCATGTCTGGAAGGTAGTATCCGTCACTGGAAGTGGCATTTTTTCCTGTGCATTTCCCATGCCAGAGTGCAGACTGGCCTGTTTGTTCATTTTAAGTGCTAGTCCAGCAGCATTCAGTGTTTGCTCTAATCTGACACACGGTTTTGGCTTCCAGAGTTTAGAATTGAAGAATATACAGTTTTCTGCTAGAAAGACATCATGTCCTGTAGTATTAAATAGCAATTTATGTCTTTGATATAGAGGAAAATCTGAAGTGAAGGATTTAATTTTCAGATCTTGCAACTATACAGTCTTCTTGCTTATTTCTTTTAGAAAAGATTACGAAGAGATCTCTCTGCTGTTGAGGTAACATGTATAGAGAAAAGAGAATCAGTTGTGGGCATGCACTTTTGAGACTGAGCTTTTTCAAGCCGAGGATTTGCCTACAGAATGGAGAGATAAGATCTGCATGTGTGTGTTTAAATGTAACATATGCGTGTGTGTATGTATTTTTAAAAAAAAATTGCCTGGTTTTTTTTTTCTAGGCTTTCATATTCTAATGTTTCTAGAGGTGTGTCATTACTTGAATTGGTGCTTGTACCTAATGCCAAAATGGCATTTAGAATTGCAGAATCACAGAATCAATTAGGTTGGAAAAGACTTCTGAGATTGAGTCCACCCTATGACCAAACACCACCTTGTCAACCAGGTCATGGCACCAAGTGCCATGTCCAATCTTTCCTTAAACACCTCCAGGGACAGTGTCTTCACCACCTAATTGACTTCAAGCACCTAACTGAAAGATTGAGCTCTTTGAGTCTCTCATTACACTTAATACTCAAACAAATTTAAAAGATTAAGTTCACAGCAAACTTTAAGAGGTGCAGGTTTTAGTTCTGTTTTAAAATGCTGTCTCTTTGCTTGTAGGATTACAGTTCGTTCTTTTCAAGAAGACCAGTATGCGCATGGATGGTGTGCTCGTCACTAAGTTTATCAGTAAATAAAATGTGCAGAACCGAATGTAATATTGAACTGTTGAAACAGGAATGAAAATAAAAGGGAAAAGGGAATCGCATTGAGTTCCCGAATGAGCAGGTTGCAGCGGTGTGGGCGGGCTGTGGTGGATCGGCTGACTGGACATGGGCTGTGTGGGAGAGCTCCCAGATGTGCTTACACGGGCTCTGACTCGGTTTCTTCCTTTTCACTGGTTTATTCACATGATCATTTTAGCAGTGGGAGGGCTTTGTCTGAATACTGTTAGATTGTGGCTGCCTACAGAGCAGGGGACACTGATAACAAGCAACAGATGGCAAGCAGATTTCAGTAGGAAGTCCAATCTCGTTTTTTTCAGTGCTCACAGGTAAGGCGGTTACATGATAAGGATGGAAGGAGTGTGTGTTTGAAGTACTGTTGCTGCAACTGTGCTTGGAGCTGTTCCAGAGCTGTATCGTGCTGCCTTTGCTACCAGAGTTGCACACAGTGTGATGAAATGGAGATCGCTGTGAGTCAGAAAAACAGTAAATTATAACTGTGTGGCTGTGACAGCTCAGCAGGAGCACCTATGGATGGAAAAAGCATTACATACTTTTAAGCACTGTTGACATGAGATAATTTTTTACCACTTTAATGAAAACATAATCAAATGAGCACATAAAGCTTGGAGAGGAAAATATTTCTTTTATACAGGAGATAAAACTGCATAAACAAATGTCTTCTGTCAACAGAACAAATTTTATTTCAAATGCAGAGCTTTAAGATTGAAAATACAATCTGTGAGCGTGAAAATTTTTTTAGGAAGACTCTTCTGTATAGACAAGCTTTTCAGTAAAGTGTTTGTTAAAAATAGCTTTCTGTTTAAAATACTCACAGATCAAATTAGAAGCAAAATTACCGTGGTCAGTGGAGATTATATGTAGCTGTAGGAATTACCTTCTGCTTATGTAGTGGATCTTTCTGCATTAAAAGATTAAAACCCCCTCTAATTTTAGAATGTATGCATTTTAGGTGGACAACAGTCTCAATTTTTCAGGTAGGTCAAAAGTCATGCAGTAAAAGATATTCTGGACTTAAAATATAAATGATAATCCATGAATTCTAATATCATAGCACTGTGGTTATTTTGTAATGCTTGGATGATAATCGTAACTCTTGGGAGAAGTATTTTATGCTTTCTGTGCATACTGGAGCTTTATGTATAGATTTTTGTGGGTCAATCTCGTTAGTCCAAATAAGCTACTTGAAATACTTACAGGATAAACAAAACCCTTTCTAAAAACTCAGAAAGATTCAGTATCTGGAACCCCCAGAAGCTGAAGGGTTAATGGTGGGGCTGCACTGGATTCAGTGTATTTGCAGATGTTGCTGCAACCAACTGCTGATTTTTCTCCCATCCTGTCAGGGAATTCTGCCAGCCATGATTCATGGAATGATTTTTTTGCGCTGAGTAATCTGTGGTTTTTCTTTTTTCCTCTTCCCTCTCCCTTATTTTTACCGTGAACTAAAGCCCTATTCATTTCAGCTAAAGGGAGGAGAAGCTTCCAAAGCATTAATACAAAACATTAAACACACTGTGTTTTGAGTGGAGGAATTGTAACAAATGTTAAACTTGCAGTAATTTTACTTGGTCTTAGGCAGCGTAGTCCAGTGTGGGAAAACAGTTTTAGAAGAGAATCGGCTTTTGGTTTTGCTGGTCATATGGTTTCACAGTTCTCTTAAGACTTCTGTACCAGTATTGCTAAAGAACATCCAACTTCTGTGCTGATATTATGCCTCCTTTCTCACAGATCGCTCAGAAAGAAATAAACCAGACTGCCGCTCTTCAGGGTAAGAACTGTATTTCTCTATTTATTCTTCCCTTCTCTTTCTTTTTTTTTTTCCCCCTTATTTTTTCCTTTTATTGGGTGAACTAGGAAATTGGCCAGAAAAATAAAAATGCCATTCTTCTGCTTCTCTGTTTTGGTAACAGTAATGTAATACCAAAATAATTTTGTTTTAAAAATAATTGGTTTATATTCCTTATGGGCAAATTTTTTTTCAATAAATTAATAGGACTTGCTACATTGTAATTGTGTACACTTAAACTCCAAAGGCTTGTTTATGTATCGTGCACAGGGTTGTTTGGTGAAACTGTGGTTTAAAACAAGAAGTCCCTCGTGACTTTTGCTGCTTTGAACTGTTTGCTTCTATAGCAAGGAAAATAATTCTTGGTTCAGTCAAAAATAGCAACACTTTATTATTTATTCCATTAACTCTGATCCCATCATACATAAGGTTTCACAAGAAGCAAATGAAAGTGTGTTAAACAAAACACACGTGCACACACACACCAGCACTTTGTGTTTATTTAGAATTTCCATCAGGAGTTGTCATGAACTTCTAGGCTATTGCTTTGCAAGGCCATATTTTCCCTTAAGCTTCTGAATATTTTGTAGTTCTTCTTATCTTCTGATTTTTAAATAATCTCTTTCCCTCTTGCCTCATTTTCAAACTCTCTCTCTTTCAATTCTCCACTGGGGAATAGGATTTTGTCCATATCACGTGGTGGATAGTGGGATTTTAATGAACTAAAGTGATAGAGCAGACCAGCGAACACTGGTTTTCCCGTTCCTTTGTGAAAAGTCTTTCCAAAAAATGCCCCTGGTGTCCAGTCTTTTGACATGACCTGACCTTTTCATTTGATTTTTACAGTCTACATTTTTTCCTTTTTGCTACATTTTTACAGTACAGTGGACTGGCTTTTATAGCTGGAAGAACAGTGTAGCATTTTCTTACAGCACACTTGATGTGTTGTATCTATTGTGTGATGTGATGGAAGAAAGGATGTTTTTCCCTTCCCTCCCCTATCTGCCACAGCGCTGTAGCTGATTCCAGCAGTGTGTTTAAGTTGCAGGAGAGTATTGCCTTTGTCTTTGAATACTTTTATCTACTTAAAAGCTCAATCACTGCATGTCCTGATTTTTTTTAATATACCTAAAAATACTAAACTTTTTTTTTCTTAAAATGATGCAGTTACAGTCTACATGTTAGAACTTTCATTAGATCATGTCATATTATGATAATGTCAAATAAATCCAAATCATTATGAAAAGGAAATCTAATTTTATCAAAATGTTTAGTTTAGGGTTGAAACAGCTTCAGTCTTTCCCCCTTTCTTCTGTCTGGTCGTTCTCACCAGTACATTTTTTTGCTCTGGAGTGTATTTTAGAAGTTTGAATTTGGAACCAAAAGCAAAGTAAAATTTCAGATTTTTTTCCATGGAATTGGAAGGTCAAATGTGAACCAGCCTTGACAATAAAACTCCGCCCTAAAGTGTCTGGGCTACAGACTCCAAATTCTCATGTGGACAGCACAGAGTAATTAACAGTATAATGTAGATTGCTCATAATGTTGAGAAAAATGAAGCTTGCAGTAGTCTTTCGTTTCTGTCAGTGGTGCATGTGCTTTCTGACCATATCTATGTATCTTCTACCCCCTTCTTAATCTCACTGGCCATTGTGTCATGAGCTGTGAGGAAGAAAAGCCACCATTTAAAGGGTAGTGTTGTTTTGTGCTTGTCTCACTGCTGTTTCTAGACTGGAACAGGAGCAGCCTGCCTTACTTAAATGATGTACTCTGCTAATTGATATTGCTGCACTCAGTGGTTCATCTCTCATTATAATTGGAAGCGTAATTCTGTGGTGACAAATGGCTGGGCAAGATTCTTGTCCTCAGTCTGGCCGTATCGTGCTTAGGAAAAGAGCTGCAGTTGCATCAAGGCCAGAGCCCCTTGATAGAAGACCTGAGGTAAAACTAAATATTGAAGTATGCAAGGCTAAAACTGAAGTGCAAAGCACACTTCTCTTGTCACATGGGCAGCATTTCAGAGCTGTTTGAATTTAACTGGGGACAGTTTTATACCATTTTATGATGAGCTACTGCACTTATGACACTGTGCTCTCCTGGAGCAGTTCATGACAAGGGAAGAAGAAAATACAATGGTTTGGAGGCATGTTGGCTACTTATTCCTTAAACTGCATGTTGTGGGATGCACATCTTAAAAACAGAAGATACTATCTCTCTCATGATCTCAAGTGGAACAAAAATGATGCTGCAGGTCTTGGTACTTGAACTCAAGGTTTAGACACAAGAATTTCTGCTCTAGAATTACCATGAAATGTGGAGGTGGACATGTGGACACCATCTGACAAGATGAAGGAGTAAGCAGTGAGCCCTAAGAAAGGTAGATAACCTAAGATGAAACAGCAGATGTAGATGTTTCCAGGAGAGAGCCAGAGAAGTAGTTTATTATTTCATACAAAACTCTGGTGAGGTCTTGCCCAGAAGTCTGTCAAGTCTAAGTAAAAATGTGGAACACTGGGATAAGAAGAGACCAAAAAATGGCCCAGATATCCACCACCAACTCTTCCTCAGGCATTGTAAGGTTAGGTTTTGGTCTGGAACATGATCATCGTATTAAAATATCACATAACAATATTTCTTGTGATTTCAAGGGTCTAAAGCTTGCCCTTTCCAACTTCCTATTCTTATATATTTCTCTGCCTGTGTATTTCTAGATGTATTTCGAGCTTGTGCTTGAGTCTTTGCAGTATTAGGGATGAAGAGTTTATATACAGTGAGACAGGAACAGTTTTAAAACACAGCTTGGACATTATTCATTTGCAAGGAAAGATATTAAAAAACTTGTTCTAGGTAGAACAGTGTATAAAAGGTCATCAATATAGTTACTTTATTATAGGGTGGTGCCATTTAGAAGAATTTTTACAGCAGTGCCAGGAACTCTGACAAATATTCGGATTTGATTATTAGCCTATCAAATGTTTAGCATGGGAGAAATGCTACAGAAAGGGGGAGCATTCTGAGTGGTGATACAGGGTTCTAGCATGGCATGGGGAAGAAATCTGGAGAGTGGATGAACCAAAGACCATAGATAATGATTTAAAGGGAGGGAAACAGATATTAGGTAACGTTTACAAAATATGCGTTATTACGTTATCTTCTGCCTCTTTTGGTAATTAGCAACCATCTGACACTCAGGAGAGTTTAGATAAAGCAAGGAGTAGCAGAACAGGGCCTGTAGGTATCTATTTCATGTACTACTCTGCAATGATTTTTTTGTTATATACAGCACATTAGTAAGATCAAAACAAATGTTCACTGAATCCAAATGATACCTATTGCTGTGTTAAATTTTTTCTAGAGACATTTAGTTTTATGACCTAATAGCCATCTTTCAATTGTTGTATTTCAGACAGTATTAAAATATATCTCTACTGGTAACAGTGGTCTGTAATTATAATTCTTAATTTTACTGTCAGGTCACGCTTTTACTGTTGTCTGATAGCTTCAGGTCATGCACTGCTGTAACACAGGTCAATTAGGTCAAAAGAAGTAGATCTTTATTCCTCTAAATGTTTTCAAACTGAAAATTATATGATAGTAATAGAATAGAAGATTTCAGGCATCTACATATTTGCAGTTAATCCCTGAACATGAGTAAAGCTTGTAGATGGAGCTGGATTTTTTTTTTCTTCTTTTGGTTAAGGATTATGGATAGAAAAATCCTGAAACAGAATCCTGTAATTTGATATAATTCATTGTAGTTGCCTTGACCTTGGAGATGAGAGGATGAAGGTAGGTAACAACTGCAACGATTTATTGAGAGATTTAGTAGGGTATCAATCACTTGAAGTCAAGTAAGAAATTTTGATTTTTTTAGAATATCAGTGTCTCCTGTGGAAAATAGGGAGAGGGGTGAAAATAATTAGTTCATTTCTAGAAACAGATCCTAGGTTTTACTGGCATATAGTCTGCCTGCTGATTGTAATGTGCTTAAGTTCTTTTACAGCTGGTTGCCTTCATTTGATGGAACTAAATTGAGCTTTTTTTATTTAAAATGCATCAAGTCAACAATACAAATAGACAAAAGTCGTCTTTTGTTCCTTTACAAACAAGCAGTTGAAGTGGCTGATCAAAGGGGCTACTGATCCCTTTAGTGAGGCTCTGGTAAATCAAGCGATCATTTTTATGAATGGTATTTTGTATCTGACTTGGTTTTAGTTGTTTGAGGTTTTTCTTAATGTAGCAGAATTCCATTAGTGAAAGCTTCCTTGCATTTCTATTTCCTCTGCTATGTAATGTTGATTTTGTGAAATTGCGTTTAATAAATGCTACAGTAACAGTCTGACTATATATTAAGAATGTGTTTTCCCAGATCATCTGTGAAGCCTGAAAAGACACCCTTCAATGAAGATCTTAAGCATTTAACAGAGCATGAAGGGAGTCTTAAGGCACTGGCCTGACAATGTGGTGGAACTGTCCCCACTTTATAATTAAACTGAGGTGGTTTGACAAATCAATATGCTTTTGAGGTCTTGAGAAAACAGATAGTAACAGGTTTTTCTGTGTTGTAACCATTACAGTCAGTCATATAATAGTTTCACGGAATCATAGAATATCCTGAGTTGGAAGGGACCCACAAGGATCATTGAAATCCAACTCCTGGCCCTGCACAGAACCATCCCCAAGAGTCACACGTGTGCCTGAGAGCATTGTCCGAATGTCAGCCTTGGTGCTGTGACCACTTCCCTGGGGAGCCTGTTCCAGTGCCCAACCACCCTCTGGGGGAAGAACCTTTTCCTGATATCAAATCTAAATTGGCCCTGACACAACTTCAGGCCATTCCCTCAGGTCCTGTCACTGGTCCCCACAGAGAAGAGATCGGTGCCTGCCCCTCCTCTTCCCCTCATGAGGAAGTTGTGACTGCAATGAGGTCTCCCCTCAGTCTCCTCTTCTCCAGGCTGAACAGACTAAGTGACCTCAGCTGCTCCTCACACAGCTTCCCCTCAAGGCCCTTCACCATCCTTGTTGCCCTCCTCTGGACACTCTCTAACAGCTCAGTGGCTTTTTTATATTCTGCCCCCAGACCTGCCCCCAGCACTCGAGCTGAGGCCGCCCCAGGGCAGAGCAGAGCGGGACAATCCCCTCCCTTGCCCGGCTGGCGATGCTGGGCCTGATGCTCCCAGGACACGCTTGGCCCTCCTGGCTGCCAGGGCACTGCTGACTCACATTCAATTTTGCATGGACCAGGACCCCCAGCTCCCTTTCTGCAGGGCTGCTCTCCAGCATCTCGTTCCCCAGTCTGTGTGTACATCCAAGGTTGCCCTGTCTGAGGTGTAGAATCTGGCATTTGTCTTTGTTAAACTTCATATTGTTGGTGATTGCTCTGTCTTAGTCAGACGGGCAGTGTGGAGAGACTTCTGCTGCTTCTGTACTGAGAAATCACAGAATGGTGGGAAGGTCATGCAGGTCATGTAATCAAGCATCGTGCTCATAGTGGGAAGATACTGATGCTAGATCAAGCCCATGATGTTTTTTCCTAGCCAAGATTTGAAAATCTCCCAGGAGCGAGAGATTGAGCCTACTTATTTTCAGCCCACTCACAGGCTGCTTGTCTGTCACTTACTAACTTTATTTGCAAATGATAGTGCTGTGGGAAACACTACCAAAAGAAACAGTCTAAACACTGGAGTACTTAATATTCAGAAGGACCAAATTCATTCACGCAAACATCCTGAAGTACAGTTTTTCGTTACTGTTGTTTGAAACCCTTGTGTTGTCTATTAGCAATGCCTGGACAGCCTTGTCAGTGCTTCTGTTTTACACAGGAAAATTTCAGGCTTTTGCCTATCCAGCCAGTGTTACAGGCTGCAATACAGATCTGAAGTTTGAGACTTTGAACCTTGCTGGCACTCCATCTGAATGGGAAGGGTTGCGTGTAGAAGAAAGAATGACTGTTGGGGGATGTTTTACTGTGATATTCTTACTCGTTACATTTAGGTTTTGTAATTTTTAAGGCTAGAGAGTTATTCAAGTTACACTTGGTCTAAGCATGCTTTTAGGCTGCGAAAATAGAAATGTCCTGCTTTTGTACACTCCCAATAGGTCAGAAGTTGGGGTAATTCTAAAAAGCATCTAGTGTCCTTCCCAAATCCTTGGGGTGCAGTTTCACAATTGCCCTGAGCTGAACTAAGCCTGTGTTGCTCTAAGAAGGAAAGGTCTCATTCTCTCCTTTGGGCTGCTGTCAGTGCTCATGTGGTTAGTTGGATCAGAAGGCTGATCTCCAGGGAAAAAAATAGCTGTGTCTCCACTTCACAGATGAAGCAGGTTCAGCATAGGGGAGCAGAGTGATTTCTTGCAAGTTCCACAATCAATCAATGGCAGAACTGGAAGCAGAGGCTCCAAGTTTTGACTTTTCTCGTTATCTTAAGAGTGGGGTCATGTGACTCCATTTTTTTCATTCTGAGAGATAAATTTTGGACTCATTCACTCAGTGCAATCCCACAGGTTAAATATAGATTTAAACTGGTGAAACTTGAGATTGGAATCTGCTAATGTGTCTTTCTTTTGTTTATCACGTGCTTTCACATCAGAGCTGTTGCTTCTGGGAGTAGAATAAGCTGGAGCAATTTTGTGCAGCATGTTTCTTTGGTAGCTGCTTTGCCACAATAAATCATTATGCTTAATTTTTAATTCGCAATGTTAATTTTTACCCTACTCAGTTTATACTTATCTGTAAATGAGGAAAAAAAAGAATCACAGGTAGAGCAGAGGAATAAATGGCAGATGGGTTCAGCATAGATTTTGGCAGTTAGGGATCACAGGAGTATCTAGAGCCTGTTCCTGGGGGTGTTTGTTTTAACGTTGCCAATTCATCACTGTTGTGTTGGGGATTTTTGGCTATTCATCTCACAGATAGCAGTAAAGAGTTATTGTGAAGGGTGCATCCTAGCCAGCTTTCTAGGTCCCCTATTCCTAAACAGAGAAGAGGGATTTGTTTTAATAAAAGAGTGCTCTGTTCCTGGTTTCTGCAGAGGGAATTCTGAAGGACTGTTTGCTCTGGTGCCCTGAACAACTCCTTCCGTTGTCTGGGCTGCTCTCCAGTGCTTATTCTAATTCATAATGGAAAATAACGCTGCAAATGAGACGGTTGTTGAAAGAATAAAGAGAAGAAGGCTTACCCTCTGTCTTCACTGAAAGAATTTCACTGCTTCTTTGGGCATCTTGTGTACATGAGCAAGTTTCACCATCCCATCATCTTTCAGAACAGACTCTATAGAAAGTACTGAGGACCATCCAGACACATGGCCTTGTGCATTAGGAGAATTATCTGGGGCATGAACAACCATAATAGACATTAGTTCTAAAAACGGTGGTTTCAGGAAGGACACAATTGCCCATTTTTTAAGCCAAGTTAATCAGTCATGGTTATAATTCTGCTCTTTATAATTTTTTTTTTCTCCACAAGACATCTCAATGATGAACAGCAGATGAAATTTAACTGGTAGCTGGGAAGGAGGTCTGGGAGAGAATTCTTTCCAAAGGTATTTGTAGTATTCTCAAAGAAAACAGAAAAGGAGGAGGAGCTGCTAAGGGAAGCCTATAGGATATGTGTCAGGGCTGAGGAGGCAGACTCAGCAGGTTGTAAACTTCCAACGCAGAAGTAGTAATTGTTAAGTTCTCTCTGAAAGAATTTCATGTTGATATTTTAAGAGCGTTGGAGCTTTGGTTTATTTCCCTCAGGATTTATGTAGGTTTCTGTCTAAGCTCAGTATCTACATTTTCCTTTGTCTCTGGAATTTGAGTGGGAGAGCTCAGTTTGCAGTTATATTGTGTTCGTTTCCACGGCCTCTTACTCTGATGTGCACAAAAGAGAAGAGATTGTTATTTCATTCTTTTTTTTGTTCTCTTTTTCTGTACTGCTCACCTACTTTGTAATTTCATTGTAAGTTATTCTTTGGTGTCTTTGTTCTTTATTCTAGTGTAGGGAATCAGTTACCTTAAGTAGCAGCATCTGATTTGGCAGGTTGAACATTGAAATGATTGATCAAGTACTCTTTTAAAGCATGTTACAGTTGCATTCTTACTACATAAGATAAAGGGGTAAAGTATTATCCCCCTTATAAAGATAAGGGGGTAAAGTATTCCTAGTGAGGCCTGTCACATTGATAATTTCTTCCTCTTTACTGTATTTCAGTATAATGTACAGTATAATGTGCAGCTTGCACAGCTGTACTTCAGACTCTGATCTTGTCATTTGTGAGAGATTGCATTTCTGATTTTGCTACAAAATTTCTCTTTTCAAAAGTGGTATTTTGCTCAGTGCAGGCATCACCATTTGAGTTTCAGCCATGTTTACATACTGAGTTTGTCCTAGTTTAGGCCATCTGTGACAAATCACAGGCTCAACTGAGCTAGTATTAGACCTTAGTGTAGACGAGGATGAGCTGCTTTTTCATCTGTTGCGGCTGCTTCAGCTTCAAGAAGAGAACTAAGATTCAGTGATACAGAAAGTCATGTTGCCTGTTCCCTTGGAGGCTACAACTGAGGCAGGTCACCAGCAGGTCTCTTCATGTCACAGGAGGGTCCCTTGCTCCAGAGGACTAAAGTTAGACCATGCACCCCTGAATGTGGAAAGTATTCATAGAAGTATGGTCTTTGTAAGTGTGCATAGCTGCATTTTAATCTTGGGAGCGTTGTTACAAGAGGCTTGTCATCTGAGTATGGTAGACATTGCCATCTCCTGAGGCTTGAGGCAAAGGTTGACTTCTAATTAAAGAGAAGGTCCAAATCTAATAAGGATGTTCCAGCCACAAGCAATAATTACTTCGTTAAATCTCTCTTTTGATCTATAGCATAATATCTGGTTGAAACAAAAGTAGTACCTCAGTGATGTCACGTTTTTATTAGGCAATACTTTTGCTTGGAATAAATGCTTAGTAAAAAGAAACAGCTTTGGTTTTACTATTATAATTCTTCTATTTTGTGTCATTTGACTTTTGCTTCCCCATTCCCTCACACACCAGTATCTGGTATCTAGTATTAGAACCTGAAGGGAGGTCGTAGAAGTGAGAGGACGAGAGGAAATGGCCTTAAGCTGAGACAGGGGAGATTCAGATTAGGTATTATAAAAACAAAATGCACTGTTACGGTGGTCAGGCATTGGAATAGGTTGCCCAGGGAGGTGGTAGAGTCACTATCCCTGGAGGTGGTCAAGAGATGTCTGGATCTGGTGCTGGGTGATACGGTTTAATGGTTTAGTGGTTCAGGAGTTACAATGGTAGTGCTGAGTTGACAGTTGAACTTGATGATCTTAAAGATTTCTTCCAACCTTGATGATTTTATGATTCTGTGAATACAGTATTAGTTCAAACAATCCTGATATCGTTTTGTGATTGGAACAGGTCAGGAAGTTTCTTTCCTCTCCCAAAAGCACAGTTTCTTTGGGCAACTGTTTTTAAAACCATTGTGTTGTTTTACTGCCTTGTTTCCACAGCCCCTTCTAAAATAATAGGTCCATGAATAGCTAAAAGCATGTAGTGCTCCTGACGGGTGAAGGTTGGACAACTAAGAAGAAAGAGAACAATATCATGGGACAAGTACATTAATACAAGCTGCAGGAGAGGCTTTCTCACCGCACCTTACCTGGTGTATAGGACAAAAGATTATTTGCTTTACTGTTCAGTCTGTCTTCTTCCTCCTAAGGCTGTCAACAAGGAAATGTGCTCTGTTAAATGAACTTTTTATGGTGTGGCCTGACTAGAAATGCTTTTTGTTAATAGCAGCGGAGTTTTTTTCCATCAGAGACAGATCTGAAATGATAACACAGTTCTCTGGTGCAACTTGAAGCCATTTCCTCTTGTCCTTTTGCTTGTTATTTGGCAGAAGAGACAGACCCCCACCTTGATGCAACCTGTTTTCATGGGGTTATAGAGAGCAATAAGGTCTCTCATGAGCCTCTTTTTCTCCAGGCTAAACACCCCCAGCTCCCTCAGCTGCTTGTCACAAGACTTGTGCTCCAGACCCTTCACCAGTTTCACTGCCCTTCTCTGGACACTCTCTAGCACCTCAATGTCCTTCCTTGTAGTGAGAGGCCCAAAACTAAACACAGGATTCGAGGTGTGGCCTCACCAGGGCCGAGTACAGAGGGACAATCACTGCCCTGCTCCTGCTGGCCACACTGTTTCTGGTACAAGCCAGGATGCCATTGGCCTTCTTGGCCACTTGGACATATGCTGGCTCATGTTCAGACACTGTAAACCGGCATCCTCAGGCCCTTTTCCACCAGGCAGTTTTCCAACCACTCTTCCCTCAGCCTGTAGCAATGCCTGGGCTTGTTGTCACTCAGGTGAAGGACCCTGCTCAAGCAGGGCCATCCCAGAGCACATTGCACGATTGTGTCCAGACAGTTCTTGAGTATCTCCAGCGAGGGAGACTCCACAGCCTCTCTGGACCATCCATTCCAGAGCAGTCACCTGCACAGTAAGGAAGTTCTTCCTTATGTTCAGGTGGAACTTCCTGTGCATCAGTTTCTGCCCATTGCCTCTTGTCCTATTGCTTGGCACCACTGAGCAGAGCCTGGCTCCATCCTCTTGACACCCTCCCTTCAGGCACTTACAGACATTGATGAGGTCCCCTCTCAGTTTTCTCAAGGCTGAACAGGCCCAACTCTCTCAGCCTGTTATTTTAAGGGAGGTGCTCCAGTCTTATCATCATCTTCATTGTTCTCCTCTGGACCTGCTCCAGGAGCTCCATGTCTCTCCTGCGCTGAGGAGCCCAGAACTGGACACTGCTCTCCAGCCGTGGCCTCACCAGGGCTGAGCAGAAGGGCAGGATCATCTCCCTTGCCCTGCTGGCAGTGCTCTCTGAGAGAAGTGGTACTTTGTATTTATGAGCCAACAGTGGGTTTTCATTAGGTTTTTTTTTGTATTCATATACACTTTTAGCACCTACAGTGTGTTGTGGCAAGCAGTGCCAAAGCTTAACCTCACGTTGCGTGTTGAAAAGCCTCTTTGGCTCTTTTGGGCTTGGTGTCTGCTAGTTTTATATAATGCTTTCTACGTTCTGAAGTGTAAGAGACTCTCATTCCCTATAGCCTTGCTGCTTCTTGAGAAAGCTAAAATGGTGGTGTTCTGCTTTTAAATAGATCATGTCAATCAATTAGGCAGTCTTAAGGATAAGGTCACTACTAGTTTTGGAGGCCCAGAGGTATGTTAGGAAGGGGAGAGAAGGTTGTTGACTGATAGGAAAAAAAGGATGGGAATGATTTACTGCCTTTGGAATTAAGGGCATCAATAAGAGTTGAGATTAGAGAAATTACCTGCTTATGTTATCTGAATCCAGGGCCTTTTAGTTGCATTGGAGAGTGAAAAAAAGTAATTTTTATTTTCTATGCCTGTCCTTGTGAAGATTATGTATCAAGGGTTAAAGGTCAGAGATGAAGTGGTTGTTACAAGAGAAGGGTAACCCCACTGGTCCCTGTTTTTTCTGGGTTTTTTTCAGTTGCTGGAGTAAGCTGATACTTTGTGGCTCTTTAATTTCCTCTGCCTAATTTACCTGATGACATATGGTGCATTGATTGAAGTGCATGGAGGAGCATGTGATAGAGCTATGTGTTTGGAGGATGCTTACACGTGAGGGAAGGGCATTGATATCTGTGGCTGCGAAATGTTTTGGAGAGGTATTTCTTATGGCTGTTGCTCTGACAGGGTCTGGTTCAATCTGTTCTCCAAGGTGTTTGTTTCTGAAGCTAAATTTAGTTGAGTGGCAAAAAGTGATGATAGTGATTATTTCTTCCAAGTTGTAATCATCCATTAGAGACTGCAGTATTTACTGGCTTGCCATATAATTTGAGGTCCATGATGTTGTAAGACAGCCAGGATATATGATTGAGGGTGGAGGAAGTTCCTTTTGTCTTCTAGTATGTTTGCATGGTGACTTGCTCAAAGATGAGATCTCTGGAGAAATGTCCCCGGAGGTTAAAGGCCTTCTCTCGGTTGCTGAGGTAGGTATTGTGTTCTTACAGCAAATTCATTGCTGTTCCAAAATCCTATTAGGATTTTGCAGTGGGATAGATGCAGGCATAGGAATGATTTAAAAACTTTCCTTGGCTCTGTTGGTCGATGCTTGTGTTTCACTCTTGGAAAATAATTTGATTATGTGTAAACTTGAATGCTTTTCCCCAGCTTGGGCAAGCAAAGGTGTTAACTTTACCTATAAACTACACCTTACCAACATTCTTGTAGAATCAGAATTAAAAGACTTGAAAAACAATCTTTGATGCATATCTTTTTGGAATGGTTGACCTTAATCTCAGAGTTGCTGGATCACTGTGAATGTATAAAAAGGACTGAAGTTTAAGGTCATGTTTAAACTCAAGGGTAAACATGGCAGACCTACAGATATGTGAATGTATGGTTTGTTGTTGTGTAGTGCAAATTTCTGGTGAATCATTTTCTGTATTTTGTAACCAAAAGCTCTGTCAATATTTGTGGCATAGAAGAAAAGGAAGCATTTCAGGAAGGGAAATGTGTTCAGGAAAACATGCCGTTTCTCTGACTGAGCTGCATGCAGGGCACCTTCTGGAAAGACAGGTCCAATGAAGGGTGTGGTTGTGAGATTTTATTTGACAATTTCTGTGCACTGTGCATTCTGTAAGGGCCACTGTTACAAGTTCATGGATCTCACGTACTGTAGGGTGTAACTGGGTGAGTCAGCAGTACATTGCAACAAGATGTGATCATGCATGAAGATAGTTTTACTTTTGTGAGATTTTAATGTAAGAGGGTTGAAAATTAGTGTTTCTGCTGATTGATAAATGATTTATTTTGTTTATAAGTACAAATGGCCTGTTTGAAGCCAGTATGTTTCTTTATATGGATGACCTTTTAGTATTCTTAAACACATCTTTTGGCTGTTGGTTCACATGTATGTTGTAGAAGGGGTTTTGGGTTTTTTGTTTCTCATTTTTAAGCACTGAGTTAAAGCTTCACTATGTTTGGTGCATATGTATTAATATTTCTGTCTTGTAGGCTGTCCCTTCACAATAAATGCCTTTGCTCTCAGCACACATCCTCATCAGCAATGAGGAAATTCCCTTTGTTTCCTCACTCAGCTAAAGGTTAAACTCCAGCACATTTCATGCTGCTTATTTGACTCAGCTGGCCTACGAAGAAGTTGAATTTGGCTGAAGGAGCACAGAAATCCTATGGCATGAAACTTGTCAAATAACTTAGCATTGGCAATTGTCATACTTTGAAATTCTCAAAGGCACTCAAGTGATTTTTTGGCCCTGAGGTCACACGAGTACTGAACACTTCTCGTAATCCCAGTTCTGTGGGTCAGGTTGAACTTTACATTTTAGATCCCAAACATCTGTCTTTTGTATTAAAGTGCTGGAATCGTGCTGCTAATCTTTGACTAGGCAGGATCCAGATACTATTTCAGCTGCTGAGTATAGAACCTATTTGGTGGTGTTCCCGGGAAGTGAGACTCAATAATTCACCTGTCAGAGGCCTCAGTTGCCTCAAGATTCCCCAGGAACTCCTTCCTTATACCCTAGTTTCCTCTCGAAGGATGCACAGTAATTGAGGCAAATGGACATGTATTTCACAGATTATTTTTACACAGGAAACAAGCATATCTAGGCAAAATAAGAAACACCTACACCTCGTTCCCTTGGTCTGATTACGGCTGTGATGTCTTTGAAGTCTGTATACTTGCAAGCACCTGAGCATTCTCCGCTGGATTCCTCCCCTCCAGCATATGCATCATCTGGGTCCTGCCGAGTTCTTGCCCTTGCAGTCAACACCCTTTTGTTCCTGCTTGTTCTTCTCTGGAGCAATGCTCTTTTGTGTTTCTATTCTGAAGCTTCTCTATTTTCAGAAGTCCAGCTGAAATATACCCATCTTTTATTTTCTTTGGGTGATTTCTCCACCCATTCCCTATTGTTTTCTCTTTGCTGATCTGCAGATAACTGATTTAGTAGGGATTTAAGATACTCACTGCTATAGAAGAAGTGTTATCTATTTTGCTATAGTCAATGTTTCCAGTCAGATAAGAACATACCACTTTTTCCCTTTACAAAACTTTAAAGATAATCTTACCACGATACTCATATGTTCTATGAAATATAGAAACCATTTGAAGAAAATCTAATATTCCTACTTTATAATAGTTAAAGCCCTGTAAAGACATCTTGAATCCTGTGGATCCAGATTTACTGGTTTTCTTTATGCCTTTGTCCTGCTCATCCTTCATGATTAAACCAGGTTTTATTCATCTGTGATGTCAATTACAAAGGTTCTGGACCTCATTTAGCCACCAGGTTATATTTGATGTACAGAGATGTATGAAGCAAGCAGAATGTCCTGTCAGTGGCTAGAGAAGGCTTTGATTTAGTGACTGAAATGCAACTGCAAATAGTTGAATCAAAAAACCATTCTTCAGAAATAGGCTTTGTTTTGTACTCTTTAACTGTAAAAGTAGGGCACTGTCATCTTCCCCCATGTGCAAATGCGGAAACTCTATAGACTTTAATGGTAAAGTATTTCCATCGGCAGAAGCTGCACTTTACAGCTAAATTGTTCTATTTGAAAGCGCTGGTTTTTCCCTTCTGTTTTTTAACTGTTACTTTTGTGTCTGAATATAATGCTGGCTGGGCCCAAATATCCTGTCTCTATCACTATAACAATTCAGTGATACTTTCATTTACATTTACAGTGCTACATTGCTATTATGCTATTATTAAAATTATAGGTGTTTTCTACTCCTAGAATTATTTACCACCAGGATTAAATTGCCATTAATCATAAATACTGTTTACTGATTTTAATCAAAACATACTAGCAGGCTTATCATAACCGTGAGTGTGATATGTTGATAGATGGCATAGCGGGGAGTCTTTTTAGCTGTTAGAGGAGGGCCAAAGTCTTCTTGTAGCATACATTTTATTGGGAGCTGAAATCAGTCAGTGTGCAATGCAGACTGAGAATGGCTTGAATTGAGCTCTAAGGATTTGCCTTTCTGGAATGGCTGTGTTTGTACGGTCATCTTGGGGTTAGGGGCAGTTCAGCTCAGGTTGTTGACTGAAAGAAAATGCTGTAGGAAATCTAGCTAGAATGTCTGTAGCTCAGGGTCGGGAAGGAGTTAGTTCAGGGTGCACACGAGCCAAGTGACTCAGATTCACAAAAAATGTGAGAGGTATTTCAGCTTCAAGGTCTAAGCTGGACATTATTAAATGTGGAAGCTTTTGTAACCTCATGACTTGTAGGCTGCTGTGAGAATTGAAGTGTGAAATGTTATCATCTGCTGCCATGATTTGCTTTGACTTCCTGCCTGTGTTCTGCCTTAAAATTGAAGGTTTGGTTGCTAAAATACGATCCCAAAGTATGACAGTGACAAGCACATGAATATGTAATAAGTGGTTGAAGAAACAGCTAGAGAGCAATTCCTGAAAGGATTTCCCTATGCTGATCAACCTGAGCTGTTTTAATTAGCGGAGCAGCTGGATTTTAGCTGCTGCTTTAACTACATCCTCACTTGTCCAGACAGTGGGAAGTCGCAGTTGCGGCATTCATTAAGTGATGCAGAAGTAGACATCCTCAGCATATTGATGAGGATTGAATTGTCACTGGACTTAATTACTGGTTCAGGATTTCTTGCTTTTGGGGCTGGACCCAAGAGAGAAGTAAAGTTGTGTGGGGATAAGTCTTAATTTCTAGATGACCTGATCTGTGCTATTGAGCATGTGATTTCTTAGGTGACTAGATCTTTTTTAGCCTCCTGTACCCTCAGGGCCACGATACCCCAGGATCTAGCAGAGAACATGCAAGTGTTCATTTTACGGAAAGACTGTGGGGACAGACTGCTGCCACCTGTATTTTTTCTGGTGCTGATCTGATCTCCTAGTGAGCCAGTGTGGATGACCAGCACTAACAGGAAAAAAAAGAAAGAGTGGATCAGCTGATACTGAAGGATGAGAAGAACAGCTGATGTGAGGTATAGCCAGCATTTGGTGATTTGCTATCAGATTAGTGGCAGAGTCATGGACTTAAGGTTTGTTTTCGTGAGTGGAGGCTGAGCTGCTTACCCCAAGGACTGCTGCTGGCCTCCCCGTCTGTCCGCTCCCGTCGCTTCTCTGGTGCCATCCCGGTGCTTGTGTGGCTCTGCAGCCAGCTGGAGCAGTTGGCCTGTCTGGCTGAAAACTAATCAGGATATTTGGGATGGGATTCTTTGTTGTTAACAAAATCACAAGGCTGATCCAGCAGACTTGTGACTATGCCAGCACCAACACAAGAGAGCTGGTGGAAGTGGTGAGCGTGGGGAAGGCAGGAGTACTGGCTGTGCAGTGTCTGCTTCCCAGACACTGATGGGGAAGGTGCACCTGGACTTCATGTTCCATGTCAGCTAATTTACACTATCAGCTGCGGGACTGGGGCTCCTCAGCAGTGGAGGCATTGAAGAGGCTGACCGCTCTGGGTGCATTTTCAGTGTAAATTCACTTCCACAGGATTAATACAATTCTGTCTACTGCACCCACATAATGAATTTGGGATAGTTGTGAGTCTTCTGTTTTAGCTTTAGGAGCTTTTTGGTAGAACTAGTAAGTGTGTCTTTGGCCTGCAGGTGGTGGTAAATCTGATCCTTTGCACCACCCCTAATTTAGCTATAAAATTATTAACATCTTTCTGTAATTCGGTCTGCAGTGAAATAATTTAGGTGACATTTAAAACATTTAGTGCTTGGAATAATGTCTTCTAATAAGTTTTTAGAATGTTGCACTGTAGTACACTGGCTGTAATAAACAAGGCATGATTTCTAAACTAACGGAGAGGAATATATGATGCTTTTTATTAAACTAGTGTTATGCCTTACAGTAATTTCAGCATGAGCTATTTTAAAATTCTTGTCTCGCATTCCAAGAAGTCACAAGACATTAAAAATAGCAACATTTTAATTCTTTTTACCCTGTGTGGGAGTATAAGGCAGGGTCAATAACCATTGCAATTAGATATACGTTTAACTTTTACACGGGTGTGTGAACCTAAGGACTGATACTTTATGAAAAACGTCATATAATTTGGCATAAAGGATAAATTTTGAGACCTTGGAATAGATGCTTCAGAATATTAATTTTTTAGAACAAGTGATAATTTTTTTCCATTATTTTTATTGGCTTTTTTTTCCCTCTAGGCTTTCATGTATGTCTAGAGCGATGTATGAAAGAAGTGCAATTGGTTTTCCTGCAGAATATTCATTGTTATGTCAGTTTAGATAAATAAACTAAAGGTCCTGGTTCTGATAAAGGGAGCAGGCAATGTGAAGAGCTGCTCAATTCCTGCTGAGAATCCCATGGAAGCCAATAGGAGGGTGTGGAAGTAGATGAAGAAGAGATGCTGAGACAGGCTAGTAGCTTGGGATGTCTTTTGTATCCCAAACAGTATCACAACCTGTAGAGCAGAAGACTGTAGATAGCTGGGGGAGACCGTCCCTAGGTGCCTGTGGGTAGGCTCACAGGCAGGGGGGACAGTCACAAGGCAGTCCTGCCTGTGATCTCCAGAGGCAGGTAAAATCCATCAATCCTCTGCCTGCTTGCACTCAGCAGCCAAGCTGCCTCACCATCGGCTGGCTTGTGGGAATGTGTCCGTGAGGTGCCCCTGCCCAGGGCTGGAGGCTCTGCTGCTCCTGAACCATCTAAAGGACCGGGTGGGTGAAAAGGTAGCCCGGAACCTCCAGGCCTCTTGGCTTAGGTAGCTGTCCTGCTCTGGGCAGACATAGCTCCCTTCCTGCTCGCTCGGAGATGGCTGTGTGATTTGAGCTTTATTCCATTTAAACAGCACCTTCCCTCCTCTATTCTGTGGGGACTGTCGAGGTGAGCGATGCTCACACAGTCGCTGTGTTGGGTCAGGATCCTGTCACCCTGCAGGAGCAGCCTTTTGAGAAACCTGGTAGCGACACTGAAGTTGTGTCTGAAGAGAGACAGTGCTCAGTCAAGGAAGTGTCAAAGCAGAGCCCCTAATGAGGGAGAAGCCATGGTTTATGCACGGTAAATGCACTTACTCCACTGAACAGTTTACAGCTCTTTGCCCGGTCTACCTTGTGGCAATTTTATTTCCCTAGTGCACAGATCTGGAATATGCTTTTGAAGCATTTTCCTCGAGTATTTATATTTAGAAAACCTGTCCTTGAAACCCAGAGTAGAGCCTGCCAGAAAGAGTGAGTAGGTGTTTAACAACTTCAAACACACCACTCCAGGTTCTTTATCTTCCAGAAATGGTGACCCATGGGACCCTTTTCATATTGCTGCCGACTTGAAGTACCCAACTGCTTTCAGCACAGCAGGCACAGCAACTTACAGATCCCCTCTGAACTTATTGAGTGGGTTTTTCTGGGTGCAAAGACGACCAGACGGAAGTGGGTTTTGAGGGGCTGGCAGGGGAAGCTCATCAAAGCTATTGCCTTGGCTGGAAATGCAACAAAGTTTGTGCTTTAAAATAACAGTTATCAAGGTCTAGGATAAATGTGCAGAGGTCAGAGGAGTTGCTCTGGTTGTCCACTCCTGCATGCTAAATTGGGGGGAGGGTGGATGAATAGTTTGCATCTTTACTTATTCCATATTAGATATGACTGTGGTGGTGTTGCTAATGTTTATAAGCTTCTTTAATACTTTGAAACTTCCTGCTGTCTGCACTGTTTTCTTCCAGCAGTGTGAGTTTGGACTTTGCTTGTGTACCGTGCAGGGCGGCACAGGAGCTGCTGTCTCCCATCCCCGCAGCTCGTTATTGTCACACTGTCCCTTCGGGTGTTCTCGTGTAACTGCGGGGGCAGTCACATTTTGGATGGATTAGTTTTTCCTTGGCATGTGCATTTGTGAGGATTTTCTCTGCCTTCTGGTTCACTGCTGTGCTTTTTGAACAGGAGGACGAGGAGGAGGTGGGAAAGAGGCAAGGACCATGCAGTACAGTAATTGCTGCAGCTCCTACCTCATCAAATAGGAGAATTAAATTTGATTTGGTTATGTTAATTATTTGGATGGCTTGAGAGAAAACATGTTATTAACTGTGGGGCAGAGGAGGTTATTAGTAACCTTATCACTTCTCTCATTGCAAGACAGAATAAGAGACCAGAAATTGCTTCCTATGGAGGAGGGAGGGGTAGGCTCAGCATAAGGTATGGGTAAAATCACCAGCTGCCCCAAGAATATCATCTTATTTAAATTACTGGGGTTTAGTATATACAAGGTTAGGAAGTTTGCAGTTCCTTTACAAGGCTTCATGGGGGGGAAAAAAAAAGTGTCCACTCTCGTTTCCATGTTTTTAAAGGGCTTAAATAATTGTAAGCTAGATGTGAATCAAACTCTCCTGGGGGTAGGAAATGTAGTGCTTTGCCAAAAGGTTGTTGATGAGTGACCTGTTAATGGAAAGTGGAAAAGAAAAGCTGTCTTCTAACAGCTTGTTTTGCCTGTGAGCTCATAAATTTTCTGATAGAACCATGTTATCCTGGGTTCTAAATTACAGATAGTTGCATATTTGAGCTGCCTTGCTGCCCTTGATATATTCATACTTTGGCTTCACTAGGATGGTTTCATGAGAGGTTTTACTTTTTGTTCTTTGCATTTTGATTTAAAAAATGTTTTCTATATATCCTTTTGGTCCTCATGCCATATGGAAAGTGTGAACTTGTGTCTACATGAAGACTCCTATGATTTCTAGCCAAAAATACTTGCTTTTATATGAAAGTGCTTATCAGATTCTGAGGCAAATTGCAATGGGTCAAAGGGCTTTTGCCAGTGGAAGAAAGAACTTGTTCCTTTTTGTTTTTACTGATACTTGAATATGCATACTTCATAGATTTCCCAATTTCTGCCTATAAAACTTAAGTAAGTCCTGAATTCTTAGTATAGAAAGTTATTGCTGCTCCAGAAGATTTCAGATTCATGTTACCAGATTTCAGTCTCCTTCCTGTCTGATAATAAATATGATTAAAACCCTGAAGATTGTAGTTATTCACAGAAATGAAAGCAAAAGAATAAAGCTTCAAAAATGAAAATCCAAAGCAAAGAGACTTGAGATACAAGGAACTAAGAAAAGAGTCCGGGGTACATCTGTGAGGAACACACAACTAAAAGTGTTTCTGTAAGATAAGGCTGTATTATGATAGGACACTTTGAAGGAAAATTTTCTTTTCTGCTAAAAATGCCCAGTGAAATATGACTGATAGAAATGTTTTCTAAAGCAGCTTTGCAAGCAGTGTGGATTGGGGCCAAGCCACTTTTGAACTGTTTCTGAAACCAGACAAATAGGCATTGTTTATCCTCGACTAGCCAGACTGTTTCAGAAAACAGTTCCGTCAGAGCAACATTCATTTCTAGTCTTAATTAGTTTCCAGAATGACTGTAGAGGGAGGACGTTTTTCATCCACATCCTTTTTGACTGTCTCTTTCTTCTCTCCTCCAAATCCCCCTTCTCTTCATGGCGCTGGCGGAATTGCAGCCATCGTGTGCATGCGGAGCTAAACCGAGCCCTGACAGAGTTGGTGTGATGCACGCCAGCAGAGCGAGAGCAGACTTAAAATGCTAATGCACTCCCTGTACTAACATTCCTGCTGTTCTACTGCTGATGAAGTCTGGTGCTGGAAGGCTTCTGGAAAAGGCTTGATTAGTGTACCTTTGTTTTGTTGTTAAGATACTGTATTAATTTGAACCAGATACAGTTTATTTATTGTCAGCCTTTAAAATGTCTGTTCAGCACTTCCAGAGGCTTCTCATCAATAAATATTCTTTATCTCTTGCATTTAAAAGAGACAAAAGAGAAAAAACCCTTCTTTTCTGAACTGGTTGGTTGTTTTGTTTGTTTGTGTTGTCTTAATTCCTCTGTAGCTTAGTACAAAGTGGAAGATTATTAGTACCATGTTCTTCAAATTGCAACATTTCTGAAAGTGATAATCCCGAATTAGATATAAGTTTTACCTGCAGAAATAGTAGGGACTGCTGTACCTGTTAAATAAGACATTCAGAAGAGAGGCATCAGAAACCTTAGTCTTACTAAGAAAACAAATGAGTTGGCAAAAGGAAACATTTTTCTGTCCTTGTGTGTCAACAAATATTCGGTCATGTTGTCTTCCTAACCCCACCCACCAAGTTATTACTGAAAAATATCATCTCAACTGGAAGGGAAGACAAGTTGTCAAGTAATTGTTAAAAATATTTAGCAAAAGGGTTGTAAGTTTTTACTTCACTGTGTAAGTTTGATTTATTTACGAGAATGTTAAGTCATTAAATGCTTATAATCTGCGAATATGCACGCCCACATGAGACAGAATGTGAACTTCAAGACAGAATTGAGAGAAATAATGGATTTAATAATTGGCTTTCTATCTTTGCAGAGTCTTGAAGCCAAGCTGTAACCTGGTTTTCATTAAAAGGGGTTGGGTATGGTTGTATAGTCCAGGAGTTTTGCACAAATTTCTCTAAGATAACAACGTAGGGGGAAAAAACGGGCTTGGCAAACCCTTTACAATATGTGGGGAATTTTTGCATTATGTTACTTAATTGTTTTCTCTTTGAGACATTAACCACGTTTTAATAATTTTTTTTTCTTCAATAAGCCAAGGACCCTTGTCATCCATAAGAGCAGCAATCAAGAGATGTAAGTTTACTTTTTACTTTACTTTCCTTTTTGAGAACTATAATATTGTAAGATTGCTACATCTTTATTTTTAGTAACTGTTTAACTTGGTATGTGAAAACAAAGTAGCTGTAAGTAAGCAGTAAGCCGAGAGGCTGTAATCTCTCTCTTTCTTTTTAGACCATCTTTTTGTTCCTTCTTTCCAATTACTAACACTTCCTTATTTATGCATTAATGCATCTGTGCACAGATGTGGTCCATCTCTGAAGAGCTTGGGTTAGACATGCCCAATTTTTAGTTCATTTGACAGAATAGAAGATTGTTTTATTTTAGTAGACATCTGCAGCAGCTGCTTATTCACTGTACTGGGGACAGAATTAGACTCATGTACTGGGCTTGTTTTGGAAAATAAAAGATTGTTTGTAAATATTGAATGAAAGTCCAAACTCTTCTTCCCTGATTTCAGCTTTCAAGTCCTTTTCCCCTTTCCCTGCTCATGATGTTTTCAGGCAGAGAATTTCTTTAGATGCATCTTTCAAAGTATTTTAAGCTGTTACTTTCTTCCATTTTTCAGTTTTATTTCCTTTCTGTCCATGACTTTAATTTCATATTAATGAAACAATCCTCAGGATTCTGCTATGGGGAAAAATAAATTAGTGTATGTAGTACTGATTTGTTTCTCCTGGACCTATTAGTCAGGGACTCATTAGTGTGGATTAGATTGGAGGTAGTGAAAGGGCATCATGAAAGCTTTGCTCAGAGGAAGTCTGCATGATACTATAGTTGAAATGCAACACTTCATTTGTGCTGTTGCTGCCACAGGTGGAAACTGGGAAACAGAGAGCACCAGATCTCAGAGGGCCTTTTGTGGTGGAGTCAGAAATTGATTCAGACTGCCTAAGCCCCCCAGTACCTTGCCAAACTGAGAAATCATCTAAGAGATCACTAAGTATTTGATATCTCTGGTTTTGAAAATGTAGTGGCAAGTGATTCTTTGTTTTGAGGCATAATGACGTAAAAATCTAGTCAAGAAGCTATGGCTCATGTTACTTACTTATTAATATTAACATGTGAATAACTATTATGAAATATAAGTGCCATGTGAATTATTCAGATAATAAGCTAGCAAAATAATATTCATGGACATAGCAAGGCATTGTACATGAAACTATAGTTCTTTGTATGCCAGTAACCTGTGCTGTTAGATGGACCTCTATTAAAATGGACACTGAATAACTCCTAACTCCCCTTGCCATTAATCTGGAAAAAGTATTCTCTGGACAAGAGTATTTCCCTAACAGAGTTAGAAACCTGTCTTTCTTAATCCCAGATTCTCTGGGCTCTTATTCTCAAATTTTCAAGAAGCATGGTAAGTATGTACAGGGTTTCAACTTACCCACCTGTGGACAATGCTGTGTTTCCCTTTGTTTTGATAAGTCTCACCCTGTCTTGTGGCTAAAGAGAAAGAGGGTTCATTTTCCTTCGTCGCCCTGGCCACAAGTCCAGATAGAAAGACGGTGTTATCTTCAGTTGTTTGACTGCTCCACAGGGTTCCGAAAAGTGAGCCCAGTGTAACTTGAAGGAAGCAAGCATGTGAACACGAGATCTGCTCAGGAGTAATCTTTTGATCTCAACTCTAAAAAAGTTACCCCAGGATCTTTAATGATGGTCTCAGGCCTGGACACACCACTCTTATCCAGCTCCCACTGAAATCAGTGAAACTTTTTCCATTGATGCCAGCACAGCAACGTGCACAAGGATGCCAAAGAAAGTAGAAAGAGGCGAGCCAAATGCTGCAGCAGTGAGGCAGAAGGGAACAATGTTTTCACTCGCTTCTCCACTCTTCCAGACCAGGGTGTTGTTTGGGAGCAGGGCTACAGAAGCAAGTCTCCTATCCTAAAATGCTGGAAGAACGTGTGGGCTTGTTCTGTTCTCATTCTGTCCTAAGCAAATAACATGGCTGAATGAAGGATGTGTAACAGCTTGTATGCACTCTGAGGCTGTGGTTTTCCATTTGGCAGGTTTGCAGCCATTTTTGGCTGTGGGTTTTGTTTGTTTTTCATTTTGTTTGTTTTGCTTGGGGGCTTCCTAGGTTCTTTTGGCTCCCACTTTTTCCCAACCAGATCAATTCCGTGACCTCATTCTCTTCCCCATCTGCACAAACATTTGGGCTGGCATAATGCAGGGAATGGTGCAGAGGCAGGAACATGCAGCCCAAGGAAAGGTGTAGGAAGGAATGAAGTGCCTTCATAAATCATGATTGTCAAATTTGGGTAAAACTACAGGCTTGCTCTAAGGGTGTAGTTATGAAGATTTTATTCAGCAGCAATGCCAGCCTCTGTGGTGCCTAACAGTTAGATCAGCTGTGAAAAGGGTATGTATGACTACCCTGGGGGTAGGAAGAGGAATCCCTGTTATCTCCCTAGGTTATTTTTTTATCTGTTCCCTCCCTGAAGTTGCACAAAGCACTGGAGCCAGGAAACAGAGGCAGGAAAGAAACTGCTATTGGGGGTGGCATGTTCCTTCCTTCCCCTGTGCTGCTGGTGGTCTGAGTCCAAGGTGAGCACGTTCAGGGAGATAAAGTGAGACAAAAACTGTACAGACAGTGTTTATTTTTTTTATCACTGTGGAACTCACTGTGGGGTCACATGAGTGCTAACGTTCATTCAAGGGGAATCAAAAATCCATGTTTGGAAGGGGAATTGGACATCACCATCTCTTTAGCTACATTCAAGCGTTAAATCAGCCCAGCTGTAATGTCAGACAACCTAATATTTCCCTGAGGTGCCTGGAAACAGAACCAGAAAAGGAGCAAGACCTCCCCCTTGTGCCAAGAAACAGTTTGGGAGAAAACTCTCTTGCTTCACAGATGCATGAAAAATTCGAGTTAGTTTGAGCCTCCACATCTACAGAAATAGTCTAATCAGATGTTGGGTGAAATCAAGGCTCTTTTTTCTGGTGTTGGCTTGAGGATTATCTGGTTGTTTTAGTGTTCCCTGAAGAAGGACCTCAGTCATGTAATACCTTTGATATTGCCAAGACCACAAGCGTGGCCCCTTTCATGAGTCCATTCTGTCAGTTCTTCAAACTGCATCACTTTGTAGGTAAGGGAGGGAGTGTTTGCCCACCCTTGAGGCTTTTCCTTGAGAACTATAATGAATAACCTTTATTCCTAGGCATCTATTTAGTGAAACAAATAATTTCTCAGTCTAATAGTCTCCATATTTCATAGGTTTGGTCAAAATGTCTAGCCTGGTTTTAAAAAGCGTTGAAAGAAAGTGTGGTTTTAAATATTAGCACGCATCCTTGTTGTAGAAAGGCTTGGCCTATTTGAGGCTATCTTTCCAATCTTTAATGCAAAATTAAACTTGCTTTTAAAACACTCTGCAACAACAAAACTGTTCGGTATTTCATACAGATTTGCTAATGGAAGCATGCAAATATTGTTATGCAGTGTGTACATTGTGGAGGCACTCAGTGATCACAACAGAACCTTATTTATCTCTGAGCAGATCCTTGAATAATCTTCAGTTGTCTTTGTATTGCCTTAAAAGGTTGCCTGAAAGACTGTAATTTCTAGCTCAGCTCTCTTCCAAAGGCTCAAATCTGCATGTCAGACTTCTGTTGCCACCAGCTTGTCTGTAGCATCGAAGTTTATGGGTTTGTGGTATAATGGTGATTGTACTTATACAGGCATTTTTATCCCATAGCTTAAAATGCCCCCTGCACCATAATCTGCATGTATTTCAAATACAAATGACATATTAAGTACACTTGAAAAGTAGGACCCAGAGAAGGAACAGTAGAGGAAAAAATTTGAAACATAAGTATGCAGCACAAATAGAGTACCCTGTGCCTCCGCACATTTAAAAATAATTGGGAAAAGCCCACTAAATAGTTCTTCTAAGAAATATGTACAAAAGGGGAATCTAGAAGTCACTGATCTGCCCTTTATTTACAGTATTACCATTAATCCTTTATGCTGTACAGCTGGATTTTAGCTGCTGCTCTTCATTGACACTAGCTAATAAAGTGCCTCATTGACACTAACAGAAATAAATAGTGACAATGGTATGAGTTGATTTGATTTTTCCCCTCCTTCAAGACCAGTACAGTTATAAGATGAAAAAGTGAGGGTTTTATGCACTGAGTTTCCTCTCCTACCCCTTCTGAAGGGACTTTGCTTGTTTTACTTAAATGCCCCTAAGCATAAGCTTCCGGAAACGTCAGTGATTCTCACCCTGAGCATTTCTTATTGTTGGAGTTGAGAAACCAACTGTTTTCAGTTGTCAGTGTATAAACCAGCACTGAAATACATTTCCATTGACTCCCTGATGGAAAAGAGGTTTTTTAAATCTTAAAACTGTCATAATTTGAAATCTGAGGGAAAAATTAATAGTATGCTTTTTCAAGGCAACCCACAAAGGGAATGAAGAATGGACTTAAAGGATCGAAAGACCACAAGGCCAGAAAAATGGCTGCAGGTTTTTTTCTTGTGGTTTTTTTTTAAGCCGGGCGTGTACTATATTTTAACAATTCATGTCTTTTTTCATGCACTTTTTAATTTAAATTAATTTATTTGAAATGGCGAAGGAATAAAAGCTGTGCAAGTCTGGGGACAAGGATTATTTAGAAAGTTTATATTCTCTTTTCCCTGGCATTTGTGGAATACCTGAGAGCAGGAGATGCAGTAGCTTTCACCTCTGTTTCTACAGTGGATTTAAATCCTCTTAAGAGCTTCCAAAACAAAATGTGTTCTAAAAGTGTCACTGTAGAAAAATGTGACAGCAAAAGTAGAGGAGATGTTGACAGAAAAAGGGAAGACCTTTGTCAGTGTCATTAAAAAATAAATGTTTATAGTAAATGTTTCTACACATGGAAGTAACTTGATTCCATAAATGCCTGAGAGATTTTTTTTTCCCAGAAAAATGAGTACATTCTGAAAATATATATGATGGCTTGGACATTAATCCTTTTAAAGAGACGTGTTTATATATATATCGACTAGTAAACTTATTTTTATATAAACACATTTTAAATGTGTTGTTTTCAAGAGACTTTATTTGTTTACTTGAATTTTGGTGTTGGATGGATTACATAGATACCTCACTGGACTTTTTTTTGCCTATCTTAAGAAAGGAAAAAGGTCTTTCAGGCTTTTTTTAGGTTTTTCCTGTTTGTTTTAATAACTTTGATAAATAGAAGCACATTTAGAGTCTCACAGGAGGAAAGAGCTTGTAGAATTTATCTAGAAATGAAGAAATAGTGAAGTAAAGTGCCAGGTTTATCGATTCAGTTTTACATTCCTTGTTAATTAGCTTTTATTTCTCCTTCCTTTATCATTGGAATTCAGCTATAACCCAAGCAGTTGTATTGAATACATTTACCAAAAGAACACTTTCTTCCATCATCTTTGCAAAACTAGTCTTGGACTTGATTGGTTTGAGTCAGTTTGGGTTTTTTTCCTCTAATGTGTGAGATATATCAGTGCTGTGTTGAGATCTCTGAAGAAGAAAGTGAAGGCGAGGTGTTTGTTCACTTAGTCAAACAATTTTTACAGAACTGGTTTAGATGTGAAATCATGCCCAAAACTTTGAGGTGTGCGTCTTACTGGGATCAACCTGCCCGCCCATACCTCTTTGGTAGGTGAGAGTATAACTTATGGGATCCCAACTTTGCACCTATATCAAGTCCTCAGTGTAACTCATTATTTTTGGAAGGGAGAAAAGGCAGACCCAAACAAGCCTGAATTTTAAACTAGAAAAAGCATTCAAGGAGATTTGATTTCCCTCTCCTCATTCCCACGGCGGTTCCTTGTTGAGCCATACAGTGGACATTTCCATGTTCAGTTATATTCTTCATGGTTAATTTATTGCCAGGAAAACTTCTAAACAGCCACTGTTAGAATCGGCATGCGACTAGAAATAAAATGTACTTTTATTTTAGTTTTTTAAGACACTACTGTGAATAGACATGACAGTTGTCTCCTTACAACACTGGCACATGCACTATCCTTGCATGACTAACCCGTTTGATCATGGCTTCTGGCACTCTGAAGCCTTGGTTTGTTCTCCTTCGCCTCCTCTTTGTCTTCTGTAACCCCTTCTTTTTTTCCTCTAGCACTCATGAATAGTGCACATCCAAAATGCCCTGTCGAAGAGGTATGTGTGACACAACACTCTGCGACTCTTCAATCAAGTATGCTTTGCTGATTTCGGCTAATGGTGCTGTGATGTTGCACAATAGGATGCTGCCACTTCCTTAAATTGCACTTGCTATGCAAAAAATTTTTCCCTCGGATAATTTGTTTTTCTGTCTCAAGAAATTCAAATGGAAATACAATGTGGCCATTGAAAAAAATTATTTGAATGTAAATATGGCAAAACCAGTAAAATGAAGAGGTCAGGATTTGCTTATTTTATGGAACTTAAAACACACAGCTTGAAAAAAAAAAGTTTCTGACTCCTAATCCACAAGTGATTTAAACTTTAGGAAATATCTAGCTGGGAACATTTAATATTTTCTTTTTACATGAAGGAAGGTGAAGTATTTTTTTAGATTCTGTGCCTTAGTACCTTTCCCTTCTATAAAACAAACAGAAAGAGACATTAAATAACATTAAAGAGCACATTTCAGAAATTACCCATCAAAAGGAAAATGTTTAACATAACAGATACGTTTAACACTTCTTTTTGTTTAATTCATGTATTGTTTTAATGAAAGGAAAAGAAGTTTCAACTCTAGGGTCCCCACAATGCAGAATATAGGAAGGTGTGGGAACGAAGAAGACAGGGGACAGGACCATCTCTCTTGGTGGTAACTTGGACATAGAGAGACTTAAAATGATTATGAAACTACACTCTGAATATTTTTAAAACTTCTCATATTTAATACAAATAATTTTTTTTAAACTTGGCCAGTCTTAAAGTCTGGGATTTAGGATCAGATGCTCTGTGTTCTCCATTACATTGATAGAGGATTGGTAAGGGCTCTGCTATTATCCTCATATTGCTGTGACAGTATGTTTTAATCTCTTTAAAACTTTTGTTTCTTTTCTTTAAATAGCCTCTCGGACCTCTAGCCATAGTGATCAACAGAGGGATAGAAGGTATGATACTGTTATTTATATTGCAATTAAGTGTTACTGTAAAACTTGTTAGACTGTGTTACAGTATTACTTTTTATGTCTTTCTCCTCTAATTTATTTTTTTTCCTTGTCTCTATCCTTCATATGTTTAAAGTAGACTTGGAAAAAAACCAGAAATACTTCGATTTTTAAGCACAGGGTAACATAGGTTAAGAGTTTGAGGAATTCTCTCATCAGCTTTTTTATGTGTCCTCAAAAAGGGAATGCAACCAACCATCAAACCTCTGCAGAACTGTTTTATTTTCCTGACATCTATGTACGGGATCACTTCACAATGAAAATAAGCACACTTTCAAGCCTCCTTTCAGTTTCTCAAAGGTTATTGAGAAAGGAGGTCACCAACCTGGATGGCTGGTGAACTGTGTCTGCCATTATTTCAGATATGAAGGAACTGTACCCCTCTTTTTTTAAATTGTTTTTAAAATAGTTTTAGAAGTTATGTTTCTGCAGCTTTATTTCTGTCAGCAGACAGAAGCTTCTGTAAGCAGATGCTTTATCTACTCACAAAAGTCCCTTTTCAAAGTGTATGTGGTGTGAGATTCTGGATGGATGGGTGGTGCTCCAGGGACCGTGGCCTGGGAGCACAGGCCAGCCCTGCAGCTGATGCTCTGAAACAGCTGGCACAGGAATAAACCAGGGGTGCTACCTGGGGGTCCTTCACTGTCACGGCAGTCCCTGCAGTGCTGGATGATGGAAGCAAATAGGCCCTGTCCCAAAGGCTTTGCGAGGCTTCTTCTGCCCCACTTTAGCACCCTGGAAGGTTTCTCTTGAGGTCTGAGGATACACGAGTTTTTAAGTATCCAGCCAAGAAGCAGCTTGTTTTAACTACCCGACTGCTTTCAGATTGCAGCAGGGTAAGGGCAAACACATGATTAGTTCTCATTATCCCGTGAAGACTAAGACTTCTGCCATCTAATTGAGTTACACTTGTGTTTAACTACTTTAAGCATGTAAATTATTTCACCGAAGCCAATAAACCTACTTTTTGGCTGAGGCATTTAATTAGGTGCTTTGAATGGAAGCCTAAGTGTTTGTTAGAAAGGTCAGGTAAGTTCCTTTGAAATCATGGAAAGAGACCTTTGGTTAAATCAAAAAGACGTGAGCTATTTTGATTTCCCATTCTGGGAAAATCTTGAACTGTTATACTTAAAAGAACTATTTTTAAATGTTTTAGGTAATTATTCCCCTTTGCCTTCATTTCCAGGCGTCCTGAAATTACAATAGTTGCTGCTGAACCCCTCCGGCCATCCTCCTGGTTTCCAGGTGCAAGCCCTGTCGCTCCTCAAGGATTAGGATTCCCTTCTGCTTCATCTCACGCTCAGTGGAGGAGAAATGAGCATCTTCCAGCTGAGGTGAGCGTGAATTTACATGAGGCATGTTGGATTTACAAAGGTAAAAAGCTCATTAGGTGAGAGAGGAACAGTTTTTCTTGCTCAGACTTTCATCACATTGAATAGAAGACTATGACAGCGTTCTCTTCCTCTGTATATGTTAATTTAATATTTTTGAATTTATATGCCACTTTTTTTTCTTAAGTATCATATCTGGATGTACCTGAATATTTATCTCTCTATTTTGTAGCTTCCACCATCATACGAGCAGGTGATAAAAGAAATCAATCAAGTGCAAGTCAATACAACAAATAACAATAATGCTGCTGCTCCCAGACATACCACTACTTCTGCAACACAAACTGACTTTCCAGAGGAACTAACCAGCCATTTGCCAGGAAGTAATGCAAAAACTAGTGTGCCTACACACTGGGAATCTGCAGGCTGTCGAGGTGAGGCTGTCTTGGATTTCTCCTTGATGAAAACCTTACTCTGTCTCCTGAAGATGTACTTTATTGTTGGTCTGTGCAGCATTTAATATGAATAACAGTTAATTTTCTGTGAATTATTACTACTGTAAATTTCTGTAAAAATCCGTTCTTCTGAAAAGCTACCATTGCATTCAGACTATAATTAAATCTTGAAAGTTTTGTTCAATTCAGCCATAATGATAACCAGAACTTTGGGGCCAGAGGAGCTCAGATATCTTATCAAAATAGCAGCACTTCATACATTCAGACCGAAAAGTGTACAAACCAAGCTGGGGATGCACCTGTACTCTTCTTTGGTCTGGATTTTGTTTGCATGCCCCTCGATGCTGCAAGTTAACAGAAAGTTCTGAACTCAACTTGTAGATACCACGCATTTCAGCAATCTTCAGCTTGTTCCTAAAGTTTGTATATTTTTCCATTCATCTTTTTAGGAACAGAACTGTATTTTTACAACCACCAAGAGAGTTCTCAATGAAAGCCATCATGTTTACCATCCTGATGGCTGTCAAAAAAATAACACAAATTAAATGTTCTAGAATAGATAAGTAAAACCTTTTCTTTTCTGTTAGCAGGGCAGAGTCCTCTTAAACCTCCCAGGCCTCCTGCATCTCTTCTGAGTAAGTCTCCTGCAGAAAATGAGAATCCTTTAATAGTCTTTGAAAATCCTGAAGGTCAGAGGTGCCAAGAAAATCCCAATGCTGTGATATGTCCTGTGCCAAAGCCAAGATCAAGAAGCAATCTCAGACCTGTGGTCAAAAGTACCGAAAGTAAGATAGACAATGGAGAAGAAGTGAACCAGTCTACTGCAAAACAGCAGCAACTTCCAATTCAGCAGTCACCTCTTCTAGATGACAGCTTACTAGACAATCACTTGGTGATGGACAGCATGAGTACAGAAAGGAGCCAAAATAGTATTGTTTCAAGGATCAAAGTTTTTGAATCCCAAGGAACTAATGATACCTCAGGATTATCAAAAAAGCCAGAAATTGCCCCTCGGTCGTTCGTCCCAAGATCTGTTACTACAAAGAAGCCAGTTGTTGCTCCAAAGCCAGGGGCGGGCAGAATTTCGGAAGACTGGGACGCATGGACCGAAAGCAAATCACCACCTTCCAAGGAATTGCAGCCTCAGCCTGAATTAGTTGGGAGCAATGTTGTAACCAAACCTGACCTGCCAAAGAAGCCGAAACCTGGCCTTGTCAAAAGTAGCAGTAGTGATTTTCTTGATGCAAGGAGCGGATCAGTTGCAGAAAGCAGCGATGGACAAAAGAGAGTTCCTGTTCCTGCTCCAAGGCCTCTCGTTCCTAAGAAGTCGTGTTACCCAGAAAATCCTGCCCTTTCTTTGGCCTCACTAAAACCGGTTGCTGCTCCTCCACGGCCTTCTGTATCTGCCCAAGAAAAAGTTCTAAAGTCTCTGGGGGAATTGTCCCCTGCAACCAACTCGTCAGCGGCTGCTTTGCAAAATAAAGTAGATGTGGAAGGAGATCTGATCAGTTTTGATGATGATGTTCTGCCCCTAAGTCCAGCTTGTGTCGTTAAAGATAGCATCAGTTCTGAAGCAGCAACAGGTAAGAAGAAAATTTTTTAAGCTGTCACTATGGTTATTCTTTGCAGGTGTATCCTGTGTGACTTATGTCTACCTGTCTTGTCAGGGTTTATGTGTGTGTAAGAAACTTTTGGTTTTCTCTTGTGTCAAGATCGCTATGAAATTACATGGATTTTGAGACTCAGGAGGTTTCAAGGCTGTATAAATCTCAGACCTTGTCTGCTGGATATATTACATGATTACTAAAATAATGATAAAAGACTTAATGTTATATGCTAGATGTCACTTCCAGAATGTGTCACAGTTCTCTCTGGGGAACTTGGGACAGCTTATCTCTCACTATCTAATGTGACTAATTTATTTGAGTGCCTTAAGTTCTGTAGTGGAAACCTAGTCATGTGTAGAAGGAGCAGTGTTTGTGGCACGTAGGAACACTCCTGATCAAACACACTGGGGTCGTCCTTCCATCTCACCAATGCCTACTTATTTTCTTGGTCCTATCTTTCTGTCTTGTCATGTGACTGCATTCTTGTAACACAACTTCAGCTTCAGAGGTTTTTTAATAAATGAAAATAATTATTTCGTGTGGACAGATCAATTACTAGAGCTACATTCCTTTCATAAACCTTGTTTGATAC
The DNA here is from genome assembly GCA_013398855.1 of Mohoua ochrocephala. Taxonomy (NCBI): domain Eukaryota; kingdom Metazoa; phylum Chordata; class Aves; order Passeriformes; family Acanthizidae; genus Mohoua; species Mohoua ochrocephala. The sequence continues at coordinate 58,541 of VZTA01002193.1, read as the reverse complement.
TATTAGGCACTTGAGGTCAGGTTTTTTTAGTGCTGTTTTAGGTAGTTTAAGACACAGGTGGGTGTTGGGCTGTCATTACATTTTATAGCAATAGGTTTTGCCCTCTTAATATTCAAGTATGTCCTGGTTTAGCTCACCAGCCCCATTGCAATCCAGGGAGAGTTCTGTTTTAAAGCAGATGGTGTGCCATACAAAATGCTTGTTTAAGGAACTGGCTTTAATTTTTAATTTTTATGACTTTTAAATTTTTTTAACCTCATCTCTTGGGTTTGCATGGCCAGGTTTTGGTATTTGGAGGGCTGCAGGGGTGGCTTTTCTGAGAAGCTGCCAGAAGCTTCCCCCATGTCCGACAGGGTGGGAGGGATCCCATGCTGAAGTAGGGGAAGAGTGTGGGAAGTCCTCCCCTGATGAGGAAGGAGCGGCAGAGACAAGGTGTGATGAACTGGCCACAGCCCCCATTTTCATCCCCCTGTGCTGCTTCAGGGAGGAGGTGAGAAAATTGCAAGTGAAGTTGAGACTGGAAAGAAGGGAGGGGTGGGAGTAGGTGTTTTTAAGATTTGGATTTATTTCTCATTACCCTTCTCTGATTTGGTTGGTAATAAAGCCAAGTAACGTTTCCCCAAGTCAAGTCTGTTTTGCCATGAGGGCAGCTGGTGAGCGATCCCTCCCTGCTCTTATCTCAACCCCAGAGCATTTTGTTACATTTTCTCTCCCTGTTCATTGGAGGAGTGGAGTGATAGAGTAGCTTTGGGGGGCACCGGACATCCAGCCAGGGTTAACCTGCCACACCTCATTTATCACCCTGACTTTCAGAAAAGAGAAGTGTAGATGCTGTGTAGTTGTCACAGTAAATCAATATTAACGATTGTTAACAAATTCAATTTCTTCACAGTTCACGAATTATATTGTTAGATGAAGTTCCAATTTGTTATTGTTTCTCCTCTGTATTGTCATAAAAGCCCCAAGGCAGATGTAGAAAGTTCCCTTTAAGTTTTAAATTGTTAAGATTGGTACGCACAGACATACAGTTCTCAGGGAAGCTTATAAAAGCAGTGAAAATAAGGCAACAAAAATCCTGCAGGAGAGGTGATTATCTCCACATGGATACAAGTCCATTTTTTCTTGGGCTGACAGATTCCAGGGACACTGCAAAAATGTTACCAAGACTGAAAGGAGGCAGGAGTACAGGGTGACTGGAGAGGTGTTTTGTACTTATGTCAAGGAAATGTATGGCCGATGGTGTCTGGGTGGGAACAGAGGCGTGATCGTTGTGTCTGGAGACTGGAGTCGTGGAGCAAACACTGTACATGTGGATGGTTTTAGAAGAAAAGCCATATAGAGTAAAACTTTTGTCGTTTCAGTCATTTTATTTTGATTAGGAGGTGTAACAAATAGAAAAAAAATGTACCTGTTCTAAGTAGCAGGCAAGAAAAGAGAATATTTACATTTTGAAAATGCATGAAAAGGAAGATCATGTTTTGGCTATGTACACTGCAAGACAGACTTGCCCCCAACCTAGAAAAATTAAATAACATTAATTCTTTCATTAAATCAGAGGCTGAGCGATCACGAATGAAAATCACCTGAGAAAAACAACTTTCATGCTGAAGTGAGAAGAATATCATTCTTACTCTTTCTGGTTGGTGCCCTAGGTGTTACTCTTCATTTAATTTAGAAGAAAATTCTCATGGTTAACAGAGGAATTATTCAGATAATAGCTTCCTGACTTCTTAAGTCACCTGCCCGTGGTTTTATTCATTCAATAAAATGTCATCTTCGCTGCAATCACTTCTTGTCTACTAAAGAGAAAAAGGTATGGCAGCATTACCACTTTATTACACTGTAAAATTAGGATTAATTCCAGATTTTTGCTGGCATTTTTGAGCTCAAGATCATATCCTGTACCCTGGATAACTAATACTGCGCAATGTCTTGATGGAGCATCCACAAGAACAACACTGGCTCTCTGAAAATGAGGCAACGCAGAGCACTAACACTAGCTATTTCTCATGTTCCCATAGGAACAGCTTAGGATTTACAAGATGAATCCATGGTAAAATGTTTTGTGAAGGCAGGAAGAAAAGCTCTAATCTTGCTCCCAGTTCCCCAGACCTTTGCATTTCTTACATATTTGTCATTGTCATTACTAGCACAATGACAGTGCTCTGCTTGTTGTTATGGCAACCCTAGGAAAGGAAGAAGGCTTTTCTGCAGTGGCATTGGAAACCCAGCACCAACATCTTGTTTGTCAGAAGGCAGTGTTACATCGCGTGTTGCAGCGCTACCAGAGCTTCATTTTGTCTGATACAGCACAGGTGTGGTAGGCCAAGGTAATCAGAACTGGGGATCCATCCCTGCTGCTGCTGACTCCTGCCGTGAAAGGAAGAAGGGGAAGTGGTCAGTGGATGATGAGGAGGGCGCAGAAGGCAGAAGTTGAAGTGAGCTTATGAACGAAAAGGTGAAACAGGCAAACCAAAGTTCAGAGTCTCCACAGCAATTTAGTTGACTGATGAAAGACATCAGCTTCCTCTGACAGAAGGCTACCACCTCCACAGCAGTGAAAGATACTTGAGTACTGTGTATATGCTAAGATAACAGTGTTGGCAACAAACCAGTTTAGTTTCACCAGTGTAAATGACAGTGTTTAACTGGCAGTTTAACTACCAAAACTAGCTGAATGATTCTCTTTCAGGTTTACCTCAAGCAATCCCATGAGTTTTCTCAGTGTTTCACAGCATCTCCAACGGCACAGCTGTTAGCTGAGTGAATTTACCCTTATCCAAACATCAGAGATTTTATCCTTGTCCAACCTGTATGAAGAGGGGTAATCGTTCTGGTGCAAATAGAGACTCTGGATACTGAGATTTCTTTTACAGCTTTCAACATCCAGTCAGAGAGATGAAGTCTATGGGAGCTTTGGAAGCTCAACAGCTGCAAAATTCAGAGGTGAATTGTGACAGACTCTTGCAGGAAACGCATGATGCTGGCCCAAGGGAAGTACCAGGAAGAACTTAGGAATGACAAATCTGTAGAACTGCTTTGTCATCAGCCAAAACTAATGCCAGTTTTAAGTGTCGTAATTTTGAACTCAAAGGCCAATGTTCAAAGCCATTTGTATCCTTATGAAATTACTTCTATTTAAGTCTGTCATTTAGAATGTGAAGGCATCTGTTTGGGACTCTACACTTTGAGGTTCTAATGCTTTGATGATAGTTGTGATATTTTGGATCATCTGGTGGGATACTTTTGCATTTCTTTTATGGCTGATAACAGGGACTTGTGCAGTTCCTGAAGGTTAAAAGTTTTGGTAATCTATCAGGTGGGCTCAATTCTCACTTATCCATTTTTACAAAGGCTTGGAAATTAAATCCTAGTGCAAGTTTAACACTGTGAATTTCACAGCTTCAGAAGACCCATGACTTTGCCTATAACTTGTATTAGTTGCTATGTCAAAGCATGTCGTGTGCCTGTTTGCTGAATGTTGTGAGAGTGTATGTTTTGGACAAAGAAAATCAGGTAGTGGTGCATTTACAGCACACATTTAAATTAAAACTTGGAGGTGATCTTGCTACAATGTTCTTATTCCTTTTCACATGTGAGGAGCTCTTCTTCCTTCTCTCTTCTTCCTTCTCTCTGAAACAATATATAATTCCCTGATTGCTCTGTGCCTGACATAGCAGATCTCAGTTTAAACCAGATGCTTTGAAAAGTAGTTCAGAGAGTACCTTACCTTACCAGCAGGAGACAGCTCACATTTTGATATCTTCATTACGTTCGGGTCAAACAGAAGTACGACTACTGCATTTGTTAATTATCTATCTGTCTGTCTGTCTAACTGCTTTATCATAGTACAAAGGTTCATTTCTGTCTGTCTGCTGGGAAAAAACCCAACCAAACCAGTGCTGCTATCCATTTATGTGTATTGTTGCTTCTTGTGGCACGAATCGTGGCATTTGTGTGACATCATAGACAATTCAGAAAAACTGCTGCTTGAGTAACTCCAGATTTGTCTGCTATGGGGATATTGCCCAGCTGCTTGATTTTGATTGCTTCCTTAGGATGGAAAAGAAAAGAAAAGGAAAAAAACCCAAAAACAAAACAAAAAACCACCCAGAAATACTTCCAACTGATAGATTAGTCCAGGCATATCTTCAAAATAATGCAGCTTTTTTTAAGGTTTAGCTGTGTTTCCAATGACTCTTATTGTGGTTATTTTCAAGACATCTGTCTCCTTTTTTACTTACTGACAAATTATCACCCCCAGAAAAGAATGAGCTGTCTCATCCATTTTAATCTGCTCTTTGGCATAAACCCCTGTAAAAACAGTTTTACCTGAAGACATGCTGCTGTGGAGTGTTGGAGGTTGGGGGCTGTGCTGTGTCCTGTTGATTCTGCTGCAAGGTCGGCAGTCTCCAGCAAAATGATAACAAGCATCCATTAACTCTTCAGTCACTGCAGATGCTTGCTCAGTGGATATAGGTTGGAGCCTTCAAGGACCTTGAAAGTTGGCACAGGAGAGGGCCTTATATCTAGGCTCAGGAAACAAATAAGGTTTTTTAATCATAGCTACATAATAGATGAGTAGCCCTTTAGGTTGTCAAATGCAAATGAATTTTGTTTGAGTTCCAGGTCTATAGATGCTGTGAAGTAACACACAAGTAATAATTTCTTAATAAGATCTGTCTTCTCTGGTAATTAAATTTATTTTACAGTACCTAAAATGTGGTTATCCTTTGTTCAGAAAGTTTGTCAAAGAACAACAAAATGCTTATTTACAAGAAAATGTTTATAAAAAACCCTTTTTTTTTCTGAAAGCATGCGAGATTCGTGCAAGGGAGTAGATAGGTATTTTAAACAACATTATGAATATATTTTAAAAAATATGAAAAAATATTATTACCTTGTCCTTCACATTTTTAATAAAAAAAAAGATTTTGTGTGTCCAATTGCTTTCCATTACCTGCATTGGAAATTTCCAGCTTGCCTATTTTGGGGCACTCGAATCTCCTGGCAATAAAAAAATCTTTCATTCACCTGGACAAGGACAGTGTTTCTTAATCTTCAGGGTAATTTGGGGGTATCTTTTCTTTGTCACCCATTCTATGTCCAGATACCCTCCGGCATCCAATTTATGAAGTCAGACCAGGTCACGCAACCAATTTCTAGCAACGTGCCCTCACAGCTGACCTGGTCTGGGCAGGAGGTTTGATTAGAGACCTCCTGAAGGCTCTTGCAATTTGGACTGTCCTAGTCTTCCTTCAGGTAGCAAACTAGATCGGTGATAGAGGAGTAGCCTCCACACTCTCCCATAACAGCTCGTGCTGGTATGCGCAGTATTTTTGTGCCAAAGGCAGCGTAATTTCCATCACCTTTACTAGTACAGATGAACTATGAACCAATGGTTATGCTTTTAGATACACACAGGTGCAAAGTGTGGGCATTCCCACACTTTAGGAGAGAAGTGCTGAAAGCTTGGAGAAGGTCCATCTGTATCCCTCTGTATGTACAAGTTGTATGTGTGTGGTTTTCCACCCCATGAATGCTTTTATTACCATTAAGTGTGACAAAACTCCAAGAAGTTTTGCTATTCTAGTAGTAGGTTTTATTTTCTCTGCTCTCCAGCTTTCTGACAACGTGGATGAGATTTCATTGCTCAGTTAGGGCCAGCTTGCATTTTCAAGTACATTTAAGTCAAATCTTCTGTGGCATGTCTTGGCAAATTTTTTTCTATGCTTTCCAGAGAATAAAAAACTCTGTATAATTCTTTGTCTTTGTGCACTTTTGTCGCACTGATGGCTAGGCTCTTTCTGCAAAGCAGATTTGCTTGCCTCTCCTCCCATTTTAAGTCTGAAGCAGTACTAAGTCTCCTCCCGAATAATACTGCATTCCTTTTATTTGAATGAGCTGGTCTAGACTCCTAGCGTTAAGAGAATACTGAGAAGCCTGAGTGTCACCTGAACTTACTTTCAGGTTATGCACAGATCAGATGCTGAAAGAACCTGCATCCCATTCTTTCTCTTTTTTTAAAAAAATTTTTTATTTTTTATTTTCCAGTCTGTTAAAAGTTACAGTCATGACCAGATCATGACAATGTTCCATGCAGAGGGAGCTGCAAATTACATATTTCGTGAAAGGTGGTGTAGTCCTTATTCTCTCTGTGTCAGAAATCCATTTCTGAAAACAGTGAACTGTTAATGTCCTTGATGAAAAATACTGTGGAAAGCAGATTGGTAAAATCACTGATGCTGGAATTTAGATATGATACCTGTCTAATACATCTCTTTGTAGTTGTAAATAGGTTGAGATTTAAAATGTCTGAGTGAACATCAGACTTTTAATTGTGACATTTCACAATGTTTTTTGAGCATGAACTTCATTCTTTGGGGTGTTACCTGTCAGGTTGCCATTGAATCTCTGGCTATATTACTAGGAGGGGCCTGTTGTTGAGAATCTTCCCCCAGGTATGGGTTGATTACACTTCCATAAACACCAGAATGCTTTCATGGGGCTAGGTTTCAATAAAACCATTTGTTGATGAGGTCTGTTCCTGTTCTCTGTTCCTGGAAGACTCTGGTAACAATACTGTTCTGTGTGAAGAGAATGTGTGAGCGTTGCCTTTAACAGCTGATTTAGGCTTTTAAATTAAACCTTGAAAGTAGACACAGTTGCATACTTCTGTAGTGACAAGTGGTGTAATATCAGCATCCACACCTTTGTACTCCATTGTTCTCATGTGTACTGAGTACTTCTTGCAGGACTGAGCATCTTCCCAACAGATAGAACTAGTCTGGGCTTTTAGCTTTCCCATTACTGTTTGTTTGGAGATTCCCCTTATTGCTGCTGAGGTATCTGTTACCATCTTACTTCCTCTCACTTAAAGACTACCAATGAATATTTCAGGAAGATACCCATTTGTCCTTCTTGCATAGGCAAAACCTACTGCTTCTTCTGTAACCTCCTTATTTTTAATTTTAAACAAGGGTGGTGTATAATAATGGAGGGGGAAAGGTTGTTTCTCCAAAACTGTTAAAAGAAAGGGGATTATGTATGGTTTATTTGAATATACGGCTTTCATTTGTCTTTCCTGCAAACAAGCGCACTAATATATGTTATCACATAAACCTTTGAAACAGAAGCTCTAGAAAAATGAGACTAAGGAAGACACAGACTTTCAGCATCATTGTAAAAGTTTAATAAAAAAAAAATCAATAGAAGTCTGTTGATATGTGTTATGAAAAATTACTTGCAGATTAATTTCCTTGAGCTGAGAAGCTTTAAATGAATGTATTAACAATTCTGTTTTCACACCTCCGTGAATTATGCTCAAACGATGCCCAATTGTTGTTAAACAACATAAAAATTTGATATGTTGTCAGTCCCATTGCACAAAGCAGCACAGTCGTTTTCTCAGCCAATTTCTGCTGCAAGCCCAGCACTGGGGAATGGAATAACACAAACAAGGTAATGAGTTTTAAACTAATTATGAGGTGACAACAGTATAATTGAACATAAGATAATGAGTGGAAAACTAACGTTCATCAAATGGTTTTCTCAGCCTTAGAAATTGCTTTTCTCAGACTTAAAAATTGTCAGGTGTATTGATGTAGAGACCTCTGCCAACTGCTGAATGGTCAGGAAAACTGTTTCTATGCATAGCAGTGATTAACAGCTGACAAACAGCAATTTTTTACAATTTTGAATCTCCTTTAAATTTACAGGAATACAGAACTGTGATTGATTGGGGTGTTTAAAGCATTTCCACTTGGTCTCACAGTGTCTGTATTTTCATAAGATGGAGGCTTTGGAAAATTGTTTCCTCATTTTTCATGCAGAACTTCCTTCACCTCTGCAGAACCTTACCCTGGGAGGTGCTCTGTGTGCCAGAGTGTTCCTTATGGTCATGCTGTGTCAAGGAGCCCATGACTTAGCCCTGCTCACCTTTCCTCTGCTCGTCCTATGGCTCCAGCTTCCCAACAGGCCAATGCAGCTTTGAGGCCTCGCTGCCTCACCAGGGTCACTCCTCAAATCTGATGTAGAGTTGCCAGATAACTAAAAGTGAGAACAAAGCCCAGTTTCAGGGGTTTTTTTTTCAGCTGCACTTAAAGTCACTCTGAACACCAGCACAAAAGTTAAGGTTTGCTAAATCTTTAGGTTTTTTTAAATGCAATTGAAGTGTTAGCATTGTAGCTAGTGGACGGAGGTATAAAAGAGTAAAAGAATATTGCAGGCTTGCTCCAGTCGTGGGATTTTGGTTTCTTGCAATGACTGCACTTCCAGAATGCCTCCACCCCACTTGTGGTCTCTGTTTTCAAGTCCTCTACAAAAACTCTTGCTGTGATGCAGCTTTCATTGAAGAGACCTAAACCCTCTAGCCTCTAGTGCTAATCCATAACTTGAACAAAATGTTAAGTTTCACCCTTACTTTCTAAAGCATTGTGGGTTGCCTGTACCTAATTTCTGGATGCACTGGAAATCTTTGGGCACGATGTGATGGAGCCATCTTTTGTCCAGATGGTAGCAGAGTTTGTTTTTAACTGTATCCTCTAAACCTTTATCTGTAGACAAATTGTTGGCCTGCCATGATCCTTTGTACCTGAAGTGTACGCTCGCAGCTGTTGTACGAGCGGCCTGACAGAAGGAATTGATTTGCTTGATTCCTGATTAAAATGTGATCTGAAGGTGCCTGGGTGGGTTTCTGCAGAGCCTGTAGGCAGGTTGGCTTTGAGAGAGGCCATGGCACGAATCCACACAGCACACCCGTATGGGATGGATCTGCCCGTGAGGAAAGCCTTAAGCAAGGGGCTGGTGGGAGGTGGACATCTGAGCAGGGTGAACGTGCATGGGCCCTGTGGCATGTTGTCCTTGCTGTTGTGACAGCTGCACACTGGCAGCAGGAGCTGGGGGCACTGCCAGAGGGGGCTGATGGCAGGAGCACCGGCAAGGGGGAGCTGTGGCCACCGAGTCGTGCGCATGTGGGAGGGCATGAGGTTGTTCATAAATGAATACTGCATTTCTGGATTTTCTTAAATCTTATGTGAATTGCCAGGCACACATTTATAGTGTCTTGCTTGGATTGGATTGCATTGTTCAAAATTGTCCATAAGAAATCATGACTTCTTATGACATAACTGTTTTTTCTAAGTGTTGAAGATAAAATTTTATCAAATACAGATTTTTCCAACTTTGTCAGGAAGTGTGGTAGTAGTTTTGGGAAAGGGTATGCTTTTATAAAAGTCATGAAGAATTCAAAGAGATGCCCTGCATACTTCCTCTTTCGACTGTGACACTCCATAAATAACATCTCATTGAGCTACACATCTGAAAAGGCCAGCAGAGGAGATCAGACTCGGTTGTTGTGGCTATGAATATGTGTCATGGAGAATTTATCATCCAGAGTCCTTCTCCAGTTTCTACTGGACACTTTTATGATACCGTTAAGCATTGCCATTTTACTGCGGAATTTGATAATGTCAAAGAAAGAAGTAGCAGTTGTTAACAAGAGAGAAGTATTGCTCTTTGACATGGAGGTGTACTTGAGAAAGAACACGTTAATTTGGTTTTTATTTGTGTACCAGTATTTTTACAGCTGCCTTCTACATGTGCCTATGTTCCCATGCCTGTTAATAAGAGACCAGTGTTTAAGTTAATGAAGCATGGGAAACATTGCTTCTGTCTCACCAGTGGAATGATTGGGCAGGCTTGTAGAGAGGAATGAGTGATACAGGCAGGGGCAGAGCTCAGGCACAACTCCCAGACCTTGGTCTGAACCAGTTCCCTCCGTGTCACCGGGTTTATAACCAACAAAATGATGCAGAACCTTCAAAAGAGTTAATTGTTCTGCAGCAAAGACATTTTGTAATCAGTAGTATTTAAATGGTTTGTATGTTTCAGTAGGTGTTTCATCTGCTGCAGTGCTGATTGTTTAGCTTTGGCAAGAGTGTATTGATTAAAACTTTTCGGTGAATGTGTTCACAGCTTTGTCAGTGCATGAGATCAACTGCTTTGTAAACATTTCCCTAAAGCCATTCTGATTTCAGGTCCCTGTTACCAAGTAATGCAGTTCCTTTTGTTCAGTGGCTCATATAATCCCAGAAGGTATCTGGAGCATGTTTATGTTAAGTCAGCTGTAAATGCAGATGTACAAAGAAGACCTGTTATTTACAAAGAGTTGGGTACACTAGTTGCATCAGCCTGATCTCTCTTTTTTTTATTACTGTGTTGGGTGTGAAGTATAAGTATCCTTAACGATGAAAGCAATACTTGGTAAGATTTGTGTTCAACAAATAAGTATTAAAGATGTTGGGTTTTTTCCTCCTTTTAGATCCGTTTCAGTTCCTTACCAAAAATGAACCCGCCAAGGAACAGACGGCTCAACCAGCTTTAGCTCGGAAACCCACTGTGATCCGAATCCCAGCTAAACCCGGGAAATGTAAGTTCTTCTCCTAAATGTCTGAAAAATGTGTTAGAAAACTATTTCAGTTGGGACTTAATAATTGATGTGCTGTTTACTAGCTAATATTAGCTGCCAAAGGAATCCCGTGGCACAGGGATTTGACAAGACAGAGGAGCCAGCCTAAGGGCTGTGGTGGGAGGAAGAGGTAGATGAGTGTCATGTTCCACTCTCCCTGCCTGCCCAGCTGCCTCATCGGGCTCCCTCCCTTGAGTTTGATGTCTCTCAAACCTGATGGCGCTGATGCATAGCAGAGGTGAAACTGTATGTGAGGGGCAGTTCTGAAGGCTGGAAAGGAACACTTGCAGGAGACCCTTGCAGCAGAAGCAGGTTTGGCTTTTCTGCTAAACCGTATCCTGGAGCTGTACATTTGGCCAAATTGACTTCGGTGCTGACCTCAGCTGAGGTCGTTTTAGTGCTGCTCCCAAGCTTCCTTGTCAAAGGAGCAACATTGGTGCATTAAACTTTCCTTCAAACACAGCTGGTTGGGATGTTTAGCATCGTTTTCACAGTTTAAATCAAGAAGTTCCCTTGATCCTTGCTAGTTTTGAAATCTGTGGCCATTTAAGCAAGAATGTTTGGGTAGCAGTTTGAGGGAATAAAAAAAGTCATGTGAGAACTGGGATGCAAGAACCTGATGTGTTCAATTTTATGTCAAGGTCTTGACTGCAGTTTTCTGAGAGTTACCGTATTCCTAAAGCCTTCCACCTCTAATCCTTTACAGCTTTACAAATGACCCTGACAGTGTCTCAGAGTGGAAATTTATCAGAGAGCCACAAGGTCTTTGTGTTGGTCTTTGTATGCTGGAGTGCATACTTGTGGAATCCTGTTTGGCCTTATCTTTGATCCTCAGAGCTTAGGGAACAATGTCACAAGATGGCTCTTAAAACTCATGTTTCAAAATCGTGTTTTGCCACACTTAGTGGGTATATAGTCAACTTGTAGTAACTGTATGTCCAGGTGGCATTTCTCCTAAGAGTTTCACTCATTATTTCCAATCACCTCCCCCCATCACCAACCCAGTGTTAAAATACTAAATTTTCTTTTCCCCTGCATATGTCAGAAATGCAGTGGAAATGATTTAAAATGGAGAGAAGACTGAAGATAAAGCTGTGAGAAAAGGTCTTTCTGTTAATACCTGATTATAAATAAAAGGTTTTTTCAACTAGAAGAATATGTTTATGAGTTACTGTAAAGAAACCATGACATAATTCTTCTCTCTAAAGGAAATTTTAATTACGGTTAAAAATAAAATGAAACAAAAACCCAACCCACTACCTGACATTTTTTTCTTTTCCTTTTTTTTCTGGAGATGGATTCCCTTTTGAACTTGTAGATAACTGGTCCCTTGCTGCTCTCTAGTGGTAATTGGACTTTCCACAAAGGACTGCCGGTCCTGTACTTAGCTACAAACAGCAGGAGGTTGTGAAGGACTTCCTGCCTTTTGGGAATCAGTGGCTGGAAGATTAATGGGGATAGCAAGGAACAGAAGCAGATTCCAAGAAGGCAGACTAGCCTTTTGTCAAATAGGAGCTGCTGCAGAAATGTAACCTGTTAAAAGTTAAAAGAGAAGTACAACTGGGCCAAGGTATAAATGGATATAGTGGGATTTACATTGTACAGGGGCCACATAATCTCAGTACCGGGGATCTTTCACCCTCTTGTTTATGGAGGGAGATAAATTCTGTCAGGAACCAGCAAAAACTAAAAAGAAAAACCCCGATAAACAAACAAAACAAAACAAAACAAATTTTAAAAACTATAAACACACAAAAAAACCCCCCAAAACAGCCCAGCCAGCACTACCAAAAATGGGACACAACTGGATGCTTAAGAATTTGAACACCAGTGAAGTCTTCAGTTAGGATTAGCATTTTTGTCAAGATGCGATTAGAAAGGAAGCATAAAACTTCCACTTCAGTTATTACTGAAATTAATATTTACTTAGAAATCACTGAAAATAATACCTGCCTCCTAGTTTTTGGGGATTTTTAATTTGTTTTGTTTCTCTAGTTCCTTTAATTTTGACCTTAAAAAGACTAAGGGAGAGGAAATTAGGAATTAGGTCATCTGTGTAGCAAGATTCAAAGTGGTAAATAAATGTCTCATACTTTTTATAAGATGAGATAAGATTTCTTTTGGAATTACTGCCGGGTATTGTTTTTACTTTTCATCCATCGCAGTAGCTTAGAAAAGTGACAAACTGCCTAACTTTTCTCCCTCATGCCTGGTCACTGCCAACAGAACTGTGACCTTCTCCTAAGAATTGAACTGATCCACTGAACTGATCCATTTTTAAACATCACAGCAGTGTTTTACATAATAGTAATGCAACAAAGGTGTTAAAAATAAACAACACTTCTCCTTTCTATGTGTTGTTTCTTTGTTGAGAGTCGTTTTCGTGAAATGAGCAGCTGAAAGTTTTGTTTTGGATAGCATCTCTCCTCTTTTTTTTGTTATCGGTCTATAAATGTTCAGGCTGTCTACACATATTTTTATGTAATTCCAAGTTCAGCTCGAAGTCAGAAGAGCTTAAGTGCCTGTAGATCCTTCTATGAAATGAATTTTTGTGATATACAAACAGATTGTAAAATAGATGACAAGGCTCCAATATATAAAGACAAAATGTTTGGTAAATATGCTGGCAAAATCTGTCCAAGTGCTTCCCAAGTTTCAAAGGCAGAGACATTGAAAGCAAATGTCATATATTTAGGAGGGTTTCCTATTCTTTACTGAGCTTGACAACATCATCACTCTTCCCTAGTAAGATCCGTACTGTTTCCTCTTCCATGTCCTAAACCTGCTTAGCTCCTTAAAGACTGCCTGGGAACGTCCATCTCTGTTTTCTGTCATCCTGAAGTTTGTAGCAGGCAATAATTTATTTTCTTGCCTTTACCTTTCTGGAGATTCTTCCATCCAAGTCTCCTGATCTTTCAGGGTTACTTGAAATAACCCTCAGCTGTTTTCCAGCCTGAAGGATATTCCAGGAGCTGACAGCTGAAAAAAAAAGTGAGCCAGTTTAGAAATGTGGTGATGGTGTTTCAGGGTATCCAGTAATGAATCTGACATTCCCAGGGGTAGAAACTCTTCTACTCATCTAATATTTTATCACCAAGTATTGCAGCTGAAACCCTGAAACTCTGAAATGACTTGCTGGTGTCCTGAGAGTAAAAAGTGAGGATCCATTATGCAGGATGGGAAGTACTCCTGAACTCAGCCTCAGAGTTACAATGTTCCCTTCGTGTCCCTTTTCTCTTCACTGTTCTTTAAGTGGTTCTTCCCTTTGGCTGCTCTGGCTTTCAGGAAGGAAGTTGCATTCACACAAAAAATGCCCTAAACCAAGGTGGATTCCTTTACCTATTGTTGATCCACATAAGGAAGGTATTAATTAGACTTTCATTTGGGATTTTGTTGTTGTTGTTGTTGTTTTTTACAGCTTTAAATGACACCCCACATAGCCCTCCGCCACTTCCTGCTGAAAAGCCTATTGGGAACGCATCCAATATCACAGTGGGAAAACCCAGCAGTGGTGACCTAGTGAAAAAAGGGGTAAGTTAGAACTGTTTTCCTGTATTGCAGCTTTGTCTGTTTTGGTTAAAAGATCTCTTGTGATCCTCAAGTGTTTGTAAAGTAAGTTATTTGAAGGACCAGAAGATGAAAACGACTACTCAAAAATATAAGGCTTTTTTCTTTTAATTCTGTTCTCTAATTAATTAGGTAATTTAGACTGCTGTCGCTTTTGAAAAGCACTCTGGTGATATTTTACTAAACTTTGATCACATCTATCTTCAATTTTCTGTATTCATCATCTGGAATCAGGATATTCTACAACTTAGTTTCAAAAGCATTGCGAAGTGGCTCAAAGTCCAGTGGGATTTATGTGGTGAAATGTTGTCAAAGTGCTTTAGAAATGTATTTTTTTACCTTCGTGCACACAAAATATCTCTCAGTGTCTCTGCTAATTTCCAGGCAGAGGAAACTTTTCTGTAGAAGAATGAAGCTTGCTTTTTTCAGCTCTTTCCTTCTGGCTGTTTCTACTGAGTAGAACCATCTGTTTTGGGAAGTAAGGCTCTGCTCCTTGCTCCCAAGCACATACATAGTTATGGTAGGCATTGTAGCTATACGGCATTTGACACAGATTTTCAAAGAAGAATTAAAATAAACTAGAAAATGACAGTAAAATTTCCAAATATTGAGTTTTCTGATGGCAAGAATGGCAGAGAATCTTGTGAAAGCCACAGGCAGTAAAAAAAAAAGGTCAAATCAAATTAAAAGCCCTCACTAGATGGACACTGACAACAAATGCCTTTGTAGCTACCTCTGTTATTAAGATAAAGGGTATTAAAAGGTCATGATTGAAAAGGCTGTTCAGAGAGGTCCCACCTTTTCTGGGTAAGGCTGAAAAAATAATTTACGAAACAAGACAGTAAATGACATTTTATGCAGTGGAACTCCAGAACTTGTACAATGTCATCTAGGTTATTGTGACAGGCATATATAAGCTTCAGAGGATGTTTTTTAAAAAAACATTGTATTGAATCCACTGGAACATTTAAATCCTATCTTTGGAAAGGTAAGAACTGTACTTCTAAAACTAGTATTGTTTGTCAGTGGAAGTGATTAAACAGCAACAGCAAAAATTGTTGACCATAAGCAGCAGTTGGCAGAGATTTCTTCCTTTTCACACAGAAGAGGAAAATTTTTGATATGAGGATGACATCCTCATCTGAAAGTGGCAGGTTGTTTTCTTTCCAGTAGGGTCATTTAATCAGCTCATTTATCTGGGACTCAAGGGTCAAATTTTGTCACAAAATATATCTAGGTATTTTCTAGGTAGGAAAAATCACAGAAATTGTTTGTGAGTTTCAAGCACATTCAAGCACCTAATTAAGTAAACAAGACTGTTCGGACTCGTTTAAAACTACTGGCTCAGAAAGGGTTCTTTTGAACCCAGGTTCAGCGCTCTGATTTACCACGCTGTTCCAGAAGCAGCTGTGCTTGTTCAGCGGAGCTGGCAGAGCTTTCTGGCACTGGGATGAAAACGAACAGCAGGAGGCAGTAAGGATGGTCACTTGTTAATCCGTCACTGTGGTCCAAGCCCTTCAGACGTGGCACGTGTCCTCCTCTCCTGACTGCTGTAGGGTGGTAATCTCTGGCAGGGCCAGCATGGGCAGCTGGGAGGAGCGATGCCTTAATCTGCCAAAGCAAGATTCACTGGGATTTGTCTGTTAGATCTCTAAAAAAACATATTTAGATGCTTTCTTTAACGGGAGCTAATAATGTTTGCAAGAGATGCTGTCCTGTGTGAGTTGCATTAATGTCATGTTTTCTGCTTTAAGCCTGTTCAAAGTGGTCCATGTGTCAAAGTTAAATCAAAGTTGATAATGCAAAATCCTGTGGGCAGTGTAATTGTACATTTGTATGACTCTCCTGAAATTGGCTCTTAAGTCCTTGCTGCCATATAGTAGGAAAAGAGGGGCTGGGTCATACGTAATGCACACTTTAAGCTGTGTTTCAGGTAGTAAATCAGGTTACTTACCCTCCATATTTCCCTCCATGTTCAATAACACTTTAAAATCGCAGAATCACACCATAATACTTATTACTTTACTCCCAGACCTCCAGAAACTCTTGTTTTTCATGTCCATAGGATATAATTTAATATAAGAATTATATAATTTAAACAAGATCTTTTATTTTTCTTAGGCTTAAAGAAATGTCTTTTTTCTTTTGAATGGTTGTAGGAGTCGGATCACTCAGAACAGGGTGGAGTGCCTCAGCTAGAACCTCTACTACCCCCAAGGTGAGTGTGGTTCTTCAGACTCACTTAAAAGTGGTGTTTCTGAATTAATTTGCATAGTTAGTCTCAATGTAGACACTACTGACTCCAGCCATAGCTCAATAGGCTTGGCTGGGCACTGTGCTCACTAATAAATAGGCAGGACCAAGTTGGTAGCTGTTTAATACTTGTTTGTACATTATGGTATGAGCAGGGAGATTATAGGAAAGCAGCTGTTGGACTTTTCAGCTAATGTACAGTGGCTGCTGACAGTCATTCCTTTCTGAATCTTTAACCTTTTCACCCACAGCACTTGCACTTGTGGTGGGGTTTGAGTGGTGAAGGAATGGAGGTGGCAGATGCTCCCACCCTGAAAAGGGCGGATGCTGGGCCAGCAGCTTCCCAGCAGCTCTGGCTAGTTTCTATACTTCACATAAAATGCAGGTGCAGGATCAATGATAACCTTGGGGGTTTTTATTCTCGTGAACCAAAAAGGAAGAACGTCTACAAGGGCAAAAGTTGCTGGACCAGCCTTACATTCATGTCCATCAATGCCAGAGACACAGTGGAGGGAGATGTGGCATTGACTAGCCAGCCCACTGTGGGTATCTCAGCGTTTGCATTCCAAATCTGTGAGTTTAAACACAAGAGTTTGCTCTGTTGTGTCAGGACAAGAGAACCTTTCTGTTATTGAACTGAGTCTATCAATAATAATAAGTATTAATTAACAGGAAAGAATGTGGATGTACCACAAGGAAACACCTCATTATTGCTCCTTACGGGCTTGTTCCTTCCCTACATTCAGTTTAGCATAACATTCCTGATTCTTACGAGGGTCTCTGGGACTGCTGTAAATCTTTTGTCCTTTCACTCTTCTGCTCAAATGGATTTTTAAATTTTTTTTTTAAAGTAAGCAGTAATAATTCACTGAATTGCTTGTTAGGGTCTTCTTGTTTAGTTGGGTTGCTTTAAAAATAGATGGGTTGGTCTGTTTACAGATTTAAGGCAGTCTAACTTGGAATTTCTCCTTTTGTCAGTATTAAAAATGCTTAGTTCAAGATGAGGACAAGAAAAGGGAGAGATGGATGTTGAACAGAAGTGGAAATTTTTTTTGAAATTTAAAAATTATTCCATACTCAAATAGCAATAGAGAACTCTTATCAGGAGCATCTGCTAGTATCTTCTCAAGTGGTGGGTGACACTCACAAAATGTGTTAGAATGATACTTCAAAGATCCACTAATGCGCATTTGTTGGGGTTGATAATTTTTGCAGACCCGTGAGGAATGCACGTGAGCAAATAATTATGCTGAATTACATTATATGAAAAAAAGAGAAACAGTGGTAGCAGAAACTTGCAGTAACTGCTTGAAGATATCCCAATAAAAAAGAAACAATACTGTATCTTTGGAATATTACTACTAATTTTAATTACTAGTAAACATTACTACTGTCACTTGCTAGTCTCTGGTTTTGGTTTCTAAACTGCTGGTCCACTAATGAGAGTGTGGTACCTCCAGCATTGCCAGAGAACTGGAGTATTTTCACCAGTGTTTTCTTCCTGCAGTAGACATCTGTTGCATAAAAATGGTAAATTCTGCTATTGATGGCAATGTGCAGGAGTGGTGTGATATGTCATGAGCTTCATCATAGTCACTTCAGGTAAGTGACATCCCAAGGAATGAGCTAGGCTGATTCCTGAAGACCAGCTTCCACAAAAGCTCTCCAGTAGCAGAACTTCATCCTGCAGCAGCTTCAAAGAGAGCTCTTTCTAGAGGTGGATTGCTGAAACAAATCCTGCTTATTTAGTGGGCTCCCCAGAAAGCTGGCAGGCTGTTGGTGAGCAGACTTGGAAATATGTAGTCAAAGGATCCCTCTAAGGAACTGATCATCTGGTCCCAGTATTTGAAGAGTTCCTGTATTCCTGGAAAGCTTCAGATAGTACACACTGTACAGCCCAGGTCATCACAAATCTTGTTTCCTCACTGCACACTCTATAGCTAGGATGAGATGACAGGCTTATTAATATGCCTATTTCTCTGATGGTTTGCACAATTTTTAGGCCTGTGGATGGAAAAATTGTACCTGCTCGACCTCCCCCACCTAAAAGTGTTCCTGGAAGGCCACCTCCACCAAAACTCTCCGCAGCCAAGACCTCCTCCCAGAAGGATGTTCTTTCGCGATCTAGTTCTGACATCGCTTCTGATAAAAAAAACAACAAGTTCAGGTTGGGACCCAAGAGAGCAAAAAGTGCAGTCTTTAAAAATCCAGATCCAGCATTACCTCCTAGACCTAAACCGGGTCATCCTCTCTACAATAAATACATGGTGAGAGTTGAGCTATTCTATCTGAGAACATTGTTTTTATAAAACAGTGCTGGTTAAAATAGTAGAGAAAAAGGTAGTTAAACCTACTAAAGTAGGTTAGTATTATGTGGCTTTCAAAGTGCATCTATCAGCATAATCTTCCTTAGAAAATGCTAGTAGATAAATAGTAATAACTCCTTTAAGGCAATACTGGAGAAAGCAATAAATACATGTAGAGAATGGGTCTATGTGGTGTATTTTTGTGTATATATGTAATTATATTTTATATATATATCTCTTTAATGCATAGCTCTTGGGATTTGGGGTTTCTTTTTCCAGTCACCAGTTCTGAATTCTCTTTCAGTAAAATGATGCTGAATAATTGCATTTGTAGATTGGTTTACCCATACGTATCAAAATGCTTGGGAAAACTGGGGGAGCGTTGGAACTTACAAAGTAGTTGACTTTACTTAATCAAGCTTGCAAAGAGTGAGGAATGTAACTTTGCTAATCTTACATTTTCATCCTATCGATGCCATCCCTTTTCATTATAAAAATGGTTTTGGTATTGTATGTGTTAATAGGGGATTTTAAATACTAATGGATCAACATTGCAGATAAAAACAAGAAGGTCTTTCCCCAGAAACTTGAAACTGGTCACTGATAAAGCTGGTGACTGCTTGAACCAGTGCTGTTGTCAAAAAAAAGCAGCCACACAGCCATAGCATGAACAGCATCAACATTCCATCAGCATGAAGTGGAAACTTTCTGTTGCTTTCTTTTTGATCTTTCACTTTTGCATTTAGAGTTTTGTATATGAGATTTTTTTTTCTGTAGTAATCAGTAGTAATTGCCTGCCCCGAAGTCTTACTGGCAATGAAAATTTCCTCCCAGGTTGTTTTTCTAGTGCCCTCCATGACAAATGAACATATTTCTGCATCAGAGCGTCTGTCCAAATATCTTGTACTATATGGTGTGATACCAGTTAGGTGTCCAAGACACTTTTAAAGGGGGTGACACCACCTGAGTTTCTCAGAGTGGCAGTTCATATCACCAGCAGCCTGTTCCAAATGCCTTCCAAAGGAAGCTGTCCTCTTCCACTGGACTCCTAAATTACTTACCTGTAGTAGGTGGTTTGGATAGTTTGATCATCTGACCATTTTCACTTGCAGTGAAAATTTGAGGTGCTTAGAAATGAAAAAAAACTTTTCCATTTGCCTCTGTTCCTGTTCAAGCTACCTGTGCCTCATGGAGTTGCCAAGGAAGATTGTCTTCCCAGGAACACTGGAGAACTGTCCTGTAAGGTAAGGTGCTTTTTTCTGCAGGCTTAAATATTCAATGAGCAAGACTCCTGTTGCAGTAAAGTATCAAGTGTTTTAGTCTTCAAAGGTTACACTGAGAAATGTAATAGTGATTTATTAAATCCTTGTGTTTCTGTAATCAAAACAAAACAACTGCCAAAACAGAACCCAATAACGGCGATTTGCCTCATAGCACAGGGACATTCTGCTTATGGAACAGAGCAAGAGTAATTACTTGGAGTGCCAGAAGGGAAAGGAAACTGGTTAAGTTCCTTCGTCTCACAGGAAAATAATCGCTCCCTTGGCTGAGTATCTGAGAATTGAGCAGAAGATAAGCGAGTACTTTATGAAGTGCTGTACATGATACATCAGCGAATTGGCTTTGACATACGGACTTGAAAGTATTTTCCTCTCTCTGCTTCTACAGATCCTGACTTGGTTGTAGGGCATGACTCTATTAATATTAAATAGCTAGTGGAAATTACAGCAACGAGCAGCCTTTTTGACTATTATCAGAAGCCTACATAGCTGAAATAGATTTCTATGCAGTATGTTGTTGTCTGTTGTGACTCATGTTACTCTGGCCTTAGCTGGGCTTTTTTGGTTGTTTATTTTTTTTTGTACGCAATGAATTACTTTGAATGTAATTCACACACCATGATTGTCATCAGTGCAGCCTAAAAATTCCTAGTGGGTGGGATAGGGAAGCTCAGCATTTTGAATATAATTTCCCTTTATGAAGATGCCGCAGCAAAACTGTCAGCTCCCCTCAGCGTTGTTACCTTTGTGTAGCAAAGGCGTAGTGGCTTCCTTGCTTCTCTTGGAATGTTTGTTAGTTGGCAGATGTGCTGTCCCTGCTGAGTGTGCTGGGGAGGGTTGGGTTGGGTGTTCCCTCAAGCAAGGAAGAGTGACTGGTGGCACACAGTACCAAGCACCAGTGCCAAATTTGTCCACAGCCCTTGCAATGAGTGTTGCTATCAGTGCTACAGCTTTCTGGCCCGCAGAGATAGCTGAGGCTCCTTCTATACTTGGAAAAGTTGCGTGCCTTCCCTTCCTTTCACTGGCTCAAAAGTAGATTTTGGTGAAATGTATTCTTGTTGACACTGGCAAAAGGCATACAGAATTCACACCCATAGTTGTGTGACCAATAACCATTTCCTTCTGCAATACCAGAACAACTCTGTGTCCAAAGTCAGAAAATTAATTAAGGAGTACATAACAGAGAATCTCTGTTAGTATCTTCCATGATTTATAAACTACTTGGATTTATTTGTTGTTGTCAGGATTCAAACCACCCTCCAAAAGTTTCTGACACAAGTGCACCTCATGCTGTAGTCCTGCATGATTTTCCTGCAGGTAAGTAAACGTGCATATTCTGGAAGCTTGTTTTACTCCCAAGACTTTCAAATGGAAATTTTCTTAGAAATTAGAGCTTAAAAATGGTATGGAAGCTCTGTCTGCAAGGTCTGCACATCGAGTTGTTCAAATCAATGGGTTTAGCTGTAAATGGGCCAGTCTTTCAGTTAAAGCTGGTTGATTTATCAAGTAAAATTAAGACTTTTTAAAAACTGATTCTGGTTTTGTCCGTGGTATTTGTATTAAGAAGGTTTTACTTAGAGAAAATCAGTGAGTGTGGCAAGTGCTGTTAACTGAATTGATGTTGTCTTACAGAGCATGCTGAGGACTTGGACCTTCATTCTGGAGACACTGTTTGTCTTTTGGAGAAAATTGATACCGAGTGGTACAGAGGAAAATGTGGGAATCGCACAGGGATATTTCCTGCCAGCTTTGTTAAAGTAGTTGTATGTAGGCTTTGTATACATTGCTACATGAGATCCTATTGCATTTGTTTTCTGGTTCTATTTTACTAAGGCTCCCGTGTGTTTATTTAGATAATCTCTTATCCCACTGGCAGCACAGAATACATATCAACTTGTTTGTGTGGTGTTAGAAAGATGCTTGATTTGGCACAACCAGCTGGCATTACGGGGAATAATTTGCTGTTAATTTAAAGCCAAGTGAGAAATCATTGCCCTTACCAGATTCTCTTTGAAAATATGGGTAGTTTCTCAGGGTCTACAGGGCAGATTATTTTTTGACAGCTCCTTGTAAGAATCAGCACTTGGTAAAAGATGGTTGATTTTTGTGCCCCCCCCCCCATCTTCTGTCATGTTCTTGTCCCTTGAGTTTTGCTGGAATCACCACTTTTTTAGCCATGTAGTGAACTAGGTCAGAGTAGCAATTTGGCCCAAAAAAACATGTTGAGTTTTTTTCTTCCTAGAATATTGTTTTTTTCCAACAGGATCAATTTGCCTAAGTGGCTTTCTAAGTGGCTGCACAAATGGTTGTGCTGGCACAGTGCAAGGAGATTGTGTTGTTGCAAATGAGCAGCTTAAAGCAATCCTGTTACTGAATGTGACACTTGACAGTAGCGGAAGGCAAGAGACAGGTGCTCTTTTGGAGCCCAAGGACAATTAATTTAAAAGGGATACAATGTGGTTCCCTGCAGTCAAATGCTGGGTCAAACCTATTGCAAACCTGAGTCTGAGACTGAAGTCCATTATGTGGCAGTGGGAAGGGCATTGGGCTGTCCACAGCAGCCCTATGGACATGGAAGAATGCCAGGGTGACACCAGGATGCGGGGAAGGTGCACGGCTTAGCATTAAAGACAGGAAGTGTCTCTGTCAACACTTCCTGGGCCAGGACAGCTGGCAGAGATGAGCACTGCTGCTGCATGGGCAATACCAAGGATTTGGTAGACATCAGAGAGGGTGAGGTGTCCGTTTAGTTTGTAATCGTGGTATTGGAGAGAAATTTTAAGATCTGAGAAGTGCTGAAGAATAAAAACTAAACTCATAGTTAGTAGTAATGGAACCATGCTTGAGTCACTTGGGTCACAGAAAGATTTGTTAGCTAAATTGATTGGCTGCTTCTACACAGACCAGCAATTCCATTTAAAAGCTCTTGCTTCTACTGATAGCTAATGAAGAAAAGATTTTATGTAAAAGCAGTGGAGTGAGTATTTGGGGTCAAATTCAGCATTGATACAGACGGATCCAACTTCATAAAAGCTAGGGAAGATGCATTTCTGTTTTAGTTGTAAAAGATGGTTACCCTGTGAGGGCAAAAATCTTTTGCTTCAGAAATATTTATTTACATGAGGCTAATTTACTTGAGTGAATTCTCCTGTTAATTCATGTCAGATTTCATCTTGATACAAGGTCTCTATACAATACACTACAATGTGTTTTACAATATTGAGCTGGGTAGTAGCTTAGATCTGGAGACCTAACAAGAATAGTTATGACTTCCCATAGAACCTTCAGAGCACCACAGATACCAGCTCCTTCAGCAAGAGCAATGCAAAGATTATTTGTCCTAAAAGGCATTGGGATTTCCTCCAGTGCTTCACATAAGCTAATGAAACATTCTTGTTGATTTTATGGGAACTGGCTGATACAATATTGAGCTGTAACCCAAAGCTCCTCACCAGGGCCTCTAGGCTTGAAGTCCTCTACATCTCACAGATCATCCTTCGTGTCACACCAAAAATGCAATTGGAATCCTACTATGATAAAGGACTTGAATGTTGTCTGTTTGATATATCTGGGTATTGATTTTCTGAGTTGTATTTCTCCACTTCAAGTGAGATTTGTGAGACGTGTTTTTGATTGGAAAGCAGTTGGCTACCAAAGCACAGAAGGGATAAGTGTAAACAGTAGTTTTGTCTATTGTAGTATACTGTGCTAGTAAATAATTGAGAGCAATTACCAGTTGAGAATTGGGATCTAAATGCAACAACATGTAGTAGCATCCAGTCACATATTCTGTCAATCAGTCATGCCACAAGTAGAAACAATAAACCAGCTTCATAAAACAAAACATTAAATATTGCTCCTTGTTTGCATAAGATTTAAAAATGAGAA
This sequence comes from Mohoua ochrocephala, assembly GCA_013398855.1. Lineage (NCBI taxonomy): Eukaryota > Metazoa > Chordata > Aves > Passeriformes > Acanthizidae > Mohoua > Mohoua ochrocephala. The sequence goes on along the minus strand of VZTA01002193.1, from coordinate 34,779 downwards.
AACAGGCATAAATTTACATTAATGTGTTCATGTATCAGAGCATGCCAATGATTACAGAGGGTCACACATCTGAAAAATAGATTACTTTAACCAGCTTCAAGTTTATTGTGGTTAGTTGCCATGAGCTTGAAATGGAAGATATAACTTATTTTATTGTCTTATTAGGTTGATGTTCCAGAAGAAGCCAACAGGAAAAAAATACCCTCTTCATCACGATGTATTAAGTGAGTCAGATGAATCTTCTTTTCTTTCTCATGTTGATTTAGGAGGAATTAAAAAGAAAGGTAACTTTGAAACCGGGGCTCTCTGCACTGAGGTTATTAGGATTAACAATTTATTCACCAAAATATATTGTAAACATTAAACCACATGTTTTAAAAACCTGCATGTTTATGATGTTATAGTAAGACTCATATTTAGGTAAAAAAAAAAGCCTAAAACCATACTTCTGTGAAAATTGGTTCCAGAAATCCTTAACCAATCTGATTAACTTCAGCAGCATTGTACACTCCTCTCTTTGCTCCTGACCTTGCTGCTTTCTTCCAAGGTCCTGGTAAAATGGAACATGGTAGGGCTCCTATTCATTTGAAAGAACAAGATACAATGGAACAGAATATAGAGGTACTTTAAGAAAAGAAATCTGTCTGCCCTTAAAGTGTGCAGCTGTGCGGGTAAATCTAAAGTTCCCCAGATCAAATTATCGAATGAATTGCCAGCACTTTCATTTCTGATTTTCAAACAACTCGTACTAATATTTGTGGGCAAGAAATGATTTTTCATGCTATTTATTTCACAATGATGTTTATTTGATTTCATAATCATTTATTCCAGGAATTAAAGTAAATTCAGGTAGAGGCAGGAGCAACTAGTTTCAATGGGATCATTCATTTGTTCTTTAGATTAAGTGTGGTTTGTCAGGAACAAGACTTTATTTTAAAAAGCTGCTTCTGCAGCCAAGAAAGAAACAGAAAGTTCTAGCTCTGTCTTGAAAGACACATCCTTGCAAAGATACTGAGTGGGGGACAGGGGTGGGAATCAAACTTCTTACTTTGGTTGTGTGCTGTGAATATATAAAAAGAATTAAAGCCTATTACTGTTTTTTTCCAGCATGGCATTTCTGATAAACAAAAAATCTTCTTAGAGTAATTTCTTAAATTTAATTTATTAGGTTCCTAAATAACGAAATCTATTTAAGTTGGGGAAAAAATAATTGGTTTTTTTTTCAGTACTGTACCGCAGTATATAAAATTTATCAGATGCATTGATGTTTCTTTCTTTGATAGATAAGCAATTTCCCCTATATATAATCTTATAGGGGTGGATTTTACAGAATAGAGTATGTTAAAGTAGATAAAAACTAGCTTCTTCCTATGACACCTCCATGTATTTGGGACAAACATACAACACCCACTCCCCACCCATGTTTGATTGCATCTAAATGGGATGCTAGCTCAAAAAACAATCAAACTGTTAACAAAAGTGTATCAGGCACTTGCTTGGATGTAGGCAAAGATGTGAAATTGGACAGGTGACCCAGAAACAAGGGAGTTTATTGTTGCTTGGAAGGGAAATAGAGTCTTTTGCAAAATACTGTAACAGCCAGGAACTGGGATGCAGAAATTGCATCTGGCTCCTCCAGACTCCATACTCATCCCCCTTGGAAAGCAGAGATGAGAACCAGGGCTGGCCTCCAATTTTCCACCTGTTCTGTCTTCAGTGCATCCTTTTATCATTTTAATTAAAATATCAATCCTTATATTGCACACAATGCTGTCTTATTATTAAGTGGACATTATATTATTATAATAAAGAAGCAAAGTAATTTTCTCTTTTGTTTGTGCAGAGGTCCAAGATGTGTAGCACGATTTGAATACATTGGAGATCAGAAAGATGAGCTCAGTTTTTCAGAAGGTGAAACTATTATCCTGAAAGAATATGTAAATGAAGAGTGGGCCAAAGGAGAGCTCAGAGGCACGTTTGGAATTTTCCCCTTGAACTTTGTGGAAGTAATTGAAGATCTGCCTGGAACAGGTATGAATATGTTTGCAAAAATCTTCAAGAGCATGGTTTTGTACTCAATGTAAATGGGCAGCATATAGGAGAAAATTCCAAAAGGACAATGAATGCAGAAAGGAGGTAAAAAGAGAGGGAAGACCAATCAAAAAAAAAAATCAAAATTAATAGTAGGACTTCTTAAGAGCTATTCTTAATAATGACTTCAAATATCTAAAATCTCTGTCGTTACTAACATTCTGAACAGACACTGCATTTATTCTAAGTTGTGCTTTACTTATGCAGGTACAGAAACAGCACTGAAGAATAAAGTGGAGATTTCGTCTTCCCTTCCTCAGGTAGTAAAACTTTATAGGTGAGGGCCAGAATTTATGTATAGATTTACAGAGACTATTATAAGGTGAGAGTAACTGCAGAACGTGACACAACTCCCACAGCACACAATGCTGCATGGTCACAGCCTCAATTCTGACACTTGGCCTAAGCTGATTGAATTCAGAGCTTCTGACAAATTAACGTTAGAAATTTTCATCCTTTGTGCTGAAGGAAATTCTTGTTAGCTCTATTTTAAGTATTGCTGCAGCGATCTAATTTCAAATTTATTAATCCTTTCCCCTGCCCCCAGAGATAAAAAGGAATGTGGCTGAGCCGAGATGAAATCCCGTGGTGGTAATTGCTGAAATGCCATTCTAGTCTACATCTGCAGCAGCACTATTGTATGGGAGAGTGTCAGGACACCCATGTGCTGTACAGCTGCTTCCAGCAGCATCCATCAGGTTTTGGGCTCCATTCACACTTCTAAAATTAATGCATCTTCTGTTCACTTGAACAGAACAACAGACGCTCAATAGAGTGGTGTGAAGCGCTTCATGATTTTACAGCAGAAACCAAAGATGATTTATCCTTCAAAAAGGGAGACTACATCCAAATACTGGAACAAGTAGATTTGGAGTGGTATAGAGGAAGACTGAATGGAAAGGAAGGGATTTTCCCAGCAGTTTTTGTTCAGACGTGCTCAGGTACAGTGCTCCTACCAGATGGCAATTCATTATTCCTTGGGTTGTGCCAGTCATGACAGAGTTGTGGGAGAACACAACTGTTCCACTGCATGAACAAGTCACACACCACCACAGTCTTTAATATTCTAAAGCTAAACTTAAGTTTTGAACCAACTTCTCTAATAATGGCAATATAATGCTGTAGTCAGTAAGTAATCTGCGAGGTGACACAGACTCTGGGATGTTTTCAAGGGTGGTTTGGGCACAGGTGGAACAGGGCAATTGAGCCACCTTTAGGAATAATTCAGGGATACTGATGCTGCTTCATCTTAAAGCAGAAAGAGGAAAAGCCAGCTTTTATTACCTATCACCATTGGGAAGTTCAAGTTAATGGGGTTTAAATTTAGTCCTCTTACAAGCAGATCTGTGAGACTGTGTTTAATACTATAAAATGAAACGGTGGCAGTAGAGTTTTTTATTCCAGTAGGACAGTGAATTTGTTACAGCAGTAGCAATAATGTTTGGACAACCTGTAGCACAATAGTAGGGAGAAAACATGGAAATGACAGGAAACTTCTCCAGAAACAGAGATTTATTTCACTCCAATGCAAGTAACTTCTCTTGTCCGTGTTCTGTAGCCAGGGTAGAGCTGTCACAGCCTGGAGGAGGGAAGAAAGGAAAAGCCAAAGCTCTTTATGATTTTCATGGGGAAAATGAAGATGAGCTTTCCTTCAAAGTAAGTATCTCTCTTAGACCAATTTTCAAGAGGTCTTATGCTCCTGAGGAGTGCTAAAAAATAAGATTCATCCACTGTGAAAATAGGCTTTAGACAAGAAGAGTGAAGCACATAGAATATGCATAGGTATTAACACATTTGGTAAGTGGTCCCTCTAAAAAACATTTTTGCCCTTACCACTCCTGTTTCCTATCAGCAAAAATCTTTACATTAAAGACAGGGAGAAGAGGTCAGGAGTTGCAGAATTCTTGACTTCTCTGATCTAGTAAACATGATGAGATTGCAGTACATTCGGTTGTTGATTGGTTGATAGGGTCAAGGGGAGCCTCTTCTTGCACTGGAAGGACAGCACTGAGTAGGAGGTAATAGTGGGAGAGGGCCAGTGCTACAGCAGCCAGGCCTCTAAGGGAAACCTGGTACAGCAAAATCTTGAACTGGCAACACAGTACAGAGTTGCCACGGGAACAAGGGGGAAAATTAAATACACGCTGGATGCCCTGATCACATTAAGCATGAACAAGAAACAGAGTGCCCTTGATATTCAAAGTCATGATTTAGGTAACCAAATTTCTGAGAAACAGTAGACTTTCACAGGAGCTGAAACACACAGTATTTTCTCTTCTAAAACTAGCAAAATAGTTTCAGCATTAGCAGCTTGCAGTGCTGAAAGGATAGATGATTCTCTAAAGCAGAAAAAGGGAATAGAGGTACTGGAAGAAAGGCCAGTACTTCAGATGAAGGGTGTGGCATGGGACAGTGAGAACAAGGACCAGGACCAAACGCAGGAGCTGCAGTTTAAACGGCCACACTGAGCTCTTACATTGCTTTTCCTTTTTTTGGGAAGCTTTCCAAGTGCTAGAAAATACTGGGACTAAATTTAAAAAAAAATTCTTTCCAGTGTTTTAAGAAAACAAACCATCAAAACACACACAAATAAGCAGTAAAGCAGGGGGCCCATGAGCCAGCTCTTAACATACCTGGAAAGCCAAAGCAATGTGAGAAGTTATCCAGCCGTGCTCTTTTGTCCCTCCAAAGGTGGTGATTTTTCAGCAGAGACAAGCATTTAGCCTAAGAGAAGCTTCAGATGGTTTTGGCAAACAATCTCCAAGAGATGTAACCAACAGAAGAGACTGGCCCCATCTTACTTCTCTTCTCTTTGATTGATATTAATTGCTTCTAAATAAGATCAGCTCTGCACGCATTAACGCTGCACAGAACATTGCACAGTAAGCTGTACTGACTCACATTACTCCTTCTCTTACAGGCAGGTGACATGATAACAGAGCTGGAAGCTGTAGACGAGGACTGGATGAGTGGAGAGATACTAGGAAAGTCTGGGATATTTCCCAAGAACTTTGTTCAGATTTTAAAAACACCATGAAGTGTTGCCTTTGTACTACTCCCTGCGTGTGGGAGAGAATGTTTTCTACCCTAAAGGCACAGCAAAGACATCAACGTGTGTTGATTATCAATGTTTTGCACTACTTTTTCTAGACAGTCATAGTAGTATCTTGAAGTCAAATAAGAAAATTTGAGTCTTTGGTGACAGTGTATGTAGTCATGTTTCATGAATGCTCAGAGAGCAAAACAAGCAGGCTTTTTAGCCGTTTCCAACTAGGGAAATACTGTGGTGCAACACCATTTTATATATAGCATTCTAGTATGTTTACTCTCTGGTATGACATTTATCATGCACAAAGTCTGCATAACATAAGCTGCTTTGGCCTTCTTTGAAAACTTCTTAAGATCCAAATTTTAAAAATTGTTTTAATATATAATTACAGCACTCAGTATGTAGGTGAATTTTGATATTCAGGTTTCATTACTGCTTGAGTTCCACATTAGCAGTAGAATCCACTTGTTTTATGACTTAGAGGATAAGAAAAATAACTGGTATTTTATAGTAGAAAGGTATCAAATCTAATACTGGTAAGAGGGAAAATGGAGAAATAAATCCTTGTGTAGTATTCTTCTATTCTTAGCCCAAGCTGCTCATACAGCAAGATTACAGAAGTGAAATGTTTAAGTATTTTGCCTCTTAATGAATTCTGTTTAAATTGGTATGAATCATCTTAGACCTTCTTCCCTTTCCCCAAAATACTTTGCAAGTACAGGTTGTGTTTTCCTCCTGCCCACTGTTCTTCGAGCTCCATCATACCCTTCTTTCCCAGCCGAAGTTAGCGACAGACGGTGTTTATTGAGCTTCCTCAGATCCCAGCCACGGAGGAGCTGTACTATTCCAACTATTTGCCCCTCCACTCCCCTCATGGAAGTGGAAAGCCAGTGTTCACTCAGTCTGCGTTTTATTTGTCACTCAAGCACTGGAACATACTTCAGTAACACTATTCCTAGCCTTAACATGAGGGATACTCTACAGCCTTGGGTTTAGCTTTCAGCAGACGTGGGATTAGTTTCCAGCTTGTTGCCACATACCAAATATACTGAGCATCCTTATAAATGGTCTGTCGAGGCCTTAAGGAAAACATGCCTGGCAAGAGGTTCCTTCCAAGCAGTTCCAACCAAGGCACTTGGTAAAAAGCTGCAGTGTAGCTTGACTGACAAACTAAGATGGACATGACTGAGGTAGTTTCACATTATAGGAACTTCTAGTAGTCAATTCCTTTTTGTAACACTTGGCTTCTGACAAAATAGTTAAATAGTGTCCTGATTAACTGCTAATGCCACCAGACTGGAATAGAAAAAATTATGCTGCAGTTGGTTCTTTCACTGCTGCCACTATTCCACCCCTTCTGCACTGTATCACAAAAAGGAACCAGTAGGCTCATGAGTCACTACTCCAGGGAGCTGCAGGTCACTGGGTATCGAGATACCTCAACAAGACTTTCCCTCATGGGTTTGGCAGTTCAGGTTGCAGAAGGGCCAACAAACAGTTGGAGGTGGATGGAGACTGGAAACCAGAATCATCATCGTGGACTTTGAGATAGTTTTGACTTAGTCATGTCCCTGCCAACAACTTCCCTGGTGTGAGCTTCCTGAGCACCACAGCAACAAGTACCTGCTGCTGTGAGAGATCAGGGTGCACCTCAAGTGGGGCCTAGGCAGGCTGGGGAGGGCGGCCAGGCTGTGCTCTGGTGACCATCACAGCAGCCAGAAACAGGCACAGCCAGAACTGCCGGCCTCTCCCCAGCAAGGACTGGGCGTCCAGTGCCAGTGGCAGACTGGAGCTCACCTGGAGCAAGCCTGAGGAACCTGCAGTGCAGACATGAGGGCCTCGGCACCATTCACTCAGCAGTCACTGCTAGGCTGGAGAACCTGCACAGACAGACACAGCCCCCCCGCTTGGTGTTCTGCTGTGTGCTTAAACTACACCAATGCCGTTCACACAGCTGGGGGTGAAGACCACATTAAAACTTTGTGAGTTGAGGACTGGACTCCTACTTCCACTAGGGGATTAACATGATAAAAACAATCCTGAATTATGTGCTGGTCTAGAAGGATGGAAATGCAACAATGTGTACAGCTGTTACTCAGTTTTAGCATCCCCAGCAAGCCTGTCCCAAACTCCTGTGCAATCACGTGGAAGTCCACAGCCAAGGACAATCCTTCCCGCTCTCCGAATAGTCCTGTCAGGAGATTCTTGTTTATTCTTGTTCTTGTTTATTCCAAAAAAAGTCATCTCCTAGAGAAATCCAAGGAATAGCCAGGTCCTTCAAAGACATACCACACACGTGTGGTGGTAGATGAGGCTGAAGTGTATGATGTTTACTTCCTGTTCGTCCGGCAGTTTTCTAAGGTTTTGATACAAGTCTCAGAAGTAGAACTGATTTTTTTATATTTTTTTTTTCAATTTCCTCTTCCCCATTTTTATAACTGTGTATTGACCAGTTGTTTTTGTAACTTCACTGAATGTCCGAAGTCAGTGCCTGTCCACAGACAAGACCACTCTGCTGTACGTAATCTCCTCCTCCCTGGGGGGCAGGGCAGGAGTGGCAGCAAGGCCTTTTACTCAGAGCACCGAGTGCCACCTAAGGGCTGCTCGCATGGCTGCAGGCAGCTGAAACGGCGTCTGTGTGAACGCTGAAGCAAGGGAGATGCTCGGCTCGGCTTTTACAGGACAGGATTTTCCTAAGACAATGCCCTACGCCACCACGAGACCGCATAGAGATCACAGCATGAAATTCCTATGGTGTACAAAAAGCCGAGAATGAGGTGGAGTGCAAATCTTAACTGCAATGTAGTAGCAAATTTCAGCTGTAACCTTGAAATCCAGCTAGATATCTCCATGCATTAGAATAAAAGCCTCACTTACCGAAATATTTTGTTTGACCCATCCTCTGGAAATATCTTCAGGAAGATGTCTTTGTTCTGTGTACAATTAACAGTGTCCTAAATAAACCTTTGTTAAGTCCAGTAAGTTTGTTATGGTACCTCTGTAAATTAAGAATGTATTTAACCAATAAAATTTTTATAATTAAGTCACGAGGGCATTTTAATTGTCTTATGCTGTGGAAAGCTGAGCTTTCCACTTGACAGTTTTATGGATCTCATTCTGCTTATATATTTAACCCAGCTGCAAAGCAACACCCCACCCCCAGACAAATACAAATAATAATCAAATAAATCCTGCACCCCTTTACAAGTAGTCCAAACCCCTCGGAGAATCTGGATGATTTCAAGAGTTTATTCAAGCCTTTGGGTATGCTTCACACTCACCACCTACAGAAGGTATGGCCTTTGCTACCTGCAGCAAGCAGCTGTCACTGCAGGGTGTCACACCCCCTGTGGTTCTCACTGTGACACCGTGACAAAGACATGGGCTGATCCTGCACATAACCGAGGTGTGCTCTGCTGATTGCTGCTTTCACACACCACGGTTCTTCAGCTGCTATGTGTTGAGAGAATACAGAGGATGCACAGTATTTTCTTTCCCGCTTTTCCCCCATCTGATACCACGTTACAAAGCCTGCATTAACCCAGAACCCCTACATGGCAATGCATTGTTCCAAACAATACATGTAAAAGCCTGAAAAAAAACCCCAAGTTCTTGTTCTTTCCCCACATCCTCTTGGACTAACCTTTTTGCAACATACAGTCCTCAGACATGCAAGTAACAAATACAACTTATGGCTTCAAAAATGTGGCTGTGTGGGATTCCTGCAGGCAGATGACACCTGCCTCAGCAGTACAGATGGAAAGAGCAAAGCAACACGATTCCTTCCCGCTGTCCCAAGGTTCTGAGTGTTGAGCACTCACTACGCTTCCTTCCAGTACACAAACTGGAAAAAGCGGAACGTGGTAAAACTTTAACTTGGAATCACAAGACAAAATCACCTCACCTGCAGCGTCCTGAAGTAAGTTCAAAACCATTCTTCTCATTCTGCCTATTACTGGGTCCAAACCAGAATGGGCAACTAGGAAAATGTGAAAGTCCCTGACAGGGAACAGTACAGCCCTCATGAGTAGCAGGGCCCCTCTCCTTTTCCCCAGCAGCTTTGTTGGAACAGCAATTTCACTAACACTAATTAGTGAAGTTTCATAGTAATTTCACTATTTCCCTTTATTTCTTGTCCTAAGCTCTGTGACAACTGACTGCAAGAGCCACCACTCTCGGTGACTCTCTCAGGTTTTAAATCACTAACTCACCAACAATTTAACAGGACTAAGTTTACGTTTGTTGCCCTATTCTAAACAAAACACACTGATAGCACAGAAAACTCGTTCTAGCCAGAAAAAACACTCTTCCATTTTTAAGCCAACATAAGTTGAACAAGAAGTAAAAATGCTGTTAGATAATGGAAAACAGAGTCTTAAAATTACTCAGCAAAACCCGTGTGCTGTTTTCAGAACACAGACCATTGCCTTTTTACAGAATTTTTTCCCCATGAAGGTCCACAGGTTCTCCATGATTATGGTCACCCCTCAGCTCTGACAGGTTAAAATCCAACACCCGATTCCTCTGCTCGAGCACAATCTGCATTCCTGCACTGCTCAAAATCAACGCTGCTTCCATCATCGTAATTACAACTTTAACACCTTTAAACACCTTCTGACCCCCAGAGACCACACCTGTCCCATTAGAGGTTGTATTAAATTACCACCAAGAAATTTAAACATAGACACATCATTCTGAAGTAGGTAGTCTGGACAAATCCCTAAGACTTCCCAATAATACCAAATTCTGACACAGGTTTCCCTGTGCAATTTCTGCCCTCCCTGTACTCTTTGAGGCACCTCTCACCAATACAACCCCTGCACACATACACAGGGCTATTTTGGTGAGGACTAAAATTACTGGGAAAAACCAACATACAGAATCCACAAAAAGGACAACCCACCTTCTTCCACCCATCTCCACAACACAAGTGGAGAAGTACACAAGTACTTCTTTTATTTATTTTTCTTTTTAACCAAGGCCATAGGTTTACCTTATTAAAAACCCATCCACACATCCACTACCAATACTGTCCAGTAGCAATACAGGCAACCAAGCATTAGTTCTGTATATTAAAACCTTTTATTTTCCACCAATTTTTAGTTTCACACAGACTCTTGCACGGGTGGCTCATATCCATCAGCTCGCTCTACCTTAGTGCCGGCCTCGTCCCCAGAGGGCTTTCCAGCACCACCACCTTCTCCATGCAGCTCCATCAGCTTGCCCACTAAAAAGAAGCAGCGATAGAAAGAGTGAGAGATGTACCTATTTAAACAGTTTTCAATTACTCAATTACTCATCATACACAAGGGAAACCACCAGAGCATTTTCTGTAGGTAGGAGCAAGTCCATTGCAGACAGCTCATGCCCAGGGATGCCGCTGCAGCGACAGCCGGACAGAAACGAGCAGTGCAATGAGGCTACGTAATGGAACTGCAAACTGCACTTTTTTCTAAAAAGATCTGGACTCAAGAACCTACTGCTGCATTACACGGGAATGTCAGAAAAAAGGAAAATGGAATCATTCCACGTCATCTGGGACCGAAACATTTTGTCATCACTCATTCCCAAAGCAAAGCTTTTAAACATTCAGCAGCAGTTCCAGACAAGAATTCAGGAAGCTCCGAACTGAACGCACACTGCTTGGCTTTCACTCCTGGCAGCCACACAGCGGGACAAGGACACACTGTTTCCCTTCCACAAGAACTCAACCTCACTGATGCTACCGTAACATCTTTATCCAAAATCAAGCACATTTACAGTAACTCCTTTCCACACCCTCCTCCAAGTGCGTGCAGTAACCGACTCACATTCAAACTTGGGTTTCTTGAGCATCTTCACCTTGCGGACATAGACATCGTGCAGAGGGTAGATGGACTGACAGGCCTTCTCAATGTCCTTGCCAATGCTGTCCGGGATCCTGAGAAATCACAGAGCACCGCAACGTTAAAAACTCTGCCTGCTTCTTCAGCAGCAACACAGGCTTAAAAAAATCCCTAAGAATACAAAATATTCTACAAAAGTTTACATCGTCACTTTGACAATTTTTTTCAAGTACATTTAGATTCTAAGCCACTTCCCTTGCAATGTTAGAAGGGACATAGCACAAGTGTGCCCATTTTGAGAGCAAATCTGCAAACTTTTGGAAGCAATCAGCACACTTTGGAAAACTCTTCTGTCAGAAGAGCTCAGAGCATTCACAGCCCCAAGTGATCAGAATTACAACCTTAATCTGTAGAAATGTGAACCACAAATTCTCTGGAGAGTGATTTTACATTTATGCAAACATGACAGCGGATTCAGGTCAGACGGGATGCAGAGACTGAGAGAAGCCATTTGCAGGAAAGGGCGATTGGCTTTTCCACACGAGGGGCTCCTTGCCTGCTCTCTGACAAACAGCTCGTGATGCACCAGCACTCCCCAAGCACTCGGCAACAACCAACCCCCAAACGACGATTTAAACTGCAGGGGAGAAAGAGAGAACGCGGCCAAAGCTTACAGCTTATTGACAACTTCCTTCAGGTCATTGGTCTGCACCTCCCGGGTCATGATTTCCATCATTTTCTTGCGGATCTGCCGGACCTGCTGGTGCTGGGCATAGGAGGTCTTGCGGATCTGGTTATTGCGCTTCTTGGTGAAGCCCACGCAGAAGAGGCGCAGCAGGTACCCGTCCGTAGTCTTGACGTCCACGTGGGCTTCAATCATTGTCTGGAAGAGAAAGCACCGAACATTTACCACCCCCACATTTGCCACCCCCACGGCAGACAGGCTCTGCCTGACCCCGGGCACCCAAGGCCCCTTCAAACGCGGCTTTGCCAGGCACCAGCGGCTCCCTCCCTCCCCGAAGGCAGCGCGCAGACCTCGTTCCTGACACACCTGCCATTTTTTGACCATGGAGCACATTTTGTCCCGTGTGAGGTCCATCCCATGGAAGTTGGTCAGACAATTCTTGCCCTGAACGTCCTCAGTGATCAGTTTAAATTTGCGGAAGGCAACCTCATCATTCTGCAGGTCAGCCAGGCTCACTTCAAACACGCGGCCCTTCAGCCCGTCAGAGGCAATTTCTGTGTGATGGAACGGAGTAAAACACCTTTTATTAACATTAGAAGCACATTCTTCAAATCAGATACTGAATTCCCGCTGGAACCCCGTTTTCTGATGTTTTCTAATGGTGATCGCAGAGCCAGCAAGGCTGGAAATGCCTCCCTTTAGGAGGAATCTTTTTAAGGTAACAGTATCAGGTATGGGGTATGAACGGCAGCACACAGCAGATTCCACCACGTGTAATAATTTGGTTTGTTTCAAGCATGAAGGGGTCACAGAGTATCTGGAAAGTATGAGCAGTAATGAAAAAACGAAACATAAAAAGCCACAAGTGCTCAGCAGAGATGAAGCAGCAATGAACACCCCAGTACCATCCTTTCACAGCTCCTCCTCCAACGAGGAACCATTTTAACAACGCTGGTTGGTTCACCCTTCGTCTTGCAGTGATCCTCATTTTATGTGTTTCACATGTAACAGTTCAAAATAACAACCATCGTCCTAACTTTGAGTGCAACCAGCAGAGTATCATAAAACTATTTAGCCATTCTGCACAGCTAAGCTTCCAAAAATAGGGTCACCTCTATCCAGACACCCCTGCATTCCTAACAGACGTTTCCTCTTCCTAAGGTGTGCCAGATCATGTTAAACTGGATTTACCCTCCAGTGATACATCAGTGTTCACATTAAATCAGCAATTCCGGCTCTAATCTTCACCCAGAATCTTTACATTTCAGTGTTTGGATGTGCTGGTCGTGATGATCCTATTAGGACGAAGGTCTCCTGTGGCACTCTCCCACACCTCCCCCTGTGAGCATCAGAACTGTTTAACTCTTCAGCTTTTCTCACCTCGCCAGGTTACCACAAGAGGAGCTCATCAGAAACTCGGGCCCTTCCTTCCATGGTTTGGCCTCCTTGTACAAACAAGGACCCCGTGTATGAACTTCCCTGCAGCTAAGCTCACTTATTCCAACAACTCGGTCAATTCAAAACAAAACGCACTCAAATCATCCAACTTTTGTAGCTTCTAGGTTCCTAACAGTACAAGCAAAACCTATTTGTCAGCAGTTTTTGATCCTAGAAGGTTTTTAACCGCTTGGAGCTAGCATATGGAGCAAACACAACTACAAAAGTAGTCTACTCCAACTACTCACTAGTTCCTTGAGTCCTGGTGACAAGCGTCTTCCCGATGTTTCGGATATTGAACATCGCCGGAGCTTTGACATCGTACCAGTCCTTCTTGGAGAAAGGGTCGACCCTTAAATCAAACGAAGAAGATATTTATACCGACTTTCTCAGGCCACGCCGGACTGCAGCAAGACCTTCCTCTCCGAATGCCCGCCGCTGCTNGAGCGCCCGGCCCGGGACACCCGATCCCTGCGGAGCGCCCGGCCCGGGACACCCGATCCCTGCGGAGCGCCCGGCCCGGGACACCCGATCCCTGCGGAGCGCCCGGCCCGGGACACCCGATCCCTGCGGAGCGCCCGGCCCGGGACACCCGGCCCGGGACACCCGATCCCTGCGGAGCGCCCGGCCCGGGACACCCGATCCCTGCGGAGCGCCCGGCCCGGGACACCCGGCCCGGGACACCCGATCCCTGCGGAGCGCCCGGCCCGGGACACCCGATCCCTGCGGAGCGCCCGGCCCGGGACACCCGGCCCGGGACACCCGATCCCTGCGGAGCGCCCGGCCCGGGACACCCGATCCCTGCGGAGCGCCCGGCCCGGGACACCCGGCCCGGGACACCCGATCCCTGCGGAGCGCCCGGCCCGGGACACCCGATCCCTGCGGAGCGCCCGGCCCGGGACACCCGGCCCGGGACACCCGATCCCTGCGGAGCGCCCGGCCCGGGACACCCGATCCCTGCGGAGCGCCCGGCCCGGGACACCCGGCCCGGGACACCCGATCCCTGCGGAGCGCCCGGCCCGGGACACCCGATCCCTGCGGAGCGCCCGGCCCGGGACACCCGGCCCGGGACACCCGATCCCTGCGGAGCGCCCGGCCCGGGACACCCGATCCCTGCGGAGCGCCCGGCCCGGGACACCCGGCCGGAGCGCAGCGCAGCGCTGGGAATGGGGATGCCCGAGTGGAGCCGCTGTCCCGGCGGGCAGAGCCGCAGGGATGGGGTTCGCTGCACCGACTGTGCCCGGGCGAAAGGCAGGTGCCACCTGCTGCCCTCTCTGATGTCTTCAAGCTGAATTATCTGTCCCCAGGCTGAGTCTTGTCACCTTTTGTAAACGTAACTGATGTCGTCTGGTATCTTCTACAATGGAAGTTGCTTAATAAAGAAAAGAACTTTGTATTTCAAGCGTAGCGTAAGAGTACCTCGTACAAATAAATATGCATCGGTAGGCGGGGAATATGCATTAGACAGGCGGGCTCATGTAAATTTTACTGCATAAAAGACGTAACTTTTTACCCCATGGTGTATTTGATTTGTCAAACTTCCACCTTGCATCTCGTGCAGAATAAACAATGTCTCCTTTCTAAACTATACTCTGTGTTTAGAGAGCTCCTAAAATCGGCACCTTTCCCAGGCCATGGAGCGCCGAGGGGACGGGCAGAAGTTGGTGGTCTGGGCTGCCCCGAATGCCTCGGCCGATGGCTCCTGTTCCCACCGCACAGGGCAGGAGGAGGCTCCGCTCAGCCCCGGTGCGTGGGCAGGGATGGGACATGGAGAAGCGGTGCCCAGGACAGCGCCAGGCAGCTGGGACTCCCCAGGGACAGGAGGTGACCGCAGGCTGTGGTTCACCCATGAACCTCACAGCAACCTCTGGCAAAGATATGCCTGAGGCTCTGCCAGGTAGGATGGGATCCAGCACAGGTACCTGCACTGTGCCAGCTAGAGACAGCCCATTGCCAGGCATCCGGGCTTGTTCCCCCTCCTGTGGATGCCATCCCGTTCCCACCCGCACCAGGACAGTGGAAAGCAGAGTGTGTCCAAGGGGTCACCATGAGAGTCCCCATCCTCCTTCCATGCCCAGCAGGAGCGGGGGATCAGCAAGGGGGCTGTGCTGACCTTCCATGTCTGCAAGGTTTTGGCCGGGTGCCTGAGCTGTTCCCACTGTAGGGGCTGTGCACCTTTGAGGAGGATTTCTTCAGAGGCTGTGGGAATGCCACCAGAGCCCAGGGCAGGACCTTCTGCACCTTCACCATGGCCGGTCTTGGAATTGTTACAGCTCTTTTGGGAAAGGTGCTGCCCAAGACCTCATTCTCTGTTTGCCACTTCCCATCACAGTCTCTCTGATGTCTTTGAAGAGGAGAATGGAGACCACTTGCACCCACCCGTGACAGCCTCTCCTGGGCACTGTGTGCCTCTCCCTCTGGAGGGAACATGCTTTCCTTGGGGCTCCATTACAATGGTCAGGGGAAAGGGGTATCTGATGGGCTCAGGCTGGCTCCTGGCCCTTTGCTTGTCTCTGCATCAATGGAGTAGCTGGGAGCATGTGAGGTAGCAGCAAGGGAAAATTCATCCTGGCACTTCCCGGGGGTGCGAATTTGCCTGCAAGGGGACACAAGGGAAAAGGAACACATAGGTCCCTTAGCACTGTAGAACAGCCACGGATGTGCCACACCTTCCAAAAGTTGTAGGAACATCTGCCAGCTGTCCCAGAGGTGATGGTGACATCCTATCCCCCACCAGGGAACCAGGTATCTTGCCCTGCCACCCAAAGGGACCCAAGTATCCTGCCTTTCATGGGACAGGTGGCCAAGGCCAGAGTGGGCAGGGGCCACCCTAGGGGACGCACGCAGACAGTCACGTGGTTCGTTAATGATTACCTAATGACCTTGGGGGGCCAGGAGGGTGAGCGGGGCCTCCCGGACACCTGGCTCCCCCCAGACATCCACTGGACCTTGCTCTTTACCCTGCCCCTCCCCCTGGATCCTTGCCCATTGGACACAGCTGGGGCCAGTATAAAAGAGGCGCAGAGGAGTGGGAGGGATCCTGGAGACCCTGAGGCCATAAGGGAAACTGAGGCGCGCACACAGGTGCGGGTGAGGGGTGCGTAGGGGACCAGAACGTTTGCGGGAGGGGTCTGTGAGGAACCTGGGCATCCAGTGGGGAAGGGAGGCTGTGCATGGCATCCAGGCGTGGGGGCACGGGGTGGATCTATAGGGGAGCCAGGGGTCTGAGGAGCAGGTAGGGGGTGTTCCATAGGGGACCGAGGCTTCTGGGGAGTGTAGGGGACCCATGCATCCAGGTGAGATCCACGGACAGCCCAGCTGTCCAGAGATGGGCCCCCATGCATTGGAAGGGGATCTGTATGGGACCTAGGTGTTTGGGAGGGGGAATCTGTAGAATAACCAAGCATCCAGGGTGGGATTTCCAGCTGGGGGCCCAGAAGTCTAGATGGCCCTAACCCCACCTTTCCCCAGGTGTCCATGGCGGGCTGGGTGCTGTGCATGACCCTGGTGCTGGCAGCACTGGCAGGGGCGGCGGGCGAGACCCGCTACGAGAAGTTCCTGCGGCAGCACGTGGACAACCCCCGGACGTCCACGCTGGCGGCGCATCGCTACTGCGAGACCATGCTGGCGCGGCGGCGGGTGACGGCGCCGGGCAGGCCCTGCAAGCCCTCCAACACCTTTGTGCACGCCCCGGCCGCGGACCTGGTGGCCGCCTGCTCG
>VZTA01002193.1:0-17792 GCA_013398855.1 Mohoua ochrocephala | reverse complement strand
AAGTGAGGCCGCTACGGACCCTCGGCGCGGGCTCTCCCTCCCGTCGGGGGCTCTGTTAGTGCTGGCAATAAAGGAGGTGTCAGAGGCCTGGGCTCCAGCATCAGCTTCTGGGGGGACCCTGCAATCACCCCCCTCTCCGGGTGCCCCTTGGGCGACCCCAACCCTGTCCAAGGTGGACTTGGCCCTGCGTGCCTTATAAATCCCTGGATTTTCCCAGCCTCCTGGGTGTCCTATAGCCCCCTAGGGTGTCTCCGACCTCTCCTGTGCCCTCTCCCCTTTCTTGGGGGTCCCACAACTCCCATGGGTGCCCCATAACCACCACCACCCTCCCACCCAAGGCCCCCTCATCTGCTGGATGTGCACCCAGCCCTCTCCCCAGTATCCTGACCCTTTGGGTGTCACATTGCTTTTCTGGATACCCCATAACTCCCACAGGGTTTCCCAACCTCCCACATGCCTCATAACCCCCCTGGGTACCCCCAGATTCCCCCATGTCTGCCCCATAAACCGTCAGATCCATCTCCTGCCCCATCTCCCACGTGCCTCTGACCCCATCTGTGACCTCTCTGGGGCTGAAGCTGCTCCCCCTTGGGACCCCCACAGGACCAAGCCCTGGCTGGGGCCACTCAGAGCCCTGAACCTCCATCCCACACACGCTGAGCACAACACACACACACACACACAATGCACAAAACACGCAGCCACACTCACAACACAAAACATGACAACACTCCCACCCCCGCTCCTAGCACAGCACACAGCACGAGCACACACAGCACACAGACACAAGCATGTACATGCAACATGCACACACCAACAGAAGTTATGTTCCGAGTCTTGATGGGATTTCACACATTTCAGCTTGTGTTCATCACCTCTTGTCCTTCCTTCTCCCCATCGGTACTTACCGGTACATTTAGAAGCTCCCCCTGCCTGAGCCTTCTCTTCTCCAGGCTGAATCGTCCCTGCTCTCTCAGCTTCTCCTCTGATCAGACATGCTCCAGTCCCTTCATCATCATCAGCTCCTTGCTGGACTCTCTCCAGCATGTCCATGTCTCTCATGTACTGGGGAGTCCACCCATGCTCCAGTCCCTTCATCATCATCAGCTCCTTGCTGGACTCTCTCCAGCATGTCCATGTCTCTCATGTACTGGGGAGTCCACCACTGGACCCAGCACTCCAGGTGTGTCTCAGAGCTGAGCAGAGGAGCAGGATCACCTCCCTCCCCGTGCTGGCAGCACTCTGACTAACACAGCCCAGTAGGCTGGGGGACCCCTTTGCTCTGGTCCTATTGCTGTGGGAGCCCTGTGGGAGAAGTCCCACGGGACTGCTGACATCCAGGTGCTCTGCTGCTGCACAAAGGCAGCCCAAATGCATCCAGAAATCGTAGCTGAGAGGAAAAGGAGTGCAGAAAATGGTCTTCCCAATCCTTTTCCTCCCTCTCCAAGATACCTGTTGCCCATGTGACTTAAGTAACTGAGGTGCTCCTTTTCTGAAATTCAGGAAAAAGGCATTTTGAGGGCCATCCATGGACTGGTGAGCTCCACCTCTCAGCATGGACCCCATGAGGAGAGCACTACTCTCTGTGCACTGGGGGAGAATTGGGGTATTTCAAAGGTATTTGGGGCATTCCTGGCCCAGCAACTTACAGCAGACTCACTTTCTCCACCCTGCTCACTCCTGGCCATGGCAGGAGCTGACTGGCTCAGGAGGGAATGAATACCTGGGGTCTCTGCAAGTACAAGGCTTTGATCTCTGCTTCTTGCTACCTTGGTTCTTCAGGGCGTGGAGGAGGACTTCACCTCTCCACTTGTTCTCTGGTAGCTGAGATCATCCTGGCAGTGACAGAGAAAAATATCATCACTGTGATTTACCCCACAAGCTTTGCACTACAGGCTCTGAAGGGCACGGGAGAGGTAGCACCCATGCTGGGGCAACAACTCTGAGCTGCAGTCCCAGAGCAGCAATGCCATTTCTGGCATGCCCAGCATGCTGCGGCTGCCTGAGTCTGCCGGGCAGCCTGGATGATTCCTGGCATCTCCCATTTGATGGCAGGGCAGCTCCACCCCTTCAGCACATCCTATTCCATTATTGCACTGCTGGTTCGCTCCTCCGCTGTGTTTCCCCCTAAGAAGCAGCTCTGTTTCTTCAGCATATGTTTGTGTCTGTTCTTTGTGAAGGCTGAAGGGAAAAAACTCAGCCACAAAGGAATCGGGGTCATCCAGAGGGTGTCGTGGCCTTTGCCACGAGCAGCAGTGGGCCATTTACAGGCAGTGGTCAGCAAATTTGTAATGGCAGCAAGTAGCAAAAAGCCAGGGAGGGACTGGTGCCTGAAAATAAAGGAAGGAATTTTGCTATATTATGTTTTAATAAATCGCTGCCTTTATTTCTTACTTTCTTCCTCATTTGGGTACTTTCATGTCCTGCCTAACAAAGTCAAACGTAAAGTTGTGAGGTTTGTGGTTGATTCTGCTTTGTAACACAGAAACCGATCATCTCTGCTTTGTGGGTGGGAGTTAAGCAGCTTTCCTAAGGTCACAGAAAAGGCTGAGACGGGAGCTCAGTTCAGACCTCAGTCTCATTTAACAGCCTCCCTTCCCATTTATGTGCTTTCTTTTTCTGAAGGAAAGAAAAAGACGCAACCAAAAATGTTTCCAGAACAGCGCTATATGCCTAAAGCTTGTCTCTGAGTCATATCTGCTTGACTTTCATGCCCAGAGTTTGCTCTGACAGAGGTCAGCCTCCTCTGCTCGCCCGCTCCATTGTCAAACAATTCCTTCGCCAGGAACTGGCTGTTGCTTGTTTAGCACGGGGAAATGAAACAAATAATGCTGACTCACATGCTTCATTATGGCTCACAAGCTTCCACCGCCCAGCCTTTGATGGTATAACATGAGAGGCATGAGCAGTGTGTCAATATTTCCAGTGCTACTGTGGAAATTTGCTCCTGCTCCTTGAAAAGCAAGGGCATTTTTTCAGAACCATAGCAGAGAATTGCTTAAGCAGGCACTGCAAAGGCCCTCAGCAATATTTACTCAGCAAAGTCAAATATCCAGCTCCATGGATTTGGCAGAATGAGTCCTGTGAAGCCAGGCTGTTGCTGCATGCCATGCATGCCAAAACTGACATGGAAAAAAGCTTCTTTCCAGGGTATCGCTTGCTCTTAAAACATACCCTGCACAAATACAGCAAAACACAAGACAATTTCTGTGCAGCACATCCACCTTTCTCGTGTGCTTGGACCGCTGGCAAAGGGGCTGCCAGGCTGCCTGGGGGCAGCACAAGACAAGGAAACACCCCCTTCCCCATCCACTGAGATACTGGGGTCTGTGCTGCTCCTCCAGTCCCTGCTCCTCATCCCCACGGCATACGGACCTCGAGCTGTGTTCCCAGTCAGACATTCCTGCAATCCTCCTTCCCCCTGAGCGGGGGACACACTTGGCCCCCAGGGTGCAGGGTCACCTGTGTCCCCTGCCACACAGGGAATGATCCATCCCCTCCACCGTTCTTGCAGAGGTTCCTGGGCATGGGGGCAAGAATGCCTGCTAGGAAAAGGGGAGCTGCTGCCCACGGCAAGGTGGGGACAGCACAGACAAGGGGGGCATCAGACAGCAAAGTCCTCAAACTCAGCTATGGCACTCAGCTGAGGCTTAGGTGTCACTTTCCCCACAACAGCTACACATCAGAAATCCCAATGCACTTCTCCAGTTCAAGCACTGACCCTAAAAGACCCAAAACCTAGGACTGTTCAGGCTGGAGAAGAAGCATGAGCTACCATCGGGGAAAGTACCAGGATAGCCTGGAGCTAAGAATTTCTGTCTATATGAGACCAAGAGGCCACCCACCCAATGTAAAAAATATATAGGTGAAAAAGACTACTGTTGGCCTCTGCTCTGCTGGGAATGCTGCTGCAAGGTGCCAAGATCAACGCCAGAACCCGACTCAAGTGCCCAAACTCAAGGGAAAGAGTTTTGATCAAGTCAACATCCCACGCCACGCAAGCCCTGTGCCAATATCTCTAACAGTGTTTGTCACTAAATTGAAACTCAGCATGCAAAATGGATCCAACCTTGTGTTATGTGGGCTGGTTGAATATTTGGCTACCTCCTGAGTCCCACTGAGGACCCAGCTAAAGCTTTGCAAGCCACTTGCCTTGCAAATCATCTCCCCATTTTCAGCACAGCCTGGATGTCATGGCCAGCCCCGTCTCCTGCGGAGCTGCCACCAACCTCTTCCCTACATTCATGCTTGGAAACTGAGTCATCTCTTCATCTTATCTCAGAAAAACATGCTGGGCTCCTTCAGACAGGTTCTCCAGCTCTTTCGTCACTCTGCTGGCCCATGTGAGACCACATGCAGCAAGTCAGAGCCAGACCTTCCGGAGTGCTGTGTCCAGGATGATCCATGGGATGGACAGTGGTTCCCAAGCCAGAAAGCTCCTGCTACCTGCACTGGAGGGAAGGGGACCCAAAAGTCAGACGCAAGAAAGCCAGTGTATAAAAATTTCCCAGCGGTCGCAGTTGGAGCCATCCCACATTCTTCCAGCAGGCAGGGACGTGCACAGCCTCCTCCCTAAGGGGATCAGGGGAAATTCATCGCAAATGGGTGCCCAGCCAAGGAACTATCCCCTCCCATCAGCAGCAACCATAGCCAAACAGATTAAAAAAAAAGAAAAATCCAAGTGAGAAGCCTGGAAAAGATTCACAGAAAGCACACGAAGTGTTAAGAAAACCTGGGAAATTTAAATTCCCCAAAAGAGCAGGCTGTGTCTGGAGGTGAATCAAGGCTGGAGGAAGGTGCTCGTGAATTTCTCCCTGTTAGAGCTGGGAGGTGGGTAGCTCAACTAGTGACATCCTGTCTCAGATAAGCTGATGCTGGGCTCTCTCCAAATGTCCCAAACTTACCACTTCTCCAAGGGCTGCAGAACTGTGTCAGGAGCAGGGCAGCTCATCTCTGCCTCATGTTGGGGTGGAAGAGTAGAAGAAGCCTGCAACTTCTTGAAAAATCACTTTTTTTTTCTCAGCAGCATTACCTCTCTCCCAATCTGAGTGGCTGCTCTATGTCTGGATGAGGGGAAAGGGGCTGAAGGGAGCCAGGCCAGTTTCTCACCTTTCATTGTGCTGCTCCTGCATCCCATCTATTGGAGAAACGTGTTTGCAGCGCACCCAGCCCTATGCATTTCTAATTCAAACACCAGCAGCAATAAGACCCTGCCGGCCCACAGTGGCCCCAGCCTTTCACGTGCCAGCTCATCTCTCGATAAAGGAGTTAAATAAATGTTAGACACAAGGGACAGGTGAATTACCAGGCACAGGGAGGGAGCTGGAGGGATGGGGAAAGCAAAGCAACCTGGCCCTGACTTCCCCCTCCAAGGCCTTGGAGGTGAATCGGGGATTTTCCATTTCATTAGCTTTACAAGGGGTAATTCCCAGCGTGCAGCATCATCCTCATGAACAGACCCACCCCGAGCTCTCTCTCACCCCTTCACATCCAACAGTGGTGCTCCACTACGGCTGCACCACCAGATAGGAAAGCCAGGCTGTATTAGTGTCTAACAAAGGTAACAGGCAGCTGATATTGAACTGCCCGCAGAGAAAAACAGAACTGATGCACAGGAACAAGCAGGGAGCTTTGTTTTGAAAGCGAGAAGCAAAATGGATGCCAAAACCCACAAAAGACGTGAATTTGAAAGCCCCAGGTCCTCCCTTGCAAAGGAGCATTATGTGAACTGCCCTTGCCCCTGAGGAGAAGCAGCCACCTGTTCATCCCTGCTGCCCACTCTAGAGCGTGGTGGTGCTCCCGGGCAAAAAGGCTCCGATGCTTTGGGAGAGGTGGGGATCGGAGCACTGTCCCACAGGCGCAGGAATCAGCTCGGTACCGTGAGTTCATTAGAAACATGCACACACGCAGGCAGGAGTTTATTAGTCCACATTTACCATACCAAAAAACAAAAATCCCCCAAAATAGGGGCAGGTTCCCAGTTTTGCCTGCTCGCAAATTAAGAGTGCTGAGGGTACTAAACACGCCTCGTGCACTCTGACTGGAGCGCGGGGCAGGAGCCGAACGTGCATTCGCAGCTGAGACTCAAACCTCTCCCATATGAAAGGGCCGTGTACCTTTAGCCACAAGGCAACCAGGAGCCCTCAGCTGCCTCCGAGACACATCCAAGGTCAGAGCAGCTGCAGCAGTTTTAATGTGTGCAAGAGGGAGGCTGGCTCAGCAGATGCCAAGTACTGGCAGCACAGCCAGTCCTCCAGTTCAACGCTCCGCTCCGTGTCCACGGCCCTCTCTGCAAACTTCATCATGAGCAGGGCACGCTTCATGTCCACCCAGTTCTGCAGCACCTGGCGCAGGGTTTCCTCGTGGCTGAGGGGCTGCTCCATGAGGTCTTTCCGGGGCCCCCAGAGCAGACACTGCAGCATCCGCTTGGCCTCGGTGATCCGCACACGCTTGATGGGATCCGCTTCCAGCAGTAGGTGTGCCAGCTGCTGGAGTCCCCGGGAGTAGATGGACAGGCTGGGTAGAGCAGGGAGGTCCTCAGGGCTGTACTCCTGCTCCCTGAGGTGCACCTTCTCCTCGAAGGGGTTGGGCTGGTGCAGCAGTTCATAGATGAGAATACCAGTCTGAAACTCATCAAACTTCTTGTACTGAGAAGCCGACACAATCTCCGGGGCCAGCCGGGCCTGACTCTTCTTCAGCTTGGAGTCTCCGGTTCCAGTCTTCTGTTTAGCTTTCAAAAAGTTGCTGATGATGAGGCGGGGCAAGTGTTTGTCATCTTTGGCTTTCACACAGCTCATGGGAGGCTTGCAGGGAACAAGCAGGAGGTTCTCCAGGCACAGGTCACGATGGATGATGCCGTGCTCTTTGAGATGCTCCAGGCCATTGCAGAGCTGGAGGAGCAGGAAGCAAACGCGGCGTTCATACAGCTCTGGCTTGGCTTGGTGCAGCATCACCGAGTCCCGCACAAAGTCGGCAGTGGTCTGGCTCGGCACCTCGCGGGTGATGACCACCACGCAGTCGTGCTCGCTGGCAGTGCGGGAGGGATGGAAGCCATCTCCAGGCATGCTTTTCCCCACATCTGAGGCCAGCAGCATGCTGGAGGGGACGGAGGCCACAAAATGCCCACAGTCCTGCTGGATGTTGAAGTGAACTGGCACTGCAGGGCTGCAGTACGAAGCAGCTACCTTGGACTCCTGGGTTTTACAAATCTGCGAGGAGAGACCAAAAGAAAAGTCTCATCAGCCAGTGACAGAGACAGGGCAGAGAGCACAAGCTGAGGTGGCATCCTAAGCTGCGATTTGCAGATGCTACAGAAGACAACAGTAGAAGCAGGATGAGCATTGGTCCCTTAAGTACTTTAAATTATCTCCTGGCTTGAGGACTGGTTTTGTCCTGAAACAGCCCAACATTACCAACCAGATGTCTGGGTTGCATTTCTGGGCAGGCTTCCTTTGCCAGGCAGTGCCCAGTAATTGGAGGAAAGGAGGACAGTAGTCCTACCGTGAGTAACTTCTCAAGATTTTGTTTCATTGCCAACAGAAGCGACATAGCTTTTACACCACAGATGTCATTGAGATAAACTCCTGCAACCCAAGAGACATTCTGCAGGGGGAAAAACAAAGCTTGTGGCAGAAGATAAGCTGTCTTCCACCTCTGGAGACAGTTAAAACTCCTGGATGAGGCCCCAGGCAATGTGAGGTGACTGCGAGCAATAGTGCTGTTCGTGGTGAGGGGTGGACAGAGGCCTCCAGCACTTTCTCCCCACGTGATCCTTCTCTGGTCCTAAGCCCTGGAACCACTTTCACATGCTCCTCAACCATTCCACTTCACAGTGTCAGAAGCTACTCTCAAACCACTGATCAATGGCTAAGGGAAACCAGCAACAAGCTGCACTCCTCAGCACAGGCAAAAAAAACCACCAAAGAGAAAATGGGAGCCTACAACAGGCCTCAATAGAAGCGAGAGTGCTAGGGAGAAAAAACCATTTTATAATCTGGATTCTCTTTAACCTACATGACTTCTACCTTCATTTTCTTCCGCATTTTAGCTTTATACTGCATTAGAGACTCAAACCCAGGTTTATTATAGGAGTATCCATTAGCTTATGGGGCCTTCTGGCATTTCTATTATACTTTTTTCCCCCTTTATTTAGCGATGTGTTTATGTGTCATCCACAGGAATAAGCAACAGGCTGAAACTCAGCATAAAAGGTTTCAAACCCTGGAGCGTGCCACTGCCCGTCACAGCATGCGTGCAAAATCATACGAGAAATCAATTTTGCCTCCGAGTTAAAATATACAAGAATAGAGAGGAGCTGAAGAAGAGGGCTGCTTTTGTATTCCTCTAGCAAGGGTTTGAATCCAGGCTTTTTTTTTTTGCAGGTAATTCACTCAGATGAGACAATACTGTGGAGACGGGGCATTTCAAATCCCCATTGTCCTCTCTTTTCTAAACAAAAATACCCTGCTATGGCTTATTTGTGGAAAGACAAGCTTTGGAGAGCTAGGCAGAATGCAGATGAATGCAGCGGGGCCCAGGATGACGCAGGAGGTCCCCAAATGCAGAGCAGACCTTCCAGCCCTCTGGCTAAAAAACCTGCTTGATCCTCCTCCCAAAGGAAAGACATGTAAGGCATAGGAAAAGGGGGAGAATTCCTGGCAAGAGAGGAGTCTCTGGAAGAACAGCTACAGACAAACGAATACAGGGAAATCTTCCCCGTCCAGCCATTTCTCTTGACTTTGGCTGCACCAGAGGCATCTTCCATGCTGAAAGCTCCAAGTAGGAGCCTGGGGCTGGCTTAGTCACGCACCTCTAAGAGGAGAAAGAAGCCAAGGCATGGAGCAAATCTTGGCTTAATTCCTCCAAAGCCATTCCATGTAAGCCTGGCTCCTTCCAACTGTTTCATACATTGCCATGCTCGTCTGTGCACAGCTCAGACTCTGTCTCCTGCTCCTCAACAGGCTCCTTGGCTCAAGTCAGATCCTCTGCCCATTTTGAGCTCTCCAAGTCTAATTTTAACTACAGGTCTGTGATCTCTTTCATGTCACAAAATCTATACTAGAAGCCAGGAGGGGCAGCTAGGGATCAGCCAATGTTTCACAATTATTCATTCCCCACGTTGGCTGCCAAAGGGATGGTGGCACTCAGGACCCGTATCCATGCACATGGATAAACACATACACAACATCACCATGCTGGCATGGCCTTGTTGCAGTGCTTTTGACTTTGTTAAGACGCTCTGCAGCGTACCAAGGGCACAGAGCAAGCCCACCTCACACACAGGGACACAAGTGCAGTCCTGTCAAGAGGCTGAAATGTGCCTTGGCAAGAATTCACGCGCTACAGCCATGGAGCTGAGCTACTGAACCCCACCTAACGCGGCAGGCAAAAGCAAAGGTGTGGCTGTGCCACGGGGAACTGCAGATTGAAAAGGAGCACAACAGTTTCCTACACAGTTCTTAGGCTTCAGGAAGAAAGTTGTGATGGATTTAGGTATAACACACAAGAAAAGCTGAGGCTCTCAGTGCTGGACTAAGGGTACCGGTGCAAGATCTCATCTAATTCCATTCTGGTTACTTACAGCCCCCCTGTTGTGTTGACTGTACTTCCTTTAGGAAATGAACTGGCTTTTAAGCTATCACTTAACTAGAACATCCCTTAGGGATGTTTTAAAACATCCTAAAACAACCCTTGGAGTTCATAATGGTGGAAACGATTCAGCAGAGATTTTTTTTCTTTTTTTTCCTTCCTTAATGCATCTCTCACAGTGCTTTTTTGGGAATTATTTTAGGCTTTGAAAACAACCTGAGGAATAAGCAGCAGTGAGATGTCCCTAGCGTTAAGTCGGAATGGAAATTAAAATCTCTGTATTCAAGTAGTACCGTGGATCAAAACCCAAAATCCACGGGATGTCCATGGAACGGGTTGGATAAGCTTACTTACCCAGGTTTCAAAGAGCTGAACTATTGCACCTCAAGTTTCCATTTCAAAACAGGTATTCCGTGGAGTTACGGGAAAATATTTCAGACCTGACCTCACACAGCATGTCTGGGTCAGCCTCGCATTGTTTAATTGGGATCTGCAATATCTTATTGTCTGTAGTTTCGAGATCATATAAGCACTCACAGAGTATCTGGGTCAGACCTTCCACTTAAAAGGCAGGCAGAGGCAAAAATGCTGCCTTTTGAGCAGCCTTTCATCAGTTTGTGTCATCAGAGGCAAATGCCTCTGAGTTTACAACAGAGTATTTGCACAAAGATGTTTTCAGAGAGAGAAAATGGTTGGGTTTCAGACCCCTTTAGCAATAAGCTACATCTGACTAGCGTTTGTTACAACGAAAACTCCTTCTCCAAATTAACCTTTGCAAGCAAGTAGGGGAAAAGTGGCAATTCTGAAAGAGGTTTTGCTTGCCAAACTTCACCTGTGAGAAACACAAGCAGAGAAAACGAGACATGGTATGAGACGCCGTGTGCCGACAGTGCACGTATCTCCATCCAGAAGACGGAGATGAGCCTGGATACCTCCTGGCTGCGGCCTTACCTTCACAGCATAGGTAGTAGAAGGGTCCTTGGAGCACGTGGCACAGTAATAGATGGCGTCCCCCGAGTCGCAGCAGGGCTTGTTGCACGTCAGCTTGAAGAGTGACCAGTTGTTCTCGCTGAAGTGCAGCTCGTTCTTCTGCTCCCGCATGAAGCAGTCCTCGCACTTGGCGACCAGGCGGCGCAGGGACTCGGCGTACAGGGCCCCCAGCTTGCTGTACACCCCCTCCTTGCTGTCGATGTTGCTCAGGAGGTTGTGGAGGCTGGAGGCCGATGACACCTGGCTGGACACGCTGAGCTGCGAGGAGGACAGGGCCTGCAGGTTTCTGCTGGGGCCGCAAGCCCCTGTGCTCTTACCAGTGCTCGAGCCCCAGTAGCTTCTTCCTTTGGAGCTTTTCTCCAGGGACTCGGAGGAGGAGAAGGCACCGGGGCGGCCCCCCAGGCTGGCTGGGTGGATGAAAGGAGGCTCCTCTCGGAGGCAGACATTGCTCTCAGAGTGGCTGACGTTCAGCCTGGGGCCGGCGGCACCGGCTACTTTGCCCGAAGGTGCCTGTCCCCCAAAGAAGCCATCTGGAGAAGACACAGTTCTGATCACTGTCTTCTTCTGGGGCAGAGGGGGTGGGCAGCTGGGGGCAGAGGAGGAGCCGTCCTCAGTGGAGACAGGAAGGAAAGGGACAGGGGGAAACACTTGGCTCTCAGCTGGAGGGGGCGAGTGGTTCAGCTCAGACGAGTGTCCTAGGGGATAGCAACACACAAGAAGATGCCATGAGTGGCCCTTGCAGGCTGAGAGCACAGGTCCTTCTCCATATCCCTCCCACCCCCAGGGCCCTGGCTGGGAAGAAAGCAGCAAGCCAAGTTACATCTGAACCCAGAGTCTTCAAGCTATTCACAACTGCAAAGTTTCACTTGGAGGGGTCAGGGATTTAATCCAGTTTAACAGAGCAGGTTTGCAAAGCAAGCTGCAACCAGCCATGTAGAGAAACGCACTTCCCCACCCTCGAAACTCCCCTATGAACTGCACATACAGTAGTAAAAAGGTAGTAGAGGGTAAATATTTAAGCTATGATGTCATCCACAGGGAGGTAAGAATGAAGCACTCGACACAAGGACAATCTTTTAAGCACAGCCTCTCTCACCGGGAGCTGCCCCCCAGCGCTTCAGCAGCAGGGCATGATAAGGAGAGAGTGACTCACGGCACACGGCTCCAGCCCTCTGGCTGTACTAGAGCACCCCAAGTATATTGAACCTTTCTCTCTGCTTCGCCCTGGGGAAGGGTTGCTGAGCAAGCCTGGAATTTTGGCAATTTCCATCTTGCTGAAAAAAAAATCTCGTCTTCCCCCCACTGCCTGTTTGCCAGCTTATTGCCAAGCTTCTTTGCTCAGAGGGCAGGCTGGTCCCACTACACACCACTAAACCCCAAGCAGCCACACATGCCAACTGCACATGGATTGGATGGCTCATTTTGGGCAGCCATAGCAGCTGCTTTCCTGTCTGGGCCAGACTGGAGACAGGTAATACAGTTAACATGCCATGAAAGAAGTGGGACATTAAAAAAAAAGGACAAAAAGGTGATCTGACATTGAAATAAAGAGCAATAATTTCAGGTCATAGAGACAGAACAAGTGAGGAGTGCAGGGGAAATAAAAAGAAGAGAGGCAGCAATTTAAGGAAATTTATCCATGCCATTTGAATGACAAACAGGACTCTGCTAACAACTTGCATGCAAGTGTAAACCTTGAAAGGTGAAAGGTGGTGTTTTGCTCCAAGCAAAGAGCAAATAGTTTAGCGGATAGCAGGATCCATTGTTTTCTTTAAATCTATTTTCCAAAGCTGCGGAGTGGTAGAAAACGATCCTTCCTCCTCACAAAGCAGCTGCTGAGGGTTCGGCTGCCGGCAGGCACTTCCTCACAGCGGCTTTCTGCCTGCTCCAGAGGGATGCCCTGGGGCAGTTTCGTGTCAGCCCGAAGCGGGCGCTTGTCTCCGTCACAGCCCAAGTGACTCACCAGCAATCACGTACAACCTCCAAGTGCAGGGGCTCAGGTCCCTGAGCTCCCGGCCTGTCCTGGCGTGTCACTTGCAGGTTTGCACCAGCTGAGCCAGAGCAGCAATCCCTGGTAGCTGCTCCACCACCTGAGACCGCATGAGGTGAGGACGGGTCCCCTGGTTCTCAGCTACCGGAGTGGATGCTGGCACCATCTGGCCCTATCCCTCCTCACCAGATTTTGGTAGCACTGGTCAATTTTCATTTGTCCCCTCCACTGCCAAGGCTCTCTGTCTGCACCTCCTGTAATATACCCCATCACAGCAACGTCACTGAGACACACCTCGGGAATGAGCAGCACTGATTTCAGCTTCCGCAGAAGGTATGTCTCCCATGCAAGGCTGTTTCAGCAGCCCATTCCTGACAATATGCTCAGAAACAGCTCTGTAGGAAATGTGAATCAGTGCATGTTTTGCCCCAGTGCCTGGGTGCCGAGCTATCTGATTCCTGCTGGACCCTTGCCCCAGGTGTGTGCCTGCATTGTACACCCAGTCACCCAGCAAGTGACTGCTCTCCAGTTTCAGCTGAGAAACATCCGGCTTAACAGCTGAGATTCATGCCCCAAGCTTTAAGGAAAACTCACACATCTGCATCATACCCTAATGGGTCCACAGGAAAGATTCTCTCCATTAAAACCCTGTCAAAAGCCACAGGCAGGGATCATTCAGCATGGCACCTCTTGCCACTTCCATCCAAGGGGCTTTGACAGAGGATAGAGCCCAGAGAAATTCTTCAGTGTGCAGTCCATGAGTACCTCACCAGAGGCATCTCTGCCAGGACATGCAGCTGAATCCCTGTTTCAGGAGGCAAGATTTACTTGAGAGAGTCTTAGGAAACAAACGTCAGCACTGGAATCTTTGGCAACCGGTCCACATGCCGAGCCCACAAATGCCAAACTGCTCTTAACTTTTTTTTATATGCTGCTGGGCTCTGCCCCAAGCAGAGGGTAATGAATTAAACTCTTTCACAACTCTCCTAACAGTGCTCTGCACCTTCAGCATAGTCCTTCTGCATGTCAAGGGCTTAAAAGCTCCCCTCCACTTCATATTTTAACATCTGACAGCATAGCCAATTAATTTGAGCTCACCTCACTCAGTGACTGACTGCACAGCTTCTTGCTTGCGTCAGCAAGAAAAACTGCATTCGAGTATTCATTTAAAAACTCATCTTTCCCATGATGAGTTTAAACAGTTGCTTCTGTTAGTGAAGGCAGAGAAATCCTCTTGTCCCTATCATTTTTGACAGCAAACTGCTTCTGTGCCTAGCAAGTAAAGATCCGGCATATGTGAGTTTTTCTTACCCCTGTACAATTTCCTGGCAAGGTCTCACTGTCAGACTCCAAGTTAGCGGTGGAAAAATGGAGTTTCCAGAGCTCTGGCTCTTAATTTTATTGCTGCACATTGTTGCTCTTGGAAAGACAGAACTTCCATTACATGAAGGTTGCTCTTGCTAAGGAAATACTTTCTGAGCTGCTGAACACGTTAGTGCATGTCTAAGTTACGCACTGATGAAAAAAAGTGACTTCATAGTAAGTATTTTTTAATCTCAGTTAAACGAGTGCAGGCAGATTTTTTCCCCCTTAAGAAATAACTGGGAACACAATGAGAGGGAGAGATCGCCTCTAGTACAAAACTCCTTCTGGTACTCCTCAAGTCTATGGAGGACTTTCTATAGCAGGGCTACTTGTGACATCGTGAAATGCACGAAGCACCAGCAGGATTGTTTCTACATGGAGATTTTATCCAGACCGGAGGAGAGCTAGAGGGTGAATGATATTGGCACTTGCTGAATGAAAGAGGAGAAAGTCCATGATGCTGGTCTGATTCTGCCACATTCATCTAAAGTGCACCAAGAGGCAGAAGGGTAGGAGAAGTGGAAAGATGGAGGGTCATTGGGGGAGCTGGGGATTGGACCCTCGTGACCCCTGCTCCGAGGATGCTGTCCCAGCAGTGGGCCTCAGGTACAATGCTGCCTCTCCCACGCCCGGCGGTCACTTACTGCCGTCGCTGCCCGTCTGTGTGTCCGAGTCCAGGCTGTCGCTGGAGCCAGCCGTGAAGGTGACGTGGGCACTCCTGAAGGGTGGGCTGAGGCTCTCTGCAGAGCTGTTGCTGACTCTCTCCAGCTCAGTGTTATTTGGGTTCATTTTCAGAGCGTGCCTAGAGAGAGTGAAAGAGAAGTCAGGAGAGAGATGGCAAAAGGATACCCTGCACGCGCTTTTGCAGGGAGTCTCGAGCTGAGAGCAGCCTTAGCTTGCTCTCTGCCTATCCAGACACTGCCTTTTATCACACCAGACCACCTCATTCCTGGGCACTTTTCTTCTGTCTCCAGCACCTGGGGAATTGCATCCCACAGACTCTGAGCAGGTGATAGGCTTGCAGTCCTCATGCCAAACTAGCTGTGCTTGAGCAGAAAGGGAAAAGGCAGTGAGCCAAGAGCATTCAGCCCCAGTCTGCACCATCCTTGCCTAGAACATGTGAGGTCCTGGACCACATCCCATTTTGGCCACTGCCACTGGGAAGGAAGTGGGGACCCACCAGTGTTTGCCTTGAACAAAGTTCTCAATGGAAAGGAGTAGCACCACTCGTCCCATTTCACAGAAGGCAGGTCGAGGCTGGGTGTGCGAACCTCGTTCCTTCATGACAGAGGCAGAGGCAGCAGAAGAGTCCATCGTCTCCAACTGTGCATCACAGTAACAAACAACACCTCACCAAAAGCAGCAGCATCTCTGCAGGAAACACGAGTCTGCCAGACTCAGAACCTACCATGCAGTTTTTAATGTAAGACCTACAGTTTTCCATGCAGCTTCCACCTAAAAAAAAAATTAATAAACCAACCATAAACTGGGCTTATAACCTGCTAGGTCATGGTTTAAGTGACCAGTTTAGGCAAGCAGGACTTTTTGCTAAGATAAAGAATTTCCCCTGCATTTTCTTCATTTTTCTGCTTTGGAAAACAACAGAAACTGTTGAAATCAGGCAGCACAGAAGAGCATAAACACTCCTAGCATTGGTACAGTTCCGACTCTGTCAACCAGAAAACAAAGGTTATCAGTCCACATTTTTTAAGTAAAACCGCCAATCTGCTGATAAAATTCAACACGTTGGTTAAGAATGTAAAACGGTTAGTGGCAGACTTGCACAGAAGTAAAAGGACTTCCACCAGCTATCTTGCTGGAAGGTATCTGGCGTTTCCTAATCAGACGGCTGAATGGCTGCTGAGAAAGACAAACAAAAGACATGCACGACCATTTTCTTGTGGTCCCTGGTCACACGCACGGGACCCCTCCTCAGCCTAAACTCCCAAGCACAGCAAGACACTACAAGAGATTTTTATTTGAAGATTGAGAAATGTTTCATTCCCAGTCCAGACAAAGCACTTACTCTCATGTCCACACCACCACATGGAGAACAGAGTGTATGAGAAGCCCGGAAGAAATTTCTGCCAGACTTCCTCATTTGCCTGAGCAGCCTTGGTCTAAAAATACTCAAGGGCTGATGAAAATAAGGCTCTAAAAACCAGTTCAGGTATACTTCAGCACAGACACTGGTCTTGCACCAGTGATGAATTTATCACAGCAAGCCTCTTGGGGATGATTTACAAAACTTCACAATTCAACACACAAGGCACAGTATAAAAAATGAGAGCGAGAGAGAGAGAGACACAGACAGAGAGTTTGAGGGGTTTAGGTCTGTTATGACTAACGCTGTTGAAAGCAACCAACCGCACTTAATTTATTTTTTTTTTTTTACTATAAAGATATAACTTTATCCTATAACTTTCTCAGATGTTTAACTTTTAGTAATTTGGGTGGAAGAAACACAAGGGTGCACACCCATGCCGGTACACTGTCTGACCTGGCAAAACTCAAAGAAGCATTTGAATCCATAAGAAAAGAAGACTTAGCAAGATATCCGGTCTCGATTCACACAGATGAGATGTTTCCTAACACATTCCTTCCCCCACCCCCCCCTCGAAAAGTTGGTGCATTTCTGTTTCTTTCCCATCACTACACACAAACTCGCGGAGCTGCCTTACCATTCCCGCACTCAGAGAGAGATGAGACTTTGCTCGGCGCGGTCCAAGGTCCGCTGTGCCCGGCCACACCTATTCCTCCGAGCAACCTGGGCGCAGCGCGGCGGCGGCCAGAGCCCTGCTGACTGCTGCCCTCGCTGCCTCAGTGTCGGTGAAGTCAGATGCAGAGAGAGCCCCGTTTCCTCCCGGCACCGCCGTGACTGATGTAAAGTGCAGTTCCTGAATAGGCGCACCGAAATAGAAATTGTTTGCCTCTTAAACGACATCCTGCTCTTGTTTCAGATGTTACGGCCAGGCCAGCTAATACCTCCTGGAAATACCTCTGCCTCACATCTCCCTCCTTTCCTACGAGCTGCTTGAAGCCCAGGCTGCAGCCTGCACAGATCAAAATACTGCCCCCTCTACCAAAGAATTACTACTGAAAACTTGCTAGGGTCAAACTCTCCCATTTCAGTAAAATTCCACCCCAAGAGCTGAGCAGCTCATCGCTGCGACAGCCTGTGGGACCCCGATTTACAGCTCACCCCAACATCCCCTGCTTTTCTAGCGTTCCTTCCACCTCACCTGAGTGCAAGGGCACAGGTGGCTATGCTCCACCTTGCCCTTTACACCAAAGGATATTGGAAATCACCAAAGGATGTTGGAAATAAAGAGCACCAACCCATCTTAAACCTGAAGAAAACACTGGATTTGTGCCCTGCACCACTTACTTGCAAACATCTGTGGGCTACACTCCACTTCAGAAAGATGTAACAGTAGTTAATTTACATCAATTTAAAAATGCCTGCTCAGCACCTAAAACATAACCAGCAACTTCAAGGGCAGCGCCAGAGCCTTCATCGTGCACCTGTGCACAAAGAACAGGTCACCAGAGTCAGCTCTCCCAGTCTAATAACCTAAACCCACAGGATTTCACAGATTTTCAGCTCTCCAATTGTTCTGGTAGCTTTAAATACACTTCAGTTACTCAACATCCTCCATGCAACATAGCATATATATAGCAACATAGCCTAGCATATTCAGGCAACCCTTCCAGTTCCCTATTTAAAAGTTTTCCCATCATAAACAATTTCATCCAGCTGACTTTCCACATGATTCTCACAGTCCTGCCTAAAATAAGTCAAGATTGAAAAGAGTGGTTTTGTAAAAAAGCACACCAAAACAAAACAAAACCCCCTCAA
>VZTA01002190.1:0-10425 GCA_013398855.1 Mohoua ochrocephala | reverse complement strand
TCTGGGCCCCTCACTTCAAGAAAAATCTTGAAATGTTGAAGAGTTTCCAGAGAAGGTCAATGAAGCTGGTGAAGGGTCTAGAGACTAAGTCCTATGAGGAGTGGCTGAAGAAGCTGGATTTGTTTAGCCTGGAGAAGAGGACGCTGAGGGGAGACCTTATTGCTCTCTTAAACTACCTTAAAGGAAATTGTAGCCAGGTGGTGCTGGCCTCTTCTCCCAGGCAACCAGTGATAGGACACGAGGATATAGACTCAAGGTGCACCACGGAAGGTTCAGGTTGGATATCAAGAAGAATTTTTTCACTGAAGGGTTGGTCAGGCATTGGAACAGGCTGCCCAGAGACGTGGTCGAGTCACCATCCCTGGAACTGTTGAAGAAACAATTGGACAGGGAGCTTAGTGTTATGGTTTAGCTGACAAAGTGGTGTGCAGTCAAAGGTTGGACTTGATGATCTTAGAGGTCTTTTCCAACTTAAATAATTCTGTGTTTCTGGTATCCGAGCTCTTAAGGACATAATTAAAGCTACCTTTGTGTAATAATTATCTTGTGACATAAAATATAAGTAATCTAAAACTATGCCTCCTGCATGTACTAATTATAGTTCAGTAATGCATTTATGCAATAATGATTCAAAGATTTCTTTTTTTCATTTGCAATACTATTAATTTATTTAAAAACTACTGAAAGTGTAGCTGTCATTGCATAAATTCTAAAGATACTTTCACAGTACCATCACTCAAATGTAATTAAAAAAAAAAACCCCAGAGTCAGCATTTCTTCACTAATCATTGTTACAAAAAAAATGACAAAAGCGGGCATTAACCAAACACAGGCTTTTTGTGGAGGCTTGAGTTAAAACAGTTTGTCTTGAAAATAGCAATATTACTATTATTCTGCACTGCCAGCATTTACAATGGTATTTGCAGATAATATCTTCTAGACAATTTATCAAACAGTTGCTGAACAGTACAGGGTCTGAAATTCTTTCACATTATCCTGATTTTTTTTTTCATTTTTTCTCCTGCTTTATAGCACTGTTTAATTTGTTTGGTATTTGCATGATATTACCGAGATAATGCCACATCTCTAAGATGAAATGTAGTATGCATTTGTCAGAATGCAACAAGACTTTTATTATCTAATTTAGGATGTAAAAGCCTGTTTCTGTGAATAAATATACATCCCCCTCTGTGCTGAGGAACAAGGTCACATCTACCAATGGAGTAATTAACTACCACAGAAAAATCCAACCGAAAAAGTAAAATGTAAATTTTACTGGAAAATAACTGGAAAGATAATTAACTTAATAAATTTCATCTGCAACTGTATGCATACATTAACATTTTGAAAATTACAGAGGTAATAAAAATACAGCAAATATCATTCCCAAATGCAACAACAATCCAAGCTTTATTTGATAATTATATTTTAACTACTGGGAATAAAATCACGTTCTCGTAGGAAAGAAGATTTTCTAATGCATTTTCATTTTTTAGATTTTTTTTTCATTTCAAATGTGGGATAATGATAATGTTACTACCTTTACTAAAATAGAATACAGCTATGAAGCTCAGACGTTTTTAGTAGATCAGCATTTTTGCCTTTTCTAAGGTTGTAAAGGAAGAATTAAATTATATTCTCAACATGAAGTTTCACTGAAAGTAGGAGAACCAGACATAAATTTGTTACCTTTTATAAATTGGGATATATGAAATCTCCACTGACTATGCCAAACCTGAGCCTGTGTCCAAACCAAATTCCAGAGAAAGAAAAATATAATTATTTTCTCTTACAGGCAGGTTGTGCAAGGATAATTTTTGGGGAATTAAATAGAGAATATTCAGAATAGTCTTTGTCTATCTAAGTAATTCATTGCTGTTCTCAAATCATGTCAGACATAACAGATTGCAATTTTAGACTGAAAGGTGTGGATCTCACAAGAAGACTCAGAAAATGAAAATAAATCAATCAGACCAGTCGTTTGCATACCATTACATATATGATTTCCAAAACAATAGTTTTAAACTACTTTCTGTTTTGAGGTTTCTATCGACCCGAAAATATATGAGTCAAGGAAAATGCTAATTTGCCAAGAATTGTAATTGAATTGAAATGGCCTTCTGTGACCTTTCCTTTATTTCATCTCATAAGAATGCTGAAATTTTCATACAGATGTCAGCATATGTTAAATATATGCAGTTGAATTAAGCATGGAACTTCTTTTATTTTTCGGTAGGATTGCTTTTAGCAAAATATACTAAAGAAAACATCTTTCCTAATATTCTTTAAAGGTTTTATAGTGGAGGGAAGACCTTTGAGATTAATTATCCTTTTTCCTGACCCATAAGTACCTTTCATTTTTCACCTGGTCTTGGTCACATTACAGTTACGTATTCCTCATTTAAAAGACAACATTGTTCATTCTTATGACTGACATTTTCTTAAGGAACAGAATAATAAGATTTTGTCATTCTTTGACTCAGTTGTCATAATTATCTGAAATGAGAATTGTTGCAAAAACCCCAACATATTATATATTATATATAAACATACATATTTTTGGTCAGTTGTGCTGACTGACAGCTGACTCTTGCCATGTTATGCAACAGGTCCATGGAGTGTCCACTGAAACTTTGGAAGTGAAAGACACAGTACTTCAGGTGATTGTCTCTCAGTCTTTGCATACAAGAGATGGAGATTTGTTCTTCAATGGTTAGTTCTGTATGTAGATCCATGTGAAGATATCTGGTTTAATAGCTTTGACATGGTACCTGTGACTTCATTTTCTCTCTTTATTACTTTTGTTCCAAGCGAAACTATGCTGAAAACAATATAGAAGGACCACTTAATAGAAAATGTAGTCATTTTACTGTATTTGCCACAGGATTAATATAATCCAACTTAGTTTTCCTTTTTCCTGAAATAATTCATTATTAAAGTTAACTGGTTTTGAATCTTGCACATGCGAGCTGCTAAGAGGAACAGTTGCATGCAAATAAGCTCATTGGTCATATTTTTTTTCACCTCTATTTCATGGGCTTTTGGAGTAGAAAAGTTTAGGCTACAGAATTCTTAGGAAATAGAATAGTTGGTATTATGGAACACAATGCCAAAAGTATGCCAATAACCAAAATCTCCCTTCAGCTGACTTTCAGAGGCAGAGAGACATAGTACTCTCACAGGAAATAGGGTATTTGAGTGATGTCAGAATGAAGAATGGGTGGATTAGAGTCTGAAAAGAAAAAAGTGCTCTGAAGAGATAAATGCTGGGTGGGAGAAGCTATAAAACCAAAAGCATTAACCACAAAGCCTGGGCAATCAAACAGCAGTCACTGGGCCAATATCCTTGCACCTTACAGAAAGGAATTTCTGTTGCAGTAGCAATGAATTCGTAAAGGCAACAAATCATGATTTTTTAATGCTGGGTTCAAGATAATTTTCTTTCATCTTTACAAAAGAAGAGTTTGTTTCAAGATGTGGGACTTTTCCGTGTTATTAACAAGTTTAGACAGAGACAAAGTCTCACAGTGCTATGGCTCCTGAAGTGCCAAATCACTCACTGATAGTGTTTGACCCCACTGCTTGCACAGTTCTACAGATATTGGAGAATAGGCACATTATGCTGTGGATATGAAAAACCACACTGTAGATGATAATTTTTCCTTGTTTCCTAAAATAACTTTTATTTTCATTTTACTAAGAGCCTTATGTGTTTAAATCAGTCTTACTTGTAACAAAAGCTATCTGAATTTGGAAATTGGCTAGAAACACTGACAAAGGCATCTTGTCCTTTGCTTTATTCTGCTAAAGCAGTTTCCATACTCAGAAATACTGTTTGAAAGAGATGAATGGAGATATTAACTGGACATGAAAGGCAGGTCAAGTCTAAGTTTCACAGCCAGAATCCAAAAGAATAGATAATATCTAAATGGAGAAAAAAGTCCCACAAAAATGTGACAAAATGTGGCCACAGTCTGCAGGACATCATGTTTAATTTTGTGCTTAAATGGTTGCAAAGAGCTTTAGTACAGCTGAAAAAAAGGAGATTTATGCCATGTATGAATATACACTTAGAGAGCTGAGCCCCAAGTTAATAAATTAACAAGAAGTTTATCAATGAATATGTAGAAACATCTGAAAAATTACTGAATCGTGTTCTTACCCTACCTACTGTAAGGGATAGCCAATTACTTGGCACAACAGAAGTAATTGAATAGATTATTGTGGATAATGTCTGAGATAATCAGTGTCCTTAGGATGGGATACTACCTCAAAGGCGCATGAAATCACACAACCACCTTCTGTCTTACATCTCGATTCTGCAAAAAGGTAGGGTGTGATTGCTGAGTAACAAAAGAATGCATTGGGCCTCTAATGCAGTTATGATCCAAAAACATTCAGTATAGGGCCTTAGGCAAGAAGCTGGTGGTGTGCCAGAAGCGGGACCTGCGGGGAGCCCTGAACTTGTTAATACCCTTCTCTGGATGAGTGATGTTAAACTGTTGACTGACCATCACCACCTCCAGACAGTCTGCTGCAGAGTGAGACTGTGCCCTACAATTTATCTTTCACGTTTTGTCTGATCTCATCTATAACACATCATTGTATTGATTCTGTCAAAATGATGATGGCAAATAGCATTCACCAGGAAACTTTGCACGTGACTTTGCAAAAATTACATGTTACTCTAACTTAATGGCAAACAATGGGAACTGCAAAAATTGCACAGGGGAATAAATCACTGCTGGTGAATCTGGCAGTAAAGTTGATTTTATTCTTCCTCCCAAACATTGACGCACTTCTCTTTGCCGTTGAAGTATTGGCAAAGAACTTTAACAGATAGAATGAAAAAAATAACAAAAAAGCCTCTTTAAGTTATCCTGTTCCACTACTGGGAAAAAAACCAGTAAAAAAATTGTGTCTCAGCAAAGAAAGAATCATTAGAGGAGGGTGGCAGTTATCACTAAAAAGATCTTTAGCTGAAGGGCTAAAACTACATAGTACAAAAAAGAAATTAAACTTCTCTGTGTCTTATCAGCTACACTGCATCACCCCTGTCTGTTGCATCCTGGTTTTCAGCTTTATTCTGTAGCACAGTGGTTTAGTTCTTTTTTTTTCCTTTTTTTTTTTTCTTCCCGTTTTCCTAACAGAAAAGTAGACATTGTGGTATCCCATGGGTTGCTGTCCTGCACAAGAGACTTTTGAGGCTATGGTTGTTTATCTCATTTCAAATATTAAGCACGGCCCTAAATAATTCTTGTCCTGCATGCCAAGCTTTCCTCTCCCATACTTCTGGTTTTTAAAAATGCTGCAATTCCCACTTCATCTTTTTATACAGTCCAATAACAGATGCTTTAATTTTTCTTTCAGTGAATAAAATTAACATCTATAGACATTTATAAATGTTCTCCTCTTCTGGAGCACAGATTATGAGAAAACTTGAGCGCTCTATAATAGATTAAAATACTTTCAATCTTTAAGGAAAACTAATGACTTCCTCCCCTGTAAGAGAGCTGAACCATAGGAA
Organism: Mohoua ochrocephala; assembly: GCA_013398855.1. Lineage (NCBI taxonomy): Eukaryota > Metazoa > Chordata > Aves > Passeriformes > Acanthizidae > Mohoua > Mohoua ochrocephala. Next base: position 4,898 of record VZTA01002190.1, on the reverse strand, counting down.
TGCTAACACATGGTAGAAAACATGTTGGCACATGAAAAGAAATAAAGCAAAATCAGAAAAAAAAAAAAATAAAAAAAAAAAAAAAAAAAAAAAAACTTCCTAGGGGAAAAAGACAATGAGTCTCAGATGTACAAACGATTTGTCAAGGCACAAATCATAGAATCATGGAATGATTTAGGTTAGAAGGGACCTTAGAGACTATCTAGTTCCAACCACCTGCCTTTGGCAGAGACTCCTTCAACTGGAGCAGGTTGCTCAGGGTCCCATTGAACCTGGCCATGAACATTTCAGTGATGGAGCATCCGCCTCTTCTCTGGGAAACAAAATAAACCAAAATTTTAGAAAATTCTCATTTCACTTCACAGGCATCTGATATTTACAGAGCAAGATATTTTGTAGTATTATGTTTACTCTCTTTTTCTTATTTGGACTTTCTATGCTTTTAATTTTAAAAAATTATCTAATCTAATACAGTAGTATTATACTGCATTGTTTATGCAAAATTAGACCACAGTCTAAAGGGCACAGGTTCTCTTGTGAAAAAAATCTTAGAACTTGTGCAACAGATTTATATGGCGGAAAGTCCATTGGAATGTTCAAAAAATTAACTTGTAATGAGTTCAGTATTTAAAAGTGTTTTCTGGGATAATTGGGTGCTAGTTTTCGATCCATACCTTTTGGATTTGACTATCTGATGCTAATTAAATTTGGTATAATGTCATACAACAATTACATGTACTTTTTAATAATTTGGGGTTTGGTAGTCCATAGTGTAGAAAAGGAATTAAAATAAACAAGTAATGGTAACAGAAAATATTAAAAAAACATTTTGCAATATATAACTTTTTTTGCATACTTTAAACCTGTATGCCTCTGTCAACGGCAAATACTCATTCTTCCAAATATTTCAGACTTTACTTTTGAACCTCTTCAATATACTATGAACTGCAGAATTCATGGTTTCACACATACAGTAGCTACTGTAACATTCACTCCATTAGTGTCTGTCAGATTCATTTTGGAGTTGAAGTCTCCTATCTAAATTGACACCAACTATCAAATTGCAGCACTCTTTACATTTCTGATGTGTCATACTGCATTACATTTTCTGTGTCACCTCCCATCACGTTATATTGTGTCATGCAGAAAAGCCAATGTGAGCCGACGTTACACAAGATGATGCGATCTAAAAGATTTAAAGCTATGCAATTCGCTGAAGCAGAAAGGTGACACATTGCAATCAAGGTGTAAATACCTACTTCCCCCAGAGCATCAGTTATCTGCTAAAAACACATACTAGATGACCTTTAAAGGTCCCTTCCAACTCAAACTGTTCTCTGATTCTGGGATTATATGATATGTTGGATAATTTTTAGAACGTAAGGAATCTGATCTGAACACTTTTAGTGTAATACCTAAAATACTAAACTCCAGGAATACTGCGTATCCGACTTAGAAGAACAAAAGCAAGGACAATTAAATTAAAAGATTATTGTTTTAAAATCTGCTGTACTAGCAATGCGGTGTTATAGAAAATGAATCATTCCTCACTACATTCAAAAAAGAGAATAAGTATTATTTTCTTAGTTTGAGGAATTAAAAACCATTTAAGGACTGAAGTGGCAATAACTGATGCTATTAATGAAATATATTTAAACGTACAAAAAGAGGTCCAAGAATTTTGCTTATCAGTATCGGGAAATATTCATTCCTGCTGCTTTAAATGTCTTCTCTTAACATCAGATGCAAGAAATTGGATTTTGATTTTACATACATCATCTTGCCAAATGAGTTTTAGGCTAAAATTCGTCAAATACAATTTTAGGTGATGAATGGATGTGTCGAAGTCAGGAGTAGTTCCAGAGCCCAATCTTTTACAATTAGAAAGGAAAGTGTTAGGGGACTACAAAATTCAGAAGTACAAGGGAAATGAGGTTGGTGCACCCTCATGCTTATTTGTAGGTACAAATACGTGGCCAGCCACAGGATCAGCTCAGACAGATGCACTCAGCACTTGCACAAACAAAATTACATCAGTGGCCACATCCTGCTCCCCTCTCTAGCTGAGCAGGATGTAGCAGTATTGCTGGGAAATAGATATACATGCACACACATGTACACATGCATAAGGTGGGGATTTTTCCAGCAGCTGGGCTCAGATCTTCAGTGTAGTCTGCCTGGCTGCCCTCCAAGTCTTCCCACTTTCTGACAACTGGACATAAAAGCCCCCGAGCTCCACTCCCTCCTTCCCTCCCTCTTTCTCTCCCTACCCCCCCTATCTCTCACTTCGCCCTCTCCCATGAGAACTTTATGAAGTTCAAGAAGGATAAGTGCAAGGGTCCTTTTTTCTTGTGTGGGGAGATGTGGTTTTTGTGGGTTGAAGACATACTGCACTGGGCTCCTCCTGTGGTGAGTTTCATAGCACCCAGATGAGGGCATTTTTCAGCCACCCCACCTGACACTGTTCCTCTGTACTCCTTTTTTTTCCTGTCAAGAATCCCTTTTATCACATAACCTAACTAAAGACATGATTCACATTACAGTAGTAACTAAGCTAAGCGCTTAAAATAAAACATGATCAAATACAAACTTTGAGTTTACTGCAGATTTTGCAAATACCACAAGGAACTTTGTATTCTCTCATCATGTTACTCTTGCAGAATGGCTTTTCTGATCAGAATCTGTCCCTTCCTGTAGTGCAGGTGATATTATTTTTGTCTTTCTGGTAACCTTTGTAATCAACACTGCTTCCAGCAGAAATCCAAAACATAGTTCCACATCAGCTACTGTGCAGAAAAAAAACTATATCCCAACCGAAACCAATACTTTTATCCCTTTTTTTTCCCCAAGTAAAATTGTGAAACAAACCAATTTTTATTTCTGAAGAAAAATGGAAAAAGATATCTTCACATGGTATCAAATTTAATCTACAATCTCTTCCAGGTAGCTTTTGAAGTATGCTGCTATTAAAGAAAAGACAAATGTGGGGCTTTTTAAAATGACATTTTGTCTGTTGCAAATTATTTGTCAAAAAATTCTTATCACTTCTCGTTCTTATGCAATTGATTTAATAGACAAATTGTGTCTACCTTCACTTAGCGGAAAATGTCAAATAAAAGAAATCCTACTGAAGAGTAAGTTTTTTAAAGTGAGTCAGTCCTGAAAAGTAAATAACAGAAACAGCAAAGATGTCACACATCAGAAAAAATAAAAGGCACATGAGAGAATATAGAACCATTGCAAGGACAGTTTTTCCCTCTGTATCTTTTCTTCAAGATCTCAGAAGGAACATTTTTGAAATATTGCATGTCATGCATCATTTAAGTAAAACTTTGCTTAAATAGACAAGAGCTAACTCACACAGGGGTTTGATAGTCAATTTTTTTTCTAAATTATTCATGTGGGAAATTTGTTAATGTGTATCACTAATGTGAGCTGTAAGCATGTAATTGATGAAATCCTGCTTAAAGACCCTCAGGAAGGTGATTTAAAATGGCAATTTGTTAAAATAATGTCTATTAGCTCTGATTCTCCCATGCTCCTACCAGTTAACACAGCATGTTCATTTATCATTGAACTCAGATTAACTCACTCAAACTATGACCTAACCTTATCAAAGTTACTTCAAATTACCACCCGTTAAACTGACTGTGTGCTGTAGTAGAAATATCTTATTAAGTAAAGCTCACTTTGATTGCATTTCAAGTATGAAACGATGCTAGAGGTGACTTTTATAATTTCAAAATGTATTCCAAAGATAGATTTCAAGGCTTATCTATTTTCTGTGTAAAATTCAATAAATTATGTATTTTGTTGACAATAACCTTTCATGCATGTGGAAAAAACCCAAGTTTTTCTTTCTCTTTTGCAAATAAGCATAGAATTTGAAGCAGAAATACTGACCCTCAGACACTGCAATGTAAACAAACATTGAGTGTTTTTTTTAATTAAAAATATAAAAGTGTTCAAAAATATTTCCTAAATCATTCTTTACCATCCATTCTAAAAATAGGTACTAATGGACCAGCAAAGGGAAGACATTGGACCTGCATGGTTTTCTACTATACTGAAGAATTGGTTCCTATCAGAGGCCAGACTATGAAGTGAAATACTGATTTATTATGCAGTTAGCATTGATCCAGCAACTACTTATGTAAATACATACACACATCTCAGACCTGGGCAGATGACTTATATAACCCACTGCACTTGAAACAGCACTAAACATTTTGTCTCGGAAAAAAAATCCCCCACATTTTTTTTGTCCTTACAAGTCACCAGAAGTCTACAATCAAGACTGCCTTAATCAGTACTACCACCAACTGCCTTGTGTTTGTCTTGGAAATGACCACAGTTCCAAGGAAAGTTTGTTAGGTTCTTTTTTCTCGGGGGTAATTATTGTAACAGAACTTTGTTTTTCAGTATAACCTGGATCATGCATAGAAATACGTGTTTAAGTCATAATGAAGTTTGACGTATGTAACAATGCAGGGAGAGGGAGATAAGAAAGTCACTAATGACTTTGTCATATCATGTTATTTAAGTGACCAACTGTCATGTGAAAAGGGGAGATTTCCTTAACCCTTAGTGTTTGATTTGTCTGTCAGTGCCCCAGGAAAGCCAAGACCCTTCTGCCCAGCCAGTCTGTCAGCATCCTGCTATGGGGACCCTTCACTGAGCAATCCTGCTGGATCAGAGGGTGGTTTGACTGACTTATTCAGGGACACACATGGATGGCATCATGGAAACCCCTCAGCAGGTCTTCTACTTTATTCCTGTATTTCCCCTCTGCCAGTGATTGCCAGTGCCCATGAAGGACTCACACCAACAGTTTACAGAATAACACACTTTATTAATACAAAATTGTGACGGGTCAAGGTTCGAGGATTGTTTGTGAT
>VZTA01002188.1:67855-95955 GCA_013398855.1 Mohoua ochrocephala | reverse complement strand
GGAAGCTGGGATTGTTTAGCCTGAGGAATAGGAAGCTCAGGGGGGAGCTTTTTGCCCTCTACGACTCCCTGAAAGGAAGCTGTGGCGAGGTGGGGGGGAGGGGGGAAGGGGTGTGGGTGGTTTCTTCTCCTGAACAACAAGTGATAGGATAAGAGGAACTGGCCTCACATTCCTCACACCCCCCTCACGGGCACCGGGGGAGGTTTAGATCGAATATCAGGAAAAACTTCCTTATGGAAAAGGTTGTCACGCATTGGAACAGGCTGCCCACGGAAGTGGTTGAGTCATCATCCTGGAGGTATATAAAAGACCTGTAGATGTGGTACTTGGGCACATGGTTTGGTGGTGGACTTGACAGTGGTAGGGCAAGGGTTGGATTTGATGACCTTAGAGGTCTTTCGCAAATTAAATGACTCTTTGATTCTGTGATCCTAGATTGGATCTTGCTGGTTTTAGCTCATTGATTCACACGTGTGGAGAAATGTTCTCTCTATGCTGTTAAGAATAGTAGCAATGGAGAAAACAAAATGGGAAATAGAAGACTTACAGCAAGACTTAAAGCAGTATAGAACATTTACCTGCTGACTTGATCTGTGCATTTTGCTACTATCAGCTTCTTCTCTAAGGGCTAAATTCAACTCCATCTTGAAAATATCAATAAAATTAATTCCTCCTACTGAAAAAAATTTCTTTCTGGTTCCTGCTGCTTGCCAGCTACTATTCTGGTTTTCTCTGCTTCAAACTTTCTCCATACCTTTTCACTTTCATCTCAATATATTCCTTTGTCTCCTTTCCCTCCTTCAGCTATCAGAATTAAATTTTGTATCTACATAAGTTAATGCAGTGGAAATATAGTAGGATGGATTCTATATGCTATACAGAAGAGAATTAAACAGAATTGCATACACTTGCAAGAAGCAGTTTTTAGGTCCATCCTTTATTTCTGGCTCATTGTGAAAAAACAGAATTGAATTAACCAGTTAATCACTGGTTCTTATAAAAGTAAACTCTAGTTTAAGGGTTTTTTTAAAAAGTAAGAAAAAAGATAAGTTTGTTAGATGATGAAAATTAGTGGCTGATTACTATGGGAAATTTCTGTATTTTGAAGTATTAAACAAGAAGGAAAAAATGGAAGAAAGGAACGAAAAAAGCAAGAAAGAAGAAAGGAAGAAGAGAAAGGAAGAAGAGAAAGAATGAAGAAAAGAAGGAAAGACAACGATGTAACCCAGTTACATTTTGTTTAACCTCAAAGGAAGATTTTTCTCTCCTGCAAGTTATTCACTTATGCACTTGCTATGAAATCAGCATTGTGAGTAAGTTGATAGCCTGTACAGGGAAGGAAAGAATGGCAAGCTGATTACTTTATGGTTATTTCACAAAACTGATGAGACAGCAAATGATATTCAATCCTATTAAAAAGACTAAGCACAGCCTTTTTTCCACCCTTAAAAAAAAAATTCCTACATTCCTTGTGCTGGGATTGGATGATATGATTCTACAATTCAGGGAGTCTGCAGAACATCTGCAATGAAATTGGTTTTCTGTGGAAAACTGATGAATCACTTACTGCCAATGACTGGAAGGAAAAGTACTTGTTTATGCCCTTATGTAATGAATTTTTATGAGGTGAAGTTTGCTGTTTATAAAAAATATACTTTCAGTTGCTGCAGATGTAAAATAATAGAATTCAGAATTTAGACCACCACATTACTGAAAAGGCAGTCACTAACAGAATATCATCTACTTGCAAAATGCCAAAAAGGGGCTTTTATTTCTGTAATAGAATTAAAATTTCCATCCATTCTATAAGGTCTTACAAGAGAAAAAAAAAAAACAAACATGGACAATATTAACAGTAACTTTTTAAAACATATTTGAAAATAAAATGAATGCTTTTACCGAAAAATATATGTTTGCTTCAAAAGGTAGATCTAAAATATCATGCTCATGAGCAGTTCCTGAGAAAGCAAGCAGTGTCTCTCTGTAATCATGGAAAAACTATTACATGCTTTTTCTGGCACGTTCCCCAACAATCTCTTTAAAGCATGAGTTAAACTGACAGCTTAGGTGTAAGAACTGACCATTTCATTGTGAAAAGCAACTTCTCACAATCTTATGTATCTTAAGAGAGTCATATGCCTGCAAATTAATTAGTGGAGCTAATTTTAAGAATTTAACAAAAACTCCTGTTTTATTCTTATGTTCAGCAAGAGTTGAGTTTGATTGCTACAATCTTTTAATTTCTTTTAGAATCTTGAGACATTTCAGTAAAATATTTCACAGCTTGAATGTTATTTCTTTTTTGATCCTGCCATGCATTGCCAGGAATAGCTGTAGGTGATTGGAAATGTGAAGATATCTATTCTTAATGACTAATGCATTTTGCATTTCTTCAGCAAAAGCTGTTTTGCTGTGTATGTGAAAAACTTTCAAGCGCCATTTTCTTCATACTTCTAATCTCCGTGTCCTGATACCTATATTGGTTCTGCAAGTATGGCTAATGCACCAGTTTTTCTTGGATCAATTTATATTCCTATGAAGATGAGTTTTTGTGGCACTAAGCAATGACACAATGAGCAACCTGTACTTTTTTGTGCCTTGCCACTCTACTACCTTTGAAATTGTTGCATGGTGACTGCTGTTGCTGCCATCAGTCACAGGGATGGTGAAAGGATGTAACAGAGAAGGCATGCTGCAGGTCCATCTATACCTTCTGCACTGCCCAGGTTTGCTTAAACCTGGAGACAACCAGCCAAACACAATTGAACTGTTACCCTATTTTCCACAAGGCATGTAACAGAAGCTGTGCCGCTTGGCTCATTGCTCATCTCATGCTTGCATTTGCACCATGCTCCAGCCATTCAAAGACTGCTTTTGGAGAAGAAATACCACACACCACATGGGACCATTTTGTCCTCTGTATACAGAATAAACAGCAGTGAGTGCACAGTTTTTGCATACAACAGGCCCTCTGAAATCCTCATGTTGTTTGCCCTTTAGCCACATACCTCTAGAGCTGTGATTCCTGTGTCCAGCACCTGCCTCCAGTTTTGCCCTAGTCTTATCCTTTTTAATACGGAATAAATCAGGGATAGGTTGTTATTATTGGTAGTGTAGCAGTCACGGAGATGTTAGAGCCTTTATGAAAAGTATCCCGAAGCAATGGTCATTATTTGTTCTCTATCTTTAAACCATGTGACTTTATTAGGTGAAGCAATCCATGGGATCCACAATCTTTGGTAGCAGCCTGCATCAAGAGGCTAGAATTAGAAGTTACCAATAAATACTGCACACACATCATAGAAGCTTTTATTAATTACAGAGAGACTGTTTTGTGGCGATGGTAGTCACTCATGAGAAACTTACCTATTTAAGTACACACAGACACAAAAGCATTTTAAGAAAAGCTTAATTAGCCCTGGGTCTGCATTATGCACACTGCTTCTTATGCCTTGTCGTAAGCCATGCATCTCTACCCAGATAATTGGCTCTCACATAGTATGTTCATAGTTGCTGTTGTGGTTTAATGCACCTGAAATTAAGATGAAGATCACCAGTGACAAACTGGATATCAACATCCAGAATACCAAGCTCGTTGTCCCTTACTGCACCATGCACAACCATGACTAAAAACCTTACATAAAAACTGGGTACAGTAGGAGAGAATTCATTCAGAGTAACCATGTAACAGGCAGTAGACCTCAATTAAAACAGGACAAGTTTCAAAACTCTTTTCAAGTCTTCAGAGGTAATATACATTCCCATGTAAGAGTCAGTACTGCCACAGATGCAATTTACTGTCTTTGCCTGCTGCAACAGGCACTCTCCCAGGGGCCTATCGCCAGGGAGTGCCCTGCCTCTAGGCAGTAGACCCTTTCTGCATCCTGTCTTCAGGCCACAAAGGAGAACTAACTACAGAGGGCAGGAGAGCAATCTTGTTAGGGAATCCGGTACCTGAAGACTTCTACTGAACCTATAGTCACCTATAAGCTGTGACTTTTTTTCCATTAAGACAATGTATCTCCAAGGATTATCCTTGACACGGTTATTGCATCAGGGGTATCCTTGCCAATTGCACAATCTGGAGATGCTACCTTGGGTTATTTCCTTCGCACAGAGTGTCCTGAAGGACTATTTAGGTAAGGGCTTTCAACAAGATGGCACACCACCTATTGGCAAGTGACTAAAAGCTAGGGAACATGATAGGATGCTTTGGTCACGTTAATGAAAGCTGGCAGTTCTGCAGTCAAGAAGTTAGACAGAAGATGGCAATGAACACAGAAAATGGCAGAAGAGAGAAGAGTCAGCTTTTCCCCCTCTCCTGAGCTACTCCAACATGCTATGATTAGTTTTCCATTACAGCTCTTCCAATATAGCCTAATGCAGAGCATTTACCAGACTGATAACCTTTTTTTCCTTTGAAATATGACCCTGAAAGTAGACAGATTTGAGATGAAGGGTAGCACATTGGCCAACTTTATCATACTTTGCACTAGTTTGTCCTCTTAGGAGACCCAGGATTGGAGGTATGCAGCTAAGGATTTTGTACTTATTAAAAACTGCCTACAGGACACAGAACTACCTGCACCTGCTGTTGCACAAGTCTGCCCACACCTCCTATCTGCATTTTGTATGCAATCAGCAGACAGTTTGAGAACCCTAAAACCCCAGGTGTGCTCTAGAGAACAGAAAAGATGACTAGTTGGCTTTAGACGATACTCTACAAGTATTCCTGTGCATGTTTGTGATTCATCTGGTCCCAGCCGGAGAGGGATTCTGCCCACAAATGCCTTTTCCTTGAATGATACCTATTTGGTCACCTTGCCAAGCTTGTACCAGCTCCTTGATTTGGAAGTGGACTCCCCTGGAATGGCAGAAACTTAAGACTGTGGCAACAATTTAGATGGATGTTTTAATGTTGTCAGCATGTAAAAAAAAACTCTCTTGGGAAGTTGAAGGCAGGCAGCTGTAATCTATTCGACCAATTCTACTAAGAGTTCTTCCTGGGAATACCTAAGAGGTTGAAGCGCCATTCTGAAACTGCTTCTGTTGTTTTGCTTGTATGCACTGTGACTTGCAGTAGCTCAGGCTACCATATTGTTGTTATTAAACGCAAATTACCATCAGTTTTATTATCTATCGTGGCAATAAACATAACCCTATCCTGTGCCCAGTCACGCCACAATGTTCTCTTCTCAGTACGAGCCAACACAGCTTCCTAGTAAACACACGGCGAAGTGTAACAGCTATGACTAATCTGCTCAAAAGAAGGAATGTAAAAAAGATAATTTGCTTAAACCTAAAACCGAAGAAAGTTTTAAAGAGAACTCTAAACTAGTTTCTCACTTTGCATTTTAGTCTCATAAATGGCAAAGTATGAAGCCAGCCACTGAGTAAGAAATAACCACCCTTCCAGAAAAACTCTCTTAAGAAAAAGGCAAACTTCAGAACCTCCTGTTAAAAAGTATAATTTATTTGTCAACTTGGTTTTCATAAGAATGACAAATCCCAGATAACAATTGTATTAGTATTCGCAAATAAGGACATTATAATAGACTGTATTTAGGAAATACATATCTTTCATCTTTTTTCATATTGTCTCTTTACTAATGCTAAGATCATCCTTGTCCATCATATATCACACTTACAAAAAATAAATATTTCCAGGTAAGGCAGAAACCAAATACTATCCCTAAAGAAACTCCCACTTTTAAGTCTTCTATAAAATTACTTATATAAGACCTCCCTTAAAACACAGAGAGTAGATGGAATGGCGACGGTTCGTGGAAGTAAGAATCAGCATTCTCTGACTCCTTTCATTTGAATGCCTCCCGAATCACACCTTGTGGCAACTGGTACTTCTCATTCAAATGAAGATATGAAAAGTTTTCTAGTATGTTTATTAATGTAATTAGTCTGTTTCATTTATGCCTTCATTTTTTCATTCTTGATAATGAAAATGTTCACGTAGCACACAAAGTCAACAGAGCACAAAGAAAACTGGTAATACAAGGCTCTAACTCCTATCCAAGACTGAAGAGAAGCTCTGGTCCTTTAGCTTCCTTAAATTCTAAGCATTTATCCTTTTCACTGATGCACATATGACTATTCACAAGTACATTCTAATGGTAGCTGAATACTAACCCCTTTTTGTTTAAAGATTAACATTCCAAAATAAATTTTATTCCCTCTACTGCAGGAAGGATGACCAGATGTAGCAGTCCTTTGTTAGAGTAGAGTTTTAACCTGAAAAATATAATGCTTATGAGGACAAATTATCAAGGTAATTAATATGTAAAACTAATTATCCTTTGATTAGTCTACAAGTGATCTGATTTTTTTCCTGTAATATCTTCAACTAAGACTCTTCTGCAGCTTATAGAGCATAAGACACAACAAAACAGAATTAAAATATTTTAAAAGTATATATTTAATTTTAAAGTGCTGTCAGGAAAATTCTGAGTATTGATTTTGACATACTAAAAAGCTAAGCTGGTAGTAAGTAGTTTTTCAATATTCAAGTTGGAACCTTGGTCTCAATCTCAGCTGTGACTACGAGTGAGCAAAGGTTTTACCATACGGCAGATTAAAAAAAAAAAAAACAAGCAAACCTGTGTCTGACATAAACAACCATTCTTTTCCCAAACCACCTACTTCTGTGAGACGCTTGGTACCTGCTTATTTACAAGGAAAATAAAAGAACTGAAGCCTCATCTTTAAGATCTAGGATGTTAGAGTAACAAAAACTGTTTATGCCACAAGACACAGACTTTACAAACTTTGTCAATGCTATGGGCTACAAACCCAACACAGGGATGAGGAGGTGCTACAGAAGTAGGCCAATGCTTTGGTGTAATAAGTCAGCATAAGTTAAGTATTAAAAGTTTATTTCCGTAAAAAAAAAAAACCCTAACAGTAAAGTGCAATATAGCAAAGCCAGCAGAAAACAGCTGTACAACAGAGGTACTGAACTGCTGGAAATGGGTTTTGTATTGACAGTGTAACAGGGATGAAAAACAGAATACAAACTTTACCTGCATGAAGCTGCAAGAGACAAAACAAACCCCAGGAAATTCATACAGCTTATGCACATCAAACATGTGGAGGTGGAATGAAAAAGGAAGATAACATTCTTCAAATATTCAGAAAAATGAAACATTTCTAAATAGGAAAAAAGCTAACTCCCTTCTAAGAAGGACATGACACCTAACAGAGGCCAATATAGAGAATCCATGCTCTTTTGACAAAATACAGCTCTGAGACTTCAGAATAAATGAAGAGTCCACAGTAAACAAAGGTCTGCTATGATTGTAAGCCACAAACACTGGATTTTGGACGCATACAAGTCTTAATTAATAAGGATAGTTAAAGACAGAAGTACCAAAAATGCTGATGATGTTTCTGGAGACATTAGATCACCTTGAAGTCAGGGCTGCTAATACATTTCTTTGGGAAAAGCTATTAAGTGACGTGGAAGGACAATTCATACAAAATCCCTTCAGGATCAAGAAATGACTTCAGGATGCTCTCCAAATGACTTGTCAGTTTTGATACTCCAATAAAGACGGATTTGCACCTGCTGGTTCTAATTGCAACAGCAAATAACAGAAATATGGCAGGCTGCTAATATACACATTTGACAGCAAATCATATTGCAGCACAGTATCTGGAAGTACTTGCTTCTCTGAAGTCTCTGTTGACTCACAGAACAGTAGCAGAATTAATGAAGTTTTGGGCTGCCCACCCGCTAACTATATTTAATTACATCAGATGAAAGCACTGTGTGTCACTCTAAAGATCAAAACCTAGAATTTAAGATCTTCAAACAAATAGGCTGGCGGGTTGTTTTAATCAGAATGTAGAATGAAGAATGTAATAAACCATTTCATAAAAGTAGATCAAAGATACTCAATCAGCTGTTACCCTGCTATTTTTGGGACTGACTATTGATGATTGCCAATCAAGAACAGAGCCTTCATAAAGCTATTTACTCAATTTAACTGTATGTGTTTTTGACAATTTAAGATTCAAAAGAGGATGCAATGTATTTTTGTGTTAATGAGACTCTTCTGGATAAGACCTCCTGCTAAAAAAGGACTTCAATTAAAAAGAAAATAATCTTATAAAACCAAGTTTTATAAATGGATAAATTTATATTTACCAAGTGTAAATGGACAAATTGTTAGAACAACTGAAACATTTCAAAGCCAACTAAGAGAGCAAAGAGTAAAAGCAAAAAGCATGAAATTACCTATTTTAATATGTTAACATGCACATAACTGTGTTTGATCTTTTTCTGTGTGGAAGTGAACTCTGAGATTTGGTACCCACCTTGACCACACCAAAAAAAAACAAGAGTGGCAATTCCTACAGACAGCATCTTGTGAGTAAACAATTTTCTTCAGTGTCTCTGACTCAGAAGAATGTGGGTTACCCTGAATGGCTGCCACATTCCAATGGATGATGGGTCTCATCCCTCAGTACTTGCTTAAAGAGGTAGAAGGCAATATATACGGAACTGAAGATCAGAGACACAGCTGTCTGAGAAAATTAGTTGTCACTTCATGAAGGTCTAGAGGGTGCACTGTTTTGCTTATACCTTCTTTACACCTTTGTTTTTAGTGTAACATCACAGTGGGAATTCAAATTTAAAATTACAATTTAGGCATGAAAAGAACAATTTTCCCGCTAAATCCATCTACCAAGTTGGTAATGGCACAGTGTCTGGGTAAGTTAAAGATTGCTAAGTCAAAGTTGGCGAAGTGCCTTATTCAATTGGAATGTTCTAAAGCTGGCAAGTAAAAGTTCTTATTGAACCTCCTGAGAATGTTGTTGTTTCCACCACGCACCACCCAGAGTAAATCCAACTACCTTCTCCTAACCTGCCAAGCAGGGTAGGGCATTACGGCACTGTTACCCAATAAAAACCTAAGACCAGTAAAAATATTGTTACAATAAATTACAGAGTCTCCAAAACCATCTTTAAGCACCCTGCTTCCAATAATTTCTGAATTCTTCCATTAATCTCTTCAGTATATATCATGTCAGTATAAAACTTAATCAAGCTCATATCAGACACGCAATTCTGTCATTTCAATTTTATACTTCAATGGCTGAAGGCTGTGTACCTCTGAGCCACATTTAGGACACGTAAAATACATATCAGACAAAAAGTTACTCTTAATACAGTAGTAACAAAAAACATGTGGACAGCCTATGGTATGTGGCATGGTAGGCCATTCCCCACACAGAGAACATTCCCTGCAGTGAGCCGCTAATGTGTTTTCACTATTGGAAAGACCTGCGATAGGCAAGCACCAAGAAGAAATTTTAAGTTTCAGTTTCTGGACATTAATGAGTGGTAGCAAATATATCAAAAATTCAGCAAAGCCATGCCATAAGAGCTCCCTGTTCATGTATTCGAATCCTACCTGACGAACACTTTGTGGCTTGCAAAAAACTGACCTAATTCCTAGAATGCGTTCTGTAAGTGTTGCAAATGTTCCTTTCCGAAGAAAAATCAGAAAATTTAAAAGTCCACAAAGCTTAATAAGTCCAGATCCAAAACCAATACAGCTCTTAATTTTGCAGAAAGATTGCTGTTGACGATTGCTAAATAAATCGTAACATCTTTCTTCCAACCATCTTCCACCAACAGTGAAAATAAGATACCATAACTTCTGGTGTTTGCTCAGAGGTTGGTATTTCTCTGTCTGAGATAAGTTATTCTTGTATTGAATATTGAGAATAGCCTGTCCCACAGTTGCGTTCTTGGAATAGACAGTGAATTTCCATAATATAAGACATAAAAATGCTTTTACTTCTGGTTCAAAATGAGCCAACACCCCTGGTTTAAATCCATGAAAACAGTTGGTAAACTGGGACCACACTAGTTGTTCCAGGGCTTTGTTTAGTTCGAGAGCATCGAGTTGACTTATTCGGAGCACAGGATTCACACCCTTTTCATTTCCAATGCTGGAGGCCATTTCTTCACAAAAAAACTTTCTAGAAATAAAACACAAATAGATTTTAGTATAATGGAACATCTCCTATTTGTATTTTTATTAAAGATAACAAAAGTTGTAATATACCAGCAGTAAACAAGAAATAAAAAGTTCCCAGAATGCTCTATAAATATATTAGTAATATGCCACAATTCCTTTCAGGAAGCTTTACACTACTATAAAATTAGTATACATTTTAATTAGTTTAAAATCTCATTCTCAAAAGAAATTATACTTGACTATTTCTCACAAACAGTTAACATTTGGTTATAGACAAGTGTTCAACATCATCTAGATATTTAGAAAAATCCACAGACTAATATACATATACGTTGATGTATGTACATATACATTTTTTAAAAATATTGCAGGGCATAACTGTAATATTCGATTGAACCTTAAAACAGATCAGAAATAAGAACTCTAAGACTATATGGTGTCCTATGGAGAAATACGGAAAATGAACATACTAACCAAAACTCTGGAAAAGAACAGTGGGGCAGACAAAGTGATGCCATATGAACACTTCAATAGCTGCAGCTGAAAGTAAAACCTTAGAAATACCGACAAATTTAGGAACTACATAATGATGTGGATGAACATTAAGGTGGGAATGAATAAAACTTTCTCAAGACAGTGAGCTGTTTAGAGAAAAATCATATGAGATTAAAGAAATATTCAGCATTCAGACATAAATTATCACACAGTACTTCACTGAAGTCGGCATTTATTTTCTAGAGTGTTTTTGACAGGATTGTGGGATTGTGCTACTTGTCGTTTAACATTTCCAGGCAAGATGATTAATGTATACTAGCAACTTCAACAAATGTATACTCCTCTTGCTCAAGCATTATAGAGAAAAATAAAAATATATTTTTTAAATGGCTTCTTTTAAACGTTGTTGCATCTGGAATTCTGTGACTGAGAAAATAAGTGCAATAAATTGCAAAAGCAAAATATGGGTAACACCTCAATGCAGAACTGTGGGGTAACCAATTTTTGCTTCCTTTTGTCAACAAAAAAACCTCCAAAGTGATTCAGAAGTGATTTCAGATAGTATGCCACATATTTCACTTTCTAAACCAGATTCTTTGCATAACAGACCTGCAAGGAGTCCACAACCTTGTGCAGAAAGTATAGGAGGTGGTGCCTCATATTCTTATTTATAAGAGACAAATCTTTTAACACATACAAGATTACTGTGAGTAAAAGATGCTGAGGAGGGTCTTGGTAGGAACGGTTGCTAATGATGCCAAGAATACTAAAAATAAAATCCTCCAAACGAACAACCATGTTTGCTGAAATAGAACACCCCAGAAGTTTTAAAACACAGTATAAAACATCATCTGTAGCTTTCCTACTGTTTTCTATACTTATAATTGGTTATCACTGCAAGGAAATATGATTTTGTCCTTAGTGTACGGTGCATAACAGTAGTTTCCAATTAACTAAGACTGCTGTATGGGTAGCATACAATAGCTCCACTCAGTTTTTTAAACTCCTCCTTCCTTATTAGCAGGCAAAACATGGCAGAAGGCAGTATAAGGCCCCCTCCTCTGGGCAAACAGCTGTGGGGTTCATTGTATCAACCCACACTGGCTGGAAAAAACAGGATATAAAGGGCGTATATCCAAGCCCGTCTCACACACTTAGTCTTTTCTGTAGCAGGAACCAAAGCACAGGAAACATTTTCCAGTATGATCCAAATAAATTCCCGCCTCTAATTTATGATCAAAGGGTCAATTCAACTCCTACTGGATTTTGCTGCATCACTTCAAAAACTCCAGCGCCAATGACTATCCACCCTCCTGTCCCTCATCTTTTCACCCCATTACCATTTTAGGAGCCAGAGCCTTTGATAACCATCTGCTCTGGAACCTGTCACTGGTTATTCACTCATAACCCCTAAAAGTCTAATGTCTTCTTCACTTTCTCTTCTACTCATTTCACTTTGCTCTACTTGTTTCAGCGTTCAATACAATTCCCAACACACAAAACCTCCTTTAAAAATGCTGAAGTTACTCAAAAGGGATGTCTTATCAAACAACTTCCTTGATCCATCTACTAAGACTATTTTCCAACATCAGTTCAACCACCTCTTTCAACTGTCTTCCATTACCGCAGGTGCTATGAGCAATTTCTACTGTAGGTTTCTCATAAATAAGGTAGACTAAATCTGTACAGATTTTTCCCCCATTATAGCCACATAACCTAAAGAAACCTGAGCAAGTGAAGAACGGGCCATCAGGAACTTTCTGAAGACAAAGGAAAATGTGTCAAATCCACAAGACTACGATGGATCATGAAATACACATAGGCTGGGAGCCTGTATGACTGCACACCCACTTTGAAAAAGAGGATGTGGGGGTCCTGACAGGCAGCAAGCTGAACACAAGCCACCAGTGTATCCTTGCAGCACATTAGCATGTGTATAGCCAGCAGACTGAAAAATGTGCATATTACCCTCCACTTGGCATTGGTGAGTCCACATCTGGGACACTAAGCCCAGTTTTGCTTCCTTTCTATGAATAGTACAAAAGAAATGTCAACAAACTGCAAAGAGTCCTTTAATTAATACCATCAGGGAATCCCAGGTCCTGATAAATGAGAAGAGCTTGAAGGAACTCAGATTGTTCAGCCTGAAGGATAAGGAGGCTAATAAGTGGCCTATGAGTACTACTATCTAAGGGTTGCAAAGAAGATTAAGTCAAAGTTTTCTGTGAGATGCAATGAATGAAAGAGAGGTAACTGCGTGTTAAGTCACTACATGACAAATTCCAATTGGACCCAAGGAAGCTGGAACATTTTGTCAACAGGGACTGAAATCTCCATCCCTGGAAATTCTTGAAACTTGACCAAATGATGGCTGAACCTGTTTTAGCAATTAATTTATTCCAAATTTTCACAGGAGGGTAGACTAAATGTTGTAAAGATCTTCTCTGGGACTCGGAGCTTGACCTTCCCATTGCTTCATTGCAGAATCTAATTGACTTGTGATAATACATATATTTTTTTTTTCATGCCCATGATCCTATACAGAACTGTATTTGAAGGAAATAACTTCAGTGAACCTGTCAGAGTGCACTGGAATTCTGTATACAGAAAATGGGAACCACTTTTGAGACAACATGCCCAAGCAGCACAACCACTGTTTGTTAACCTTTGAAATGTTGCAAAATCCAACAAGTCTTCTTTTTAAAAAAAACAGAATCAACACCATATATACTGTTTAATGGTGTCATGTTTAACGTCTCTTCCTGAATTACCAGCTATCAAAGTGATTCAACTTTTAGACACATTTATACAGACTATATGGAAAAGGAAGAACACCAAACAACAATAAGGATGCTATCTTTTAAATTATGCTTGTAACATTGTTATGTTAAAAAAACCCCAAAGAAACCCCAAAAACGCTTTGTTTTTGATGAACAATTAAGTGTTCTCAAATCAAGCAATAAAACTGGGCATTGTTCTTAAGTTTTTCCTGCTAAGAACACTTAAAGTTTGCCATAGGCCATGGCTGTTAACTGGACCCTGCAAGTTACTTTAAGATTACATCCATGTAATTTGGATTTTAATGTGTAAGCACATTTCAGTGTGCTTAGTGTTCTGCTATCCACTATGCTTTCTTCTGAACTGATTAAAGGTTTTATTGCACTTATAGGGAAGATACTTACTCCCCATAGGCAAATATTAAAAGGGACAGTTTTAAATCTGCATTGTCCTATGAAAATGTCTGCAAAGGTCCTAATGATCTGAATAAGAGCAACTGTTTCTTTGAGAGAAGAGCCCTAAATTTTAATCTCGATTTTGCTATCATAGGAAATTTCCCATTCAAAATTACTTCTGTACAAAGTTCTCTCAGAAATGTGCTGTTTTTCACAGACAGTACCACTACAGTAGAAATAAATAAGAACTACAGTAGCTTAAAACTAGATAAAAATACACCCTATAGTGATGCCTTGTGGTGGCCACCTAAAAATAGAGACTAAACAAGAATTAAGAGAATAAAAGAAGGTATTTATTTGAAGGGCCTTCAGAAGTACACCCTGGGCAGTCAAAAGGCTACACCCCAGATGGACCCTGGGTCACGAGTTCTTCACACTTTTATAAGTTTTGTTCATTTGCATATCAGGGTTAATTCTCCAATTATAACCTCAGTTCATGATGGAATTACCCCAAGTTTGCCCCCCCTTTAGAGGCTTTTAGTTTACATTTTGGGGCCTGGTGTCCTTAAAGTGGAAACCTAGAGAGGTTTGTTATGTCTAACCAGCATGAGAGAACAGCAGCTGACAGGCCACAGGAAACTTCAGTGCTACATACCAGGCAGCACACGATCTGAAAAATATAGAAGTTAAAACCTAAGGCATCAATAAGTGTTAAGATATTTACCTTGTATTTTTTTTTAATGTTATTTTTGCATTCTGTATTGTGCTGAGCTACACACAATATAGAGAACGTTGGTTTTCCTCCATGTTTCTTCATTACATTCTATTTATTAAATCCTTACTGTTTTAACTCTCTTATTTTAAGTTGCTTAAAACACAAGAACGCAGAACCATAGACCCAGTAATGAAAGGGACAGGTATCAATGTTCGGATATATAATAAACTCAATGTGTGATGAACCTTTTAGATAAATACTCTTTAAAGCAAAAGAGTAAAGACTGCTACTTGTAAGGTTCTCCCTTTATTTATCTTACTGTCAAAGATATTGCATAGGAAAAAAAAATGAATTGCTTGCCAGAAAAAAAACCCAAAAACCAACCAAAAAACTCTAAAATATTCCTTTGTTAAATAACTTGTATTTTGTCTGTTTTCTTTTTTTTTTAACCAAACAAATAAACAATCCCACTTATACAGTACAAAAAAAATATTATTGGATATCACTAGGGGAAAAGGAATTTCTTCTGGTATATATTAGTGCTGTTATTGAGCATTGTAAAAATTATGAATGAATATATTTTATTTGGAAACATGTTATTGACAGAAATCTATCAATAGTAACGTGAATATTGTCAACGGCCTGTCAATATTAATGTAATTATAATTAAGGGGATAACATGGATTTTAGCTATAATACCAAGTAACATCTCCTGCATTGCTGCTATCAATATAAGCATTATTATTGACCTGTTCTGGGACTATCAGTAGGAGATGTATTACCATCAGGCATATTTGTCAATGCATTCTGCCCGCAAAAATTCTACATTTAAATTTACAGGTCTGTAAACTTTACCTGCAGAAATATACAAATCCAAGTGACCTCTTGGGAGCCATTTTTTCCACAGGGCTTTTCTATTATGGATGAGTAATCAAGCGGTTTCTATCTCAGAGCTACAGCAATCGCATTCCCTGATTTTCTAGCATAATCATTAGATGACAAAGAGACATATATGCAGAAGCCTTCAAAATAATTTTAAGTATGATTTGTCAAATCACTTTTTGAGAAGACAAATAAAAATACATTTATTAAATTAAGAAAACAAATTTCTTCCTTATTGCTTCAACTTAAAAATTACATTTAGGATGCATAAGTAGCACATCCACTAACTTCTCCGAGTTTATGATTTAATTTTTTTACACAATCTCTTCTGTGTAGTCAAAACATGTAGTCTGAACACTGTACTTACAGAGAGATGGAATGGACTACAAGAGACCACCAAATCCTAATGCAGCCATGAACACAGGCTCAAGAATATATTGACAGGTGCTTAACTACCAAGAAAGCTAATTCCACAGTTTTTTAAAGTAGTCTGTTCCAGTGTTTTATGACCCTAATAATTACAAAGGCTCTTTTTCTCATATTCAGTATAAAGCACGTGAGAGGACCGACTACCCACGGAAGATTTGCCAAACTAGACAATATCTGCTTTCCTAAAACATGCCTGGTATGATCCTCTAGAAAACCCAAACCAAACCAAAAACCCAAACAAAATCCACAACAAACCAACAACTTTATTCCCAGCAGCAATTTACCTTAAGATCCACTGTATCTTCATGTCTTTTCTCTCATTTTTCTATCTGAATAATTATTTCCTACTTTGGATTCATGTATTTTGAGTTTTTCATGTTAAATGCAGTGTTTCATACTTGCCTGCATTGTTTTTCATCTGGTTGATTTTAGACTTTCCAAACTACAAACTCCAAGACTATTCTGGATTCAGATCGTATGTTTAAAACAAAGGAAGAAAGAAAACCCCAAACTTTCAACCTCTCTCCAGCTTGTATCATCAGTAACTTTTCTAAGTATGTGTTCTCTTCCATCATCTGACTCACTAATGTCTTTTCATCTTGACAGGGTACTATAGATAATTACTCTGTAAAGGCAATCTTTCAACTTGATGCTGATAACATCAACATCTAATGGAGACAATATTGATATTACGTTTCCCTAGTTTGCTCGTGTAGGGAAAAAGACTATTAAAATCAAGCTGTATTGTACCTAAAGTTTTCCTCTTATTAAACTTGTTATTCTTATTTAGAAGAGAAAAATATTGAGGTTTCTTACAAACAGGCCTCACCAAACCATACTGGCTCTTTTACAATCTCTCTTCTACACATCCTTAGATACAAATTAATTGCTAAACTATTTACTCCTGAACCTTTATTTGGAATCAAAACTGACAGCTTCAATAATTCTCTTAACAGAAGAATAAAGAGGCACAAAACCAGATACACACAAACCCATTTTGCTGGCTATTTCCACCCTCTGGGATATTAAATAAATAAATAAAATCAGTGGTGCCTAATTCCTCAATCATTCTAGGATGAATTTTATTAGGATTTGCCACTTGAGCACATCTATATTAAGATTCCTTAGGCTATTCTTTCTGTGCTTTGGTTCCACTCTTATTTCCTGTCTAAGATTAATTTTATGAAAGTAGCAGGTCGCAATATATCTCTTTTACAAAGTATGAAGGAAAGAATCAGTCTCTGAAAGTCTGTTACTTGTTCTCCTTTCTTATTTAATAACAGATCTAGGTAATGGACTTATCCCTTTGTGCCTCCTCTTACTCAGATTTTTGGACCCTTTCATTGATTCTTTTCTTGTGCTTTGTAAATTGAAACTTATTTTGTTCTTCAGAGTCATTGATTTTATTCTTACATTCCTATGCTACTCCTTTATATTCATCGCTAATCATGTTGCATTATTTCTGCCTGGACAACTCTTTTAATTTCCAGGCCATGGAAGAATTCCTGATATAAAGTCAATCTTTTAACATTCACTATTACTATTTTAGTGTATTATTATAAACTATCTCAACACGAAGAAACAACGGGATATACATTAAAGGTAACAATTTTTCAGCCTTTTCAACAGACTAGATTCTGCCAAGTCCCAGCATTCAGATCAGTGGTCCAAGCATGGGGAAGCAGTATGTAGAGTTGGGCACGCTAGAAATCATCTCCTCTCTGGAGATAACACAACCACACGGCTCCTTTTTCCTTTGGGAGCTACAAAACACTTGGTATTGTGCATTGAGCATTGCATACTGGGTGCATGTTAGAGCAGAAGAGCAAGCCATACCCTTGGTCTTTTATCCCTCCTTTGATGTTCATAAAGTTAGGTTATCAACAGATAGCAATGAAAACTACCTTTCCACCCATCACAGGAATGCTGAGATGTTTTTTAATGTGGGGTGTTTTTCCTTTGTGAAAATGTATACCATTTCACTGCACTTTTTGGGTACTCTCAGTAGCAGAGGATATTTTAGATGTCAATTTAAAATCAATAAATTTTAAAGATGAGAAATCAAACGATACGTATTCAGTTAATTTTAAAACCTTCCTTTACACCAACTCTCATAACACAGAACATGGACCCCAGCTGCTCAAAGCCTCATGTCTTACCATTAATTCTCATCTCTTTCTTGCTTATCAAGTACAGCGAGAAATATCCTCAGATCAAAGTCTAATTGGGAGCCCCAACTGTGTTGTCTCTTAATCACTGTAAAATTAACTTATCACTATATCATTACCTCAAATAACCTTAAAAAAGATTGATTTTGTATTACTGTCTGGATTTCTATATACTTCAGACAAATACCTATCATTTTCTAAAGAACATAAATTGATTCTTTAACTGTTTGGAATAACTACTCACACACTAATTGAAAACTCAGTAACACACTGCAATCACAGAAACTATTATTTATTCCTTATATTCCTGGGAGAAAGGACTATTTCTCAAAACAGACAAATTCAAGGAAAACACTGAACGATTGTGTAACAAATCAATCCCATAGATAAAATTAAGGATTTTATTATGGAGGTTAAGTGAGCAACTAGTAAATAACCCCAGAATCCTAAATGCTACAGTTACATTTAAGGTCCAAAGACCACGCACAAGACAAAGGCACATTCAAATCACAGGTTGCTTTTCCAATTTTAACTCCGTAAACTTAGATTCCATAAAATGAGATACAAGAGATTAGCCACCGCTGAATGCCTGGAGACAGCAAGGAAACATAACGATAGCTTATTGATTTATCTTCCATAAACTACCTGCCAGAATCAAAATATTAGGGCTTCAAGTTACAAAATCAAAACCAGCTCAGAAGAGCCAGAATTGATACAACAGTAATGAACAGCAGTAGGAAAGTGCTGCACTGTTAGAAGCTGTAAATCAGTCATTTCTGTCAGCATTTCGTGGAAACTGAAAATCCCACATCCCCTCGATGAATACTAGCAACCAAGACTATTACTGGCCACTGCTAAAGATACCCTGAATGCTAAAAGCTTCTACTGACTTCACATAGATTGAGTCAGCACTCTTAAAAGAAAGATTATTAGATCCAAACAACCCGATCTGATAATTATCTCATAACTAATATTTAAAATACTACCTTTTAAAATTTGTGATGCTAAATTCAAGGCTATAAAACCTCAAAGTACATCTGTATTCCTTGTAGCATAGAAGCCAGAGACAGCATCATCCTACCAACTTTTTTGATACGGCCCTAATTTTCATTTATTGGAATAAACAGGAAGATAAGCATGTAACAAGCTAATGTTCAATCACTATTATTCTTAATCCCATATCCTTTTTCTCTTCCTCCCCCATCTTATTTCCTCTTTTGTCATCCTGCTCCTTAGTACATTAAATTACAAATTCATCTCTAAAGGGACGTGTCAGTTCCACTTATAAATTCTCATTCTCTGTTACACTAAATGAAATCTAGCTATTGTTCCTTTTAAAGAAATCAGTGATAAAACCCTGAAAGTGTAAAAAACAAAGCTGCATTGTAACTTGAAGACTTCCAAAAAACATGGCTAAAAATCCCTTGATCAAGATGCTGAGCAAAATATGTGCCTAATACACAACAGACTCTTTTTTCTTTGGAATTAGGTAATGGGAATTATTTGGAGAAGTGCCTTACCTTTACTGTTGATGAATTAAAATGGTGAAGAGAGATTTGGTAGTTGAACAGAGTGGCAACTGTGATGGTTAGCTGGGAAAAAACAGCCCCTTGCAAGGAAGGAGCAACATCTCTGACTAAACCAGTATCAGGAGGCGTAAAAGCGAAGCAAAGTTAAGAATCCCTTGTGCTACAAATGTAGGTCTCAACTGCTGATGTGATCAACAGATGACCGGGAGACTCCTGTATTTGAAGACATTTTGGAAGTGATAAGGATATGAGGTTCTGGTAAAAGGATGGCTAAGTAACATTGCAATGCATAGTGTAGCAGTGAGAAGAACGCAAGGCTTAGTAGATGCGCCATTCTTTGTGTAAAGCAGGTGAAATATCACGTGGTGGCAGAGCTATGCAGCTCCATTTCAGAATGGTCCAATGACAGAACATGAATGCACAGTCGTGAGCACAGTGTGGGCAATTATAGCCATAACTCCTCCTTTGCTGGTTGCTGTTGCTTTTCTGAAAACTTGGTCTTACACCTCATGATATATGTACCATCTGCATTTCATTGCTGTAAGGGCACTGTATCTCACAGCACCTTATTTGTCAAGCACAGTGTCAATCCCAATTTTATGCATCTTTTCCATGCCCCCCCGCCTTACCTTTCTTCCATTCAAAACTACCTAAAAACCAAACAAAAAGTCATCTAACTTAAATTCTCATTTCACAGCTCTGTGTCTCTGTTCTGCTCCTTACCTGTCTGATCCATATGAATGGATCACCAGATAAGTATGGAGATGCCAGGATGAAGATTGAGAAGATAGATTCAAGGGATTCAGAAGCAACACCAGCTCTATATACACTGATACAATTTACCACAGATGACAGAACCCTGCAATTTTGCATTAAACACCTTATGCTTATCATTTGTGAAACACAGTCACTGCCCGGATTTTATTCCAACTTTCTAAATTTTTACATACATATGCATATGCATACCAACTGCACAGTCATGAATATTCAGCGATATGCAAGTGTAACAATGCTGATCCAAGTACTGCACTACAGGAACATAAAGTCCTTTAACCTTTTATTAGAAATACTTATTAGATGAGAATGGTAAAATCTGTCCTAAATGCATAACTAAGTCATAATTAACCCCTGTCCACATCTGTACCAAAAGGAGAACTCTATGTAAAAACAATGTTGTTACAGACTGTATATATTTATGATTTGCTAGAGTCAATAAAGCCCTGTATCAATAAAAAGACAAGCCTGTTCACTCTACGTTTTAACTTCTGGCTTTGTATTATATGGCATAACTTATGAATGATTGGATCTAATTATAATCAAAAACTCTCAAGTGGTGTAAGGATAAAGAACAGTACTTTACTTGACATATATGTCTCATTTTTCAGGCTTGTGTTCTATAAAAACCTAAGGTAATGTAATTTTTGACAGCTACAGTTGCTGTCTCCTATTTTTCCTTCTACCTTGTATTCTGTCTTTATCTTACAGATTAGCACCAGGACTCATTTGAACTTCTGTTGAACTGTTTTTGCATGTTAAAATGACAAAAGCCCAACCTATTTAAACTTATTTTTCTGCAGATTTAGTACACAAATGGGTGACCACAGAATCAGATAACATACATGCAGTACCACTAAAAAGAACAAGAGGGTCATAAAAAAACAGGTAATAATGAAACCAGCTGCCTCTGAATCTCAGCATCATACTCTTACATCCACCACCAGTCAACAACAAGACAGAAACTCAAGCCTTTTGTTTGACTTGAAGAACTGTTCTTTTTGTCTTCAAGCTCAATGTGCTGAATGTGCAAGCAAACCACCACAACACTGCAAATACAAATAATGAAACTTTTAGCTGTCTTTAAAAAATGAAAAGAAAAAGTAAAGAATTATTTGTACAAGTCTACTGTAGGATCCACTCAGACTTGCAAGTGAGAGGCTACTCTGTTTAAATAAGTAACACTACGCAATTCCTCCCTTCTTTTAGCTTTTTTCGTGTGACTGTACTTTGAAATGTTTGGCATACACAATGACTAATAGGGGTGCTGGGAAAATTAGATGTGCTCAGTGTCCTCAATCCTTTATTTTATTACTTGGTAATTATGGTAACTTTAAGCACACAAGGGAAGACTGATACACTTCCACCACACTTCTCCTCAATCCTATAACTTCATTAGCATTTTAGAATCCATTGAATGGTTGCATACATGTATTACAAGTAACAATTTAGAAGAGGGATAATAATTTCTTTGCTAGGCAGCCTGAGCTGTATGCTGTTACAGCTTCTGAAATCCCTCTGCAATTCCAATGTGAATTTCCCTTCATGATTTAGTTATGCCCCACAGTGTCAAGGCATTATATTAATTTCCTTTTCAGGAAAAGTTTTTCCTCCTTACCAAACCCCTCCTGTGATATCTTTTGTCTGCTTCTCTGCCTACAGAATTAGTATTACTTTTGAATACTATTATTTTAATGTATTTTTTCAAGTTTTCTTAGAATTTAAATTTTGATTAACTCCTTTCTTTTCTAACCCCACTCACAATATTAGCAAAAACCAAGAGTGGAGATAAGGAGTGTCAGAGACAAGATTTTTAGGGACATTGATCCCACACAGCTACTGATACAAACACAATGAATATTAGCAGCATTCAGTTCAACTTCCTCCTAAAGGCCAAAAACTTCCTCAAGTCCTCCCTTGCAGGAAAAGGAGGAAGTGCCCAGACCCAGTCAGAATCAGAGTTGAATCTAGAGTTGCAACCACTGTTGTAATTCCTCTTACTTCCTATATTGTGTATGCCCTCTTTTTCCTCTACCTCAAAGTTCTTTATTTCTCTTAATTTTCACCCTTACTCTGAAAAATGTGGATTTAGGAAACTTTTGAGAAGAGTCTGAAATAAACTCAAAACTTCCAAAGTTCTCGTATTCCACCTCCAAACCAAAAAATCCCTACCCCCATCTCTGAGAGAGGCATGTTACAAAGAGACGGCGTCCTTTCCTGAAGATTTTTCTAAAGTTTAGATGTGAACTAATGACGCTTGTAGTTGTAAGTCAGCTGTACGGGTGCAGGAACAATTTAGCTCTTGAAGAAGCTAAAGAATAGAAAGCCTGCTACCTTCTCTGTGCACATACAGCACAATCTGACTAATGAGCCTGCATCTTTTTAGCACAACACATTGGCCATTTTTAATAATTTTTTTTTATTTGCTGCTTTTAACTTTACAAGGAATGCTGTATAGCAGCCAATGTTGAGAGCATGCTTGTTAGTTAAAATGAGAGGAACAGAAAGGGTGTGACTCTCTTCAGTGATCTATGTGAAAAAGTATGTATGCTAATAGGTGTCAAAAGGAAAAAAGCCCAACCCTATCTCTAAAAAAAACCAGACCAAGAAAACCCAATAAAAACCTCAAAACAGCACGAGCAGCCTGCTTGAAAACACCATACTGAAGTAAACTTCTGCAGTCCAAGAGAGGACTGTTGTAGGCTTCCCCTACATAAGTTGTAGGGGCTGTCCTCATTAACTGCAGCAGCAATACAGTGAGTGAGTCCGTTTCCATTTTAAGACATAAACAACGTACTATCATTTGGGCTGAAAATTTAAATTTGCTTTCTGGATGCTCTGAAACAATGCATGAATTCAGATGTTTTTCCTAAATAGTTAACATTTGGGAACCAGACCTTGCTACGGAGAAATTTACATTAGGGTATTCCAGTGAAAGACTGATTTTAATTGACAAAATTATCCTCTTCTAACTGCACACATTGCATCATCCAGATCATTAATGGAGATGTTAAACAGGGCTGAACACAGTATTGACCCCTGGGGTCCAACAGTAGTTACCAGCTTCCAACTACACTTCACACCACTGATTGCCATTCCCTGTGGTCCATCTGCTCTGCACGTTTTATGCTGACCTCACTATTTGCTCACCCAGCCCATACTTCAGCAGCTTCCCCATGAGGATGTCACAGGAGACACTGCTGAAAGCCTTACTGATACAAGTATCTAATGCCCTCCCTCCCCTGTCTTCCAAACCAGACTGTTGTAGGCTTCCCCTTGGTAAATCTATGCTGACTACTCCTGATCACTCTCTTTAATGTGTCTCAGAAGGGCTCCCAGGATTCGCTGCTCCATCACCTTCTGGGGGATCAAGGTAAAGCTGATCAGGCTGGAGTTCCCTGAGTGCTTCCTCCTGCCCTTTTGAGAACAGAAGAAACATTGACATTCCTCCAGTCTACAGGCACTTCTCCCAGTTTGTCAATCTCCCAGTCCCACGATTTTTCAGACTGTCCTCACAACGACATCAGCCAGCTCCCTCAGCACTCATGGGTGCACCCCAAGAGCTTTATCTATGTCCTATTTACTTAAGTATTCTCTGACCTAAACCTCTTCCACCAAGTGTACATTTTCCCTGCTCGAGACTTTTCCCTGTGCTCCACAGTTCCTGAAGGTCTTTGCTAGTAGAGATGGAAGCAAAGGCGGCCTGCAGAACCTCAGAACCTTTTCCACATTCCTTGTTCATTCAGCCATGAGACCACATTTTCCCTCATACTACTCCTGCTACTGGTGTATTTACAGAAGCAATTCTTGCTGCCTTTGACATCCCTCACCAGATTCAACTCCAGGCAGAGTCTAACTTTCCTAATCACATCCATGCATGCTCAGACACTGTCTCTATACTGCTACCAGGTCACTTGTTCCTGCTTCTGCACACTTAATGTCTGAGTTTCTTGATGAGGGAGCTCCTTGTTCATCAATGCACGGCTGCTGGCATTTCAGCCTGACTTCATAACTCTTGGGATGGACTGCTCTTGAGCTCCAAGAAGGCGATCCTTGAGTATCAACCAGCTTTGCTGCATCCCTCCAGGGCCTGACCCTGGGGGATTCTTCCAAGTAGATCCCTGAAGAGGCCAGAGCCTGCTTTCCTGAAATCCAGGGCAATGATCTTACTTTCTTAGTCTTAAACCAGGCTCTCAGAGAAAGCTGGCACTAATATCACTAAGTGACTGAATAAGAAATAGATTACATTAGTTTCTGTCAGAGACCATATAGCTTAGAGGAAACACTGCTAAACTGGCACAAACACAGTGAACTTCTTTATTGAAAAAGTTATTACCTAGAGAGTCTTAAAAAGCTCTCTCTGCCCAAAAATCATTAAATACCTAAAAGGTTTAAGAAGTAAGATATCAAAAATGTAATATAACATAGCTTATTCTTCAGTTAGACTGACATTAATCCAGAATTGAATTTATTGGTAATATATGAAGAACACTTCTTATTAAATACAGTGCTATCTTTTAATTCAAAAGTTTATTCACATTTCTTCTTATTATCTTAATGATTATTATTGGAGCAGACCATGCTTACAAGCCAATTCAATGAAACCGTGTTTATGTCTAAAGCTTATCAGTTAGTGTTAGCTGGACACAATTTGTTTCTTTGTATCTTCTTGATTTCTGTTTTCACTGAATAAATGCAGAAATTCCAAGTGCGACAACAGTGCTGTAGAATTTTAAAATTTTTTGTAAGAGCAGGCTTTTATAACCAATAGAGAAATAAAACACATGGGTAATAAGGCACTTAAATTATAATCTCAAATTGTTGACTGATTTTGTCTACTGTTAATTTACGACTAAATTTCCTTCAAAAAGCTGTCCATCTCTTCCCTTCTTTGTTCCTCCCCCCCTTCTCTCTGAACCTCATGGCTTTGAAACTACTTTCATACGTTTAAAAAGAAAAGAAAAGACATTCCCACTATCTCACATTTTGAACATGTAATTAAATGTTTGGGTTTTTTCCCCCCTGAAAAACCACGTGTTTCATTACTACCTCCAGATATATGTTAATACTGGATTCAGATATCACTCTCTACACTTTGCCGATTTATATACTGAAGAGTCATTTATTTTACACCATATTCTTGGTATTGGTACTATGTAGCCATAAACCTGTTTCCTTCCTTCCCAAATATTCTCTAGGTAGCAGATTTTAGCCATTTTCAAGACTGTCACCTCAAAAGACTATGAAAGACTGTAAAACAGAAGAGAAGATTAAATGTCTTTCTTGACTTACACCACAGCATTTGATGCCAAAGAACAAATGAAGGTCCTTGGATTAGTAACAATGTCAAAAACTATCAGAGTATAGAAATTACCTTTCCTACTCTATTCTATGAAGGGTTCAATCAAATCTTTATATACTAATAATACCCATTTGAAAGTTTTAGTTTAATTTCATTTAGTCCATTACAGGAACATTTACTTCCTACATGTCCTGGATCACCTTAAGCATCAAAACCTTTCTGTGAGTCACTAAAGTTTCTAATGAAATTAAACCTACAGTCTTCACCTACAGACATGGGTGAATAATAAAAGAATTCAATAGGAGACAAACAGAGCTGTCAAACAAACAAAAAAATTCCCTCCCAAATCTAAACACCCTCCTTGCACAGAACTGACATTCCATATATCTAGCCTAACCCCCAATACTCTACAAACATGAACTGAGGCATGCCATTCTAGCTACTCGGGAGCCCTTTAATAAGTGGGTAGATTCATAATGCATCTGAAGACCCATTACCTAAGAAATTAATTTTTTTAAAAGATAAATTCAGGACATGATATTTTATATGTCTATATAGTATTGTATGTACTACTAA
Organism: Mohoua ochrocephala; assembly: GCA_013398855.1. Taxonomy (NCBI): domain Eukaryota; kingdom Metazoa; phylum Chordata; class Aves; order Passeriformes; family Acanthizidae; genus Mohoua; species Mohoua ochrocephala. Next base: position 69,908 of record VZTA01002188.1, on the reverse strand, counting down.
GAGTCCTAAGATTAGCTAAGAGACATGTAAGCATGAGCTGCTTCAAATACGTAAAAGTTCGCTACTATTACTTTACAGTTTTCAACATTTCTTACAAAAGTAAAAGATATTTTGACACTCATGCACAGAGATATCTAATTTTAATTATTTACTTAATTAAAACAACATTAATAGGAACTGATTTTTTTCAGTTGCTGAAAAGGATGTTCTTGACAAATAAAAACCCACGAGCTTGAACAAAGGTAAGCCTAGGAGTTAAAACAATGTAAAAATAGAGGCAAAATGCTAAGCAGACTTGTTTCAGTCGCCTTGGCCCCAGATTAATGCAATTTCACAATACTCCATACTCAATAATAAACATCCTCAATTCCAACTTTAAAAACTGCAAATATATATACATAACACTGAGGTTTTTAAAAAGGTGATATACACACAAACTCTCACCACATAAAAAGGCCCAAACACCCCATCTCTTTCAGACTCTCCCCAAAAAATCCAGACTAGCAGGCAAGAAAGAGGATGCAATATAAGATCCTTGCAAAACCTTCCCAGACTGTAACTTTAAACATATTCCACTTTCCAATCCACAGACTCTATCAAAAACATTACGATATGGAGAATACTACAAGCATCGTGGTAATTAAAAGTGTAAATCACAGAATCCTAGAATCATCAAGATTGGAAGAGACCTTTCAGATCATCAAGTCCAACCACCAACACAGCACTAACTCCAAAAAACTATTCTTACTGACACCTAATGCTAGAGGCACTAGCAACCAAAGTAGACATTCCAATACTGACATACTCATCTATTTCTGTACTAATTTCCAGAATTAAAATATAAGTGTCAAATCCCTCCAGAACTCTTCATTATGTGCCCTACTGGTTTATTCAATTTCCACCAAAAATTAAAAACGAAAAAAAGCAGCCCTTTTAATAAGCTAATTTATACATCTTACAGATGTGAATTTAACCCCATAGCAAGTAATGAAAATTGATGATTGATGACTTCATGCAGTATAAACAAACATTAAAAAAAAAAAACCCAGACATGAATTTTTACTCCCCTTAATAGCTTATTTACTACTCTAATTAAGTGCCAGCAATGACACTCTCAGTTGTTTTCCTACTAATCACATCATTAGATAAACTAGTCATGATGGACATCCAAGAACTGAAAAACAAGCTGCTGCTGAGGAAGAACTGCAGCAGAAGGATGAAAAAGAATCTGTAGAAGAAAATACTGATAAAACAGATCTTCAAAAAGAATAAAAATAGCTTTAGTCTTAAAAAGAAAACTTTATCAACAACTGTTGCTAAACTGTATGTCAATAAAAGCTCCAAAAAAGTCTGATAAGAATTCACTAACTTCCCAAAAAATCAAACGGCAAAGTATTTTGGACTCAAATTTTAGTACAAACTTTAGTCATACTTCATCTTTGACCTTAGTGAACACCTCCCTCACATTTACAGGTGAAAGATCATACAGGAAACACACAGTGGTTTCCAGTATGGACTACGTCGTAAGCAGAATTTGTCTCGCTGTCAAAACACATTGGCCATTCAGAATAAATCCACATTTGTTTTTGTGGTAAACCAATGGTTTGTTACTTACAGGCTGCACAAAACTGGATTAACGAAGTGGAAAGGTGTCACCCTCACCTTTAGGTTTCTTTGCCACCTACAGTAGGCAGTCAGAAGAAAGACCCTTGAAGCTTATAAATGTTTCACTCTCTCAACTGATATCATAATTCAGATGATAATACCCCTCTGACAGGGTATTAGGCCCTTTCCTCTCCGCAGAGGTCGTCCCCAGGCTCTGCCCTCTCTTATCGCAGGCCTGGGCCTAGCTGGAAAGCTCCCCGTCTCTGCACGCTGCGGCACCAGGAGGCTGAACGCCAGCGGGACTCGGGGAGCGGGGGCGACCAGGGAGTGCAGGAGGCCAAACACAAGTTTTTATAAGTACGCCCTGCATGAGCTCCGGGGCCTGACCCGGAGGGACTGCCCCGGCCTGGCGGGCCGCGGGAGGTGCCTGGATGGGCTCCGCCGAAGG
>VZTA01002188.1:39113-67301 GCA_013398855.1 Mohoua ochrocephala | reverse complement strand
CCAAGAGACTCCTGGCCCGGGGTGGCGTGCTCACCGAGCAGCTTGGGGTCAAGGGCAGTCTGGGGTGGAGTCCATGGGGTGGCGGGAGGCCTGTGGAGCGTTTACTGGCAGGGTTCACCGGGCTGTGAGAGGAGAAGCAGGCAGACTGGGGAAGGAGTGTGACGACAGCCTAAAAGCACTGCAGGCGGTATTTCTCCAGCAGTTGCACTGTTTGGTACGTGGTTGCTCGGTTAGTTACTGGCATCGGTGTCAGGTTTTCCCTCACGGGCTCGAAAGTGTTTTAGGTGATTCAAAAGCTATTATCTAATTGTACTGTACACCTTAGGTGAGGCAAACTGTGTTGCGAAGTTGGCTATTACTGTTCTGGAAAGCAAATTAAAGAGAACTCTATGTGATCAGGTTGGGAGGAATTGTCAATGTTTATTAAACATAAAAGTTAAAAGATACTCAAATAGTGACTTATTTATTTATTTCCAAACCATAACTGTGTTTAGTTTTGACATATTCATGAACACAGATTCACAGGTGACATTAAGGGTTACAGTTCCTCAGATACCTTGCTGAGGTTATCTGTGCTGAGGAGGCTGTGGGGGCATTCCACGGGCACATATTGTTGGATTCTGTACTATTTTTTTCTAATTCACGAGAAATTAGATAACACTCTGGACTACCTCAGGTGCCACAAGACAAAATGCAGGCCTTTATGAATACCAGTATTCTGAAAGGACAGTTTTGTTCAATATTTACATGTAGTTTTTCACAATGATAAAGCCTAACTTCGTTAATAATGAGTAATTCCTCTTTTAGAAGAACTGATTGAAGTGAATAAGGCTAATTCACATGGCTGATTTCACAAAATGGGGATTAGATCTTTTTGTATGAAAAGTGCATTTTAAGCAAAATGAGGTAACTGTCTTTTCAGCTAGAAAGACTCTTTTGTTTCGTAAAAAGACATTGTAGTGGAAAGCTTATGACCACTGATAAAGGAAAAACAATCACCCCCAAATCTTTAGCTAGTCTACTGTGTACACCAATGTATTTGGGGTAATTTTTCCTTTGTTTTTAAAACAAAACCATGTTATTTCTTCTGAGGAGTAGTTAACCATGAAATTAATTTATTATCATTATTTTATCATTGTATATTTGAATTAGAAACAAAAACACTTCCTTGTGTGGGGCGCTGTGGAGAGCTTATCATTTAAGATCTTGTGAAGTTAGACTTTGTGCCACAAGGGCATAGCAGAGAAAGGCAGAAGACCTACAGCTCAAGAGTGAAGCAATGTGCTGTTTCTTGGTGGGGCTGATACTGTGGCTGTCTCTGGGAGCGTTACTCTTTCTAGGTGAACCCTGGCCTCTGTTTTGACCTGACACTGCAGAGGCAGCTGACTGTCCGTGTCCGTCACAAGAGGTCTGAACAAAAGCTTGCAGAGCTAAGTTGTCAATGCTTGGAATACTTACGGACCCTATAACAGGAAGTACCATAGGGCGGTGCTGAAGAAATCTTGCACGTAGAGTTAGAGTTTCGACATGAGCTCTGGAAGCTGAGTTTTGGAATATTCCATGAGTAACTCTTGATGAAGCCACCTTTACTTGTTTATTCCAGTTGCTGAAATAAGCAATAAATAAATAGGCGTACTTCATATCCAGAGTTTGTCCTTATTTCTGCATTTCTGTACTCATCTGACGCTCACATTTCCTCCTGCTGTTACTTCTGCTCCGTTCTTATGGAGATCATCTGGTCCTCATGCTGCTGAGAATTCTCTCTCTCTCCTCAGGCCTGGATGTGGACAAAGACAGTGAATTCATTGCTGAACAGGTTGGTTTTACAGACTGGATAACATTATCTTTTCGGAAACTGGAAAAGAGCATGCTTTCTTAAACTATGCTACAGTGAGGAACAAGGGAGTTTTCAGGTATACTCTCCAAAGAAATAGAGAGCAAACTAAGATTACCTTTCTCTTTGAAACACTTTAAACACCCCTTCCTCCATGCAAGCAGTACTTGAAATTGTTGTGGTTTCCTGGTGGTTCAGTAATCAAAATGTTATTTGTAGTGTCTTTGTAGTAGGCTGCACAGATTGGGAATTTAGTCACTGCTGTTAATATTCTTCCTGAAGCAGAAAACCACAACTAAGGGACTGAAATATGAAGAAAGAGGGATGGAAGAAAAATGAAAAACTGGAGTATACCTTTGTCCAAGGTTTTAATTTGTGTCTAACCTTCCCTGTCATTTCTATCCTTCTAATTCTTTCACGATATGATAGAAAAATGTCCCCTCTGACTGTAGAAAAGCACTCTCAAATTTCTCTGCCACTACTTGAAACACGGTGATGCTTTTAATGCAGACATTTTCCATGGCCTTAACTGCTCGCAGGTCTGTACCAAACTAAAGTAGCCACTGTGAATACCTAGCAAGTACTGTTCATAAACATTTTTATAATGTTTGACCTTAAGAGTGACCTGAAGATTAATGGATATGTTGTATCAGTTTTAATGGGTCTCTTCTCCCTTGGATACACACATGTGACTCCCATTAGTCTTAATGGGACTTATATGTGTGCCTAGAGGTTAGACAAGATCTCTAAAGGTGCTGTTATGCTCTCTTGTATTAACGATCTCATAATTGCTGAGGTGCTGCACCTTTGCATTGAAAGCAAACTAATTAAATTGGTCTAGGATAAGTTGGTATACTAGCATACCTGGCACGTATGTGTGTTTTCCTGTGGGCCCCTCAGTACACAGAGGTAGAAGCCAAATCGAATGTGGAATTTAAATTTTGCATGTGACTTGACTTTCTTTGCAATTGTTCTTTGTAATCCAAAATTAATTCATGAGTTTGATTCCTAAGAAAGATGATTTTCGTGTGAATACAGAGGAGGAAGCTGAATGTGGTGTTTTATTTTATCATTAAAGCATGTATTGAGAAAAGGGACTGAATTGATTCTTATTTTGATGTTCCAAATCATGCACTTTGAAAAAAAGACAGTTAGGTCTAGAGGATTAACATGAAGCTTGATGTTGAATTTTAATTATGGCTTTGTTACTCATTTCTTCCAAGAGCCTTTAGACAAAGCACTTCACCTTTCTTTGATTTCCAGGTATGTAAAATATCTGCTTGCTTCTTAGTGTTGCAGACATAAATTAATATCTGTTCTGTGCTTTGAAATGTTAAGATTGGTATGTCTAACTGTATTCTGCTGGCATAATCATGAAAGTACAGGAGGAGGGAAAAAATCAGAGTACCCACCTGGTACAGCCAGGGAGAAGCTCTGGTGATGATGCAGATCTGTTGAGAGAAGTGATTCTGTTCCACAGTTTATGACTCATAAAACAGTGTATTGGTGATGAAAAATTTTTGGTATTATATATATCTATCTTTTAGGCCAGGCTTTTCAGTGAAAGCGATTGTACGGTAGGCAAATTGACATTGGGTAGTCATTTGACATTTTTATCAATCAAAGTAACGATTAGAATTTGTTGCTCAGTGTGGAAATTTGTGCGCTGTATTCCATGACTGTCTCTGTACATTTGAAAATCAACCATGATGTAGTTTTCTTTGAAAATGCAAATTTGGGGAAAGAATGAATCCTCATATTTACATGCTGGAGGAGAAGAAGCGTTTATGTGCTAACCTTCACTTTTAAACTTAATTTATTGTTTTCTTTTTTTCTTTTTTCCAGATTATGGTATTATATAAACTCAATTTCACAATTCAGTTTTACTATTTGAGAAGTAACAGATCCTGGGGTTTGTTTTGGGTTTTTTTAGTTTTTGTTTTGTTTTTGTTTTTTTGAGAATATAATTATTTTATTTTTGACCTTTTGTGTTTCTTAGTTTCTAGTAGGAAGTAGTAAATATCTACTGAGACTGTGATGGTAATGTCTTTAGCTCTGTAATTTAAAATACCTTGAAAAATCTTGTGAATGGTCTTGTAAATATATTTCCTTACATTTTACTCCAGTGTATAAAATATATGGATCAACATTTTCTTTCTCATGTAAATTTCAAACACTAATTTCCTTGGAGTTTTTTAGTAATTTGTGATTGGTCCTCCAGTACTCTTTAAAGAAGAAATAGTTAATCTTATTGGTGTTATATTTTAGGCTATGTGAGATAATTGTTAAAGAAAGTTGAAAGTTAAAACAAACCTTAGCTAATTCCAGCTTTATATGTGTGCTTATCCATAAAAGAGAATGAACAGGTCTATTTTGTAACCATGGGAAACTGAATTTCCAAGATTTTAGGTGTGTTTCTATTTACTTAAGGTTCTTTGACCTAAATTCTGCTCTGATGACATACTGTAAACTCCAGAGACAGGAGTTGTGTCCTATGTATTTTTACAGTGTCAAGAACTTGCACTCTTATGAAGGAAATTTCTGTTGGGCAAAAATATACTCCAAGCTTTGCTAGTATCTATAGACCAATTTTCTAAGCAGAATAAGCAACAGCATCGAAACAGATTTAGTTTTTGGTTTGTTTGGTTTTTTTCATTTTCCAAAATTACTAGGCATATTTTATTTTTGTCAATATAATGGTTGACTGAGAGTGAGTGATTTATTCTGTCCCTCATATTTAAAGGGTGATCAAATACTGGAGCAGGTTTCCCAGATGGCTTATGGAGTCTCCAGCCCTGGAGGTAGTTAAAACTCCACTGGACATATCTCTTAACAACCTGCTTTGAGTGAGGAGTTGGACAAAGACCTCAGCCATTCCATGGGTCTATAAATTGTGTAGTTGACTTGTTGACACTTTTTCGTTGTAGACCAGCTTTCAAATACCAGTTCAGATATTTCAAATGGTAATTGAGATAGGGATAAAAGCTGCTCACTCTTGAATTAAAAAGCACATAAACTCAAGCAGTTAACATAACACTACTGGCCATATGAAATGTAAGACTAACAATTGAATATATGCAGTGCACTGTGCACAGTTTTTTCAGAATGGAAGGACAGTACACAGTACCAGTATGAAAGCTGCCTCTTTTTTTAGCCTCCTTTGACATACTACCTAAGTAAATACTGCTGTAAATATTAATTGGGTTAATTATACATGATTAATTTTTATGTGTAAACTCTTGATTGCCTTACAAACTTCTTTTGTATTAAGCGTTCACAGTTCTGACGTGAATGAAATAGTAAGACCTTATAAGAGAGTTTTTGTGTTAAATTTTAAATGAATCATGGAAATATTAGGTCCTTTACTGGAAAGCTAAGGTGTTGAAGCTAAGAACAAAAGTAAGGTATTGGGATTTTTTTGAGCTACAGCCTGATTTTGAAAACTACCATTGAGCAGTTATAGCATAATTTAGTTCTAAGTCTGATATATTATGGGTCACTGTAGCCAGCTGTTTTACCTCAGTTCTGTAAAAAAGTAGCTGGGCGGGTAAACTAAAGTATGAGCTTGCATTTTGTGCCTTAACTAAGAGTTGTAAGCTTTAGTGTTCTGCAAGTGGGGATGATTTAGGCATTGGCACCCTTGATTTTTGACTGTAGGTGTTACTGAAACGGTGGAAATGGAAAACAGATTTCTGATACCATCTCAGTAGCAATTCATCTGAACTTGCCCCAAGTGGAAAAGTGATTGGTGATATCATCTCAATAGCAATTTGTTTGCACTTTCCCCCAGGGCTCTTGAAGATTTTAGAACCTTGTCATTAGGTCGTGCTCCATATAATTGTGAATACCAAGTGTATTAAAAGTTACTGATTATGCCTGTGGAAAAGGTCTGGTACATTGCATATGCCCAAATACTTTTCAGGATGCTAATAAACCACTCTAGATTAATGATTCCTGTATGAAATTAAAAACAAAAAGATCAAAAAATGTAACTGAACAACCTATTGTTGCTTTTGGTCATCTGTACGTCTTATTACCTTTACTTTCACACTTCAAAGGTGGTAGAAATGGGATGATTAAGTTTGTTAGTGGTCTATGGAAAGATTGATTTGATATGCTTTCTCAAGCTTATGTTGAATCCAGGTACGAAATTAGTAACTTAGTAGAAAAATGGTAGATGTCAGGGTGTGCATGGGAATAGGTTAAAACGGGCCAGAGCTTGTCTTATTATTTTGTATTTTTTATACAATAAAATTTAAATTTTACTGTGTTTTTTATTTGTGTTCATTTTTTCCGTGGGACAAGAAACAGAGTCCAACTCTGCATTCTTTTGTGAGTGAATAGTGTGTCCCATTCAGTTCATTCTGCAGCTAATGTCACAGAAAAATGCTGGAGGACTTCAGTGGTTTTTAACTCAATTTTCATAAAACATATAGTTGCGATAAATGGACTAATCTTATTCTGAGTGAAGGTAAGTAATGGATAAACAGGAGTATTTCTTGGGTTTTGTAGGGTCCATATTAATACTAATTTCATCACCCTTATACGGACTTTGCAATTTATGCTTATTTAAAATTAGAGATTCTCACCAAACATTTCTTTGGAACATAATGATAGAAAAAATTAAGTTAACTGTTCATGTACTTACATATGCAAAATCATCTATGTTCTGCAGATGTCTAAAAGCAGAAGCAGAACTAGATCTGAGAGGAAACCTGTGTTGTATTCTGATATCAACAGCAACTTAGATCACATTGGTATCACATCAGTATAATGTTTTAGAGCCTCTGCCAATTTAAAAATCAAATTGATGCTAGATTTGTATAGAACAACACATTTGACTGACAGAAAAGGCTGTTATAGATGGATGTGATGTTCTATCCTTGTATAACAAGGGTTTTGACTGACAGTTTAACAATAGTACACTTTCTACCCCATATATTCTAAATGATTATTATTACAATACAAAACATTTTTGCGCTTGCGGTATATAGATAACATGTACACTTTTTGTGTAATAACATTCAAGAAGAGAGGGTTTCTTTTATGTCTTAAAGATGATGACAATTAATGAAGGCTCCATCTGACACTTATAACCAATGTCAAGGATTGCTATTGTGGTGCATGGTAATGTAAAAACTATCAGGGTACTTAGCTCCCGGTGAAGGATCAGCATAACTCGACACATGCTATATGGTGGATGAAATAAATCTCCTCGGAGAGCAATAGAAATAATTCTTAAACTGAAGACTACCCTTTCTGTTTTATAATCCCTCTTTTCAGCTTTGCAGTTCTTTGCATCACTGTAAAATGCAGTTTTAATCTATAAAGTAACGTGTAAAATGGTACCTGTTAATGCAACAAATTTGCTTTCTGTGCTTTGCAGTCAACATTTCTCTAAAATTAGATCTAAGATTCTTCTTCAGAACAATAGCTAGAGATAAGGAAGGTATACAATTTTTCTTATTTGGATCTCATTCATTTTGGGGAGACCATCCTTTATTATTTATCCTTTTCATTTAAAATTTTTCATTTTGAATTCTTGGCATCCTTTTGCAGCACTTTATGCAGGTGTCTCCTACTTTGTATAGGTTTTCACAAGAGCCGGGGCAGTACAGTGTATCTACATTATATTTGATGATAATAAAAAGATCGTCATTGAAGTCTAAACTTCTCTGCAAACTTCAGTTTAGTGTTGCATGCAACTAAGGAAGAAGGCATACTCTTTTATGAACCTCCCAACAATAGAAAATAGAGAAAGAATTGAATGGAAAAAAATGGGGCCACATTGATCGAACTACATCTACCTCTTATCTTTTTGAATATCTAGATAAGGAAAACATGATAAATTCAAAGATTGCTTTTACAATATGGATTTCTTGTTTAAATTGGCTTATTGCTAAAGATATTTTTCTTAAATGACTTTGTATTTGGTAAGGGAGTTAAATAGATTATTTTTTTCGCCTCATTATGTATGATCAGTGGGATCTTGGTATCTCACGTTTATTCAAAAAGATTTTATTTTTCTGTGGAAGGACAAATTCAGTATATGTTTTATCCAACAGTAGGATTCTTTATTTGCTTGGGGCAGTGATGATGATATTTCCTGCAGAGCACTAAAAAGACCTTTAAACAATATTTGCTCCATTACTGGTGGTGCCGTTTCAACTCTTTGTCAGTTTTAGATGTAATGCCAGTACTTCTCTAGCAGTGACTTATGATTTGAAGGAAGGGATAAAAGTAATTTGAGAAATAATATTATCCAGTTAGAAAACGATCCCTCAGAAAAATTGTAGTTTTATCAATATAGACTGCTAAGTTTTAAAGTGAAGCCAACTAAAAAAAAATCCATGAGGTGGAATTATATTGGAATTATATTATATAGCTCATTGTGATAATACAAACATATGGTACTTAATTTGAGAGAGCACTAATGATAATCATCTATGCAGGAGCCAACTTCTAGAGGTTGTTAAAGCACATGCTTTGCTGACCACTGGAGATGGTTGAGTTTGCAAACTTAGACTGAGTTCCAGTTTCTGAGCAGGATGTGCTATATTGGTACAGAATTGTCCTCTACCTCCTCTCAGCTGGCAACATCTGTTTAACACAGCTTTTCTTTCTCTGACATCACACCCACCTTACTTTGTGTCCTGATTTTGCTCGTTGTCCTTCATGAGCAAATACAGGTCTAAAACTGTCTCATCTTAGTTTCTTCTCCTTCTGATGTTTTTTTTCCCCTCTGACCTTTTGTATCATTGTTCCAGTAGCGGTTGTCTGTCTAATCTACCTAATTGTCTTTGGTCTTCCTTGCCTCTTTTATGCTTCTCTCATCTGTGAACTCTCAGTGCTCAATTAGTGAAGGAACAAAAGGCACAGAAGGAAATGTTCCCTTGCTGTCTCTTCTTGTCTTTGGCATTGTAACAGCCTGGAACAGAGGCAGCTACAAAGGGCTAGATTAGCTCCTTCATCTCCAGCTTGGNTTTTTTTTTTTTTTTTATAAGAGGCTTTTGCTTTTGGAAGGAACTTTCTGCTGAGCATATGCAAAACATAATTTATAAAGATTCACAACTTGTCCAAAGGTAGGAGAATTTCTGCAGGGTTCATGAAAGCACAGTATTGAGATAGGGCATTATGGGATGAACTATTTTAAACTTCCATGTTAAATTGCGATGAGGTTTACTCTTTTAAGCAAAACCCTTTCTCGCTTTCAATAAGGACAAAGCATTTTCTTTCTACTTCATTTTTAAGTAAATGAAACATTTTTCTTGCTGTTCGTATGTGTAATTCTTTCCCTTCTTTAACAGAAAGGAGAAGTGTAATCTCAGATGAGCATAGAAACATGCCAAAAAGCAAGGATTTGTTTTTTTGGAGAGCTGAAGTATTAGGCTTTAGAATAGGTTAAAGTCTGATGTCTTTAAGCATTTACCATGCAATGAACACCACTTACAAATATGTGTGAGGGAAACATACACATTCATCATGTTACCTTATTTTTCTAATTAAAAGGAAAAAAAATTAATCTCCCTAGCAGAGACATTTCCTCTCAGAATAAAGACCTGATTCTGGAGTCTCATAGACATTTAATTTTCAAGATAGCATAATGAAAATATGTTAATAGCTTTTTCAACGAGTTAATAGCTTTCAAGTTCATACTAATTAGTTTGTTAAAATATTCTATTGGTAAAATACTTTCTTTTTCCCCCCAGTAAAAGGTAAGAATGTAACACAGTTTTATAAGGAGTATCTTGCCAATAGTAAGGGTAGAATCAGTAGTATCAAAATTATTAGAAAAAAATAATTAGCAAATGAGTCTTGAAGGAAGCTGCCATAATTGTCACCAAAGATAACTTTCTGTCATTTTTACAGTGAAATCTGAGAGAGTGTAGGAGTGGATCTTGCAGAGTTATGTAAGCATTCTTGGGAACAAGGATGTGAAAGCAGACTTCTCATGGTGTCATGCTTGGTCTCAGGTGTCCTGCATTCCTGACTACCTACAGCAGCAGCTGTTGGAAGGATGAGTGGTACCCCATTGTCTGCCCATCCTTGGTGGCCAGAGCACCATGAAATTAAAGCATACACCTTCACATTGAGAAGATAACCCATACCTCTCATTTTCTGTATCATTTCTCTATTAGAGTAGTGTAATTCATTGTTCAATCAAAAGTAATGAATGAACTTTCTTTTACCTTTCTTTTTTTTTCTTAGGGGGGTTGGGGGCAGGGAGTGAGTATTGTATATCTCCTACATTCTGGCACTGTAAAATCCAGCTTTTTGCTACCTCCTTCTTCCTTTGGTATCTTTTAGTAGGGTGCTTAGATCTCCTTAGGGCTTTCTAAACCAGTACCTCTTATATCCTTACATATTCACTCTGAAATACTTGGAATCCTATTGCATTTATTTATATCTTTCTCATGTTTTTTTTGAAAACTTGTGCTTCTAGTACCCTCAGCTTCCTTTTGCTTCTGTTGGCTGGGCAAAAGGCATCATGTGCTCTTACTTATTCCAAAGAATGCATGTGCTGAATGACCTGCTGGTTGTTGTCAAAGTGAATAACATCTAAAGTCTCCCTGTTCTACCGTCAGTCAGGGAATTAATAGAGATTACTCTCACTTTTCTATCCCCTGGACCTTCCCATTTACTGATTACCACAACAGCTGTAATATCTTTGGGAACTTGCATTTTCAAATTTAGTAAAACTAAGTCACTGTATTAAAATTTAAGGTAATACTGTCATAAGACAATCTGGAGTTGGGGAATTTTACTTGAGGTAGTTTATTGTGAACAAACATAAATTTCTGATAGCTCTTTTGAATGCTGATAAGAAGAAAATGACAAGCAGTTAAACATACACTTGTATGAATGCGTGATCCTCCCTCTGGCCTGGTCCAATCAGGTCCAGAAGATTCCTAAACACCTGGATGACAACTTCATGGTGCAGGTACTAAGAGAGCCAGCTAGGAGAGATGCCTTCCTTGATTTGTTACTCGTTAACAAAGAGGGTCTTGTGAGTGAAGTAGAGATTGGTGGCCATCTTGGCCAGAGTGACCGTGCAGTCGAGTTTAAAATCTCTGCTGACAGCAGGAAAAGTGCCGCCAAAACTTCAACCTTGGACATGAGGAGAGCAGAGTTCAGGCTGCTCAGGGAACTAGTTGGTAAGATCCCCTTGGAAAATGCTTTTGCAGGTGCTGAAGCGCATCCTAAGGGCGCAGGAATAGGCAATTCCAAAATGTCAGAAGTCAAGCAGACAAGGCAGAAGGCCAGTTTGGCTAAGCGGGGATCTTCTTTTGGAGACAGGGTAGAAAAGGAAGGCATATACCCAGTGGAAGCAAGGTCAGGTGATATGGGAAGAATGCAGAGATGTTGGGAGAAAATTTGTGTGGCCAAAGCTCAGTTGGAGTTGAAGCTGGTCAGAAATGTGGGAGACAATCACAACAGTTTTTTTAAAATACATTAATGGCAAAAGTCAGTGTAGAAATTACATGGGCCCATTAGAGGAGGAGGATGGTCACCCCACAAGCAGGGATATAGACAAGGTGGAGATGTTTATTGCTGTGTCTTCAACACCAGTGATGGACTAAAAGGGTCCCAGTAAGCTGAGGACCATGACTGTGAGAATGATCAACTCCCAGGTGACCCTGAAATTGTGAGAGATCTGCTGTTCTAGCTGGATCCCTATAAATCTGTAGGGCCTAATGGGGTTTGTCTGAGAATAGTTAAGGAGCTGGCTGATGTCATCATGAGGCCTCTCTTGATGATTTTTGAATGGTCTTAGGAATCTGGAGAGGTCCCAGTTGACTGGAAGCTGGTCAACATTGTCCCAGATTTTGAAAAAGGCAAGAAGAATGACCCTGAAAACTACAGGCCTCTTGGCCTGAAGACTCACTTCAGTGCCTGGTGAGGTTATGCAGAACATTTTTTTGGCAGGTATAGCACAACACCTGAAAGACAACGCAGTCATTGGTCACGGCCAGCACGGGTTCATGAGGGGAAGGTCCTGCTTTTCAAACCTGATTTCCTTTTATAACAAGGTAACCCACCTAGTTTATGTAATTTTTTTAATTTCTGTAAAGCTTTTGATACCATCTGTCAGAGGATCCTTCTGGACAAATGTCCAGCCCACAGCTTTTGGAATATGAAAAAAGTGAACAAGTTCACAAAATGTCCAGCCCACAGCTGGATAAACACATCATGGGATGGGTGAACACCTGGCTCACGGGTCAGGCACAAAGGGTTGTAGTGAACGGGGTGACATCAGACTGATCACCTGCCACTAGTGGGATTCCACAGGGCTCCATCCTCAGCCCTGTGCTCTTCAACATCTTTATAAATGATTCGGACACAGGACTGGAAGGGATGCTGAGCAAGTTCACAGACGATACAAAACTGGGAGGAGCTGTTGACTCCTTGAAGCCAGGGAGGCCCTGCAGAGAGACCTTGACAAATCACAGGGCTGGGCAATCACCAACCATCTGAAATTCACCAAGGGAAAGTGCTGGATTCTGCACTTGGGATGAGGCAACCCTGGATGGACGTGCAGACTGGGGAATGAGATGCTGCAGAGCAGCACCGTGGAAAGAGAACCTGGTGGTCCTGGTTGATGGCAAGTTGAATGTGAGTCAGCAGTGCCCTGGCAGCCAGGAGGGCCAAGCGTGTCCTGGGGTGCATCAGGCACAGCATCACCAGCCGGGCAAGGGAGGGGATTGTCCCACTCTGCTCTGCACTGGGGCGGCCTCACCTCGAGTCCTGTGTGCAGTTTTGGGCACCACAATATAAAAAAGAAATTAAGCAATTAAAGAGCATCCAAAGGAGGGCAATGAAAATGGTGAAGTGTCTTGAGGGGAAATCATATGAGAAGCAGCATTTGAAGTCCTGTCATTCTTGTATTTTTAATTACTGGTTCCTCTTTCTTACAGAAAAGCTGTTATGATTCCTAATTATGCAATTAACTGTCCTCATTTGGAAAAAAAAAGATTAAGACTTACATTTGGTTCAGAGTCTCCAGGAACATGAAGTTCTGGTCAACATGTGAATTTTCTTGTTAAAATTCCAGCTTTTTGTTCATTCAGACTTCTCTCAAATTGCCTACTTTATTGTGACTAATGTAACACTTCAGAAAAAGTCCTCTGTCTGAACAGTGTCTCATTTTTACATTGGTTACAATTGGCTAGGTCACTTTGCTTTTATATTTTTATCCTGATAGTATTTTTATTTTGTTCCAGAAAATAATTTTCTGGTTCCGTACCTTTTGGAGTATTTTTCTTTCTGTTGATCGTTATGAGGTTTCAGTGTATTTTCAGTCATTTAATCTTCAAGCCTAACTCTGTATAGTTATTAATTTCATGTGAAATCTGGTTTGGTCAAACATGATACTGTTTTAGCTCACTTGTAGGACATTTATAAAATCCAATGTTGTATAGGACCTTGAGTTTTAAAATATTGATATAATAATTATTCATTATATACTTGAAACTATGTTGGTGTTTTGCAAAGGAGACGAAATCCTGTTCACTTGGGGAAAAGGATGGAGCTGTAGAAAATGATAAATATTGTATTTTCACTGTGAGTTAGAAAAATAATTTGACTTCTTCCAGTCTTGGTGGCAGTCATGATTTTATGGAAGGAGTTGAATGAGGCAAAGAAGTTTGCATAGCAAACAGGGTTAGAATTGTACAAGGAGCTAAAATTTGTCTTGGTAACCATCCAAAAGCTATACCCTAAAGGAAACCACGTTGTTAGTGTGTTATAGAACCTTTAACCTGTAGTTCAGTCTAAACTTTTAATAAGAGTAAGAAACCTTGTCCTTTTCCTCAGCTGTTCCTTGGGGCTACATTTTAAATATTTTCATTCTGTTTAGTTGGGTTTTTTTCAGTGCGTATTAACTTACATAGGCATGCTTATTATGACAATTAGGAAGAAAGGAGTGATGAAATAATGTTGAAAGATTAGGAACGAATGAGTATATTAAATCATGGTAAATACCAGAATTTTGAATGACTTTTAAAATTATTCTCTTCTTTTGTTTTCAATTTATCTGTGAGTAAGAATATCTCAGGTCTGTATAAATGATCTAAATGATCAAAATACAATTTTGCTTCAAACAGCTGAATACTTTGAAAGAATAGTGTGATGAAGTTGCTCAGTCCAATGATATATTTTTGAAACTAGACTAGATAACTAATGTAAGATCATTTTTCCGGCTTTATGGTTGTTTGTTATTCTGCCTTTCTGCTTCTGTGTTTAATATGTATGTTTTGCCCATAAGTTTCTCCATAAGCTTGGGTTTACTGACTCTCCAAAATATTTGCTAAATTGGATTAATATTACCACCACAACTGAGATAAACTGGAATGCTAATTTAACTGAAGTTTATGAAGAGAGTTAATTAAAACTTACAGCAACCTAGAGGAGGTTTCTGGGGGTAGGGTCTCGCATCTGGTAGAAGGCTGAGCAGTTTGATGCATGTTAGGTGAAGTTAGGCAGATTTGGATAAAAATTTTATACTCGGGGTACTTAACCAGTGGAACAAATGGTTTAGGAATATGATGGGGTCTTTAGAGTCTGAAGTCCTTTAAATTGGAATTGGAAGTCATTTATTACAATAAACTGTTCTTTTAGCAGGATTTTATAGATTTAATTTGGAATCATATAACTATGTTGTCTGTATTATTCAGGAGGTCAGCATAGATGATCATGATGTTTTCCATACCCTTAGGTTCTCTAAATCTACAATTTGACCTCTTACCTATGTGAGAAAGAGCAAAATAATTAGCAAAGAAGGTAAAGGAAGAGCACAGTAGACCTGAACATGAATGATACTGTGACAGAAGACCTGTCATTCATTTCTTAGATAGCTACTCAGAATGATGTTCCATAGGTATGGCACTCAGCTAATGGGAGGAAGATCCTAAAAATAGGAGCTGGGAGGGGATTTTAAAAGCATATCTACGACTTGCAATACAAGCCTGTTCACAGTGTGCTACTAATGAAGTTATTAGGAGTGAAACTACTGCTTCTGTATATTATCTTAATATGACATGTAAATATATTAGCTGATGATGTAGTGTTCGTTTGGTTGTCTCTAATGTGAACATTGGGTGGCATGGCCTCACTGGGCCCGTGGAGTTGAAGTTGACTTTCTTTATTTCTTTTCTGAAGTGTTATTTCTGAGCTGGAAGGATTTTATTTTTTAGGAATTTCTCCTTTGCATGCAAGGAAGAAACATCAATTAAATGTATAATGCATTTTGATTTATTTTGGAGCAACTATAATACTTTTCTAGGGAATTCTTGCTTTTAACTAGAGTTTGTTAGTTTAGTTTGATAATGGATTTTGTTCATCTATGTTGTCTCTGACAGAAAAATTCATTTTTACTGCAGGTCAATCAATAAAAAATAGTAAACAGCTAAAAATTATGCTAGTATGACTCTGCCTCTCATATTTTGACTTGTGTGCAGTTGGTAGATATATAGACAACTAGTATAGTTAATCATATCTGGTTTATCTTTTTAGAGGTAAAAGGTTTGATTGAGAATATAAGGTGACCACTCCAGCAGCCCTTGAGCTCCTTTAGTACGTCTTTCTTCAATAAGAAAGTGAAGTACCTGAGCTGCAGGTGGAAAGGAAGACACTTGCTTCATCCTTCATTTACCATCTGAGCATGTCTGCTTTTATCAGGGCATTCACATGGTGTAGTGAACTCTTTTCCTTGTTTCCTGTGGGTAAGTATACAAAAATGACCACCTTACTGAAAGATGGGGAACCTGGTCTGTAAGTTCACAGTGCATCAACAAGAATGTAGGATGGGAGTGTGGAGTAAGGGAAAAGAAGTTGGTGGTGAGTTCTGGTGTCATTGAAAAGTGCTTCATCATCATCTTCCCTCATTCTTCTATGCTGGGAAAGAGAGAAATGCTCCTGTCCTCCTTGGGAGGTTCTTCATTCTCCTGAAATGGAAGTCAGTCTCAGTAGAGATGAGAAGCAGCCATCGGAAACCTGGAAGAAGAAGCAGCAGCTGTCAGCTGCAAGAAGCAACATAGTCAAGAGTTGATAGTCAGCCAGGTCTTGCAGCTTCTCAACAATGTTTACACATGCATAAAGCAAAATGTGAATGTGGGATAATAGATGTTTTTAGAAAAGTCTTCTAAAAAAAAAAAAAAAAAGAAAAAAAGTCTTGACTTGCATTTGCATAAAGGTACCAATGCTTACTTCTACCTCATTTAATTGTAATGTGGTTTCCTCAAATAAAACATTCAAAATGAAGAGCTAAAAACACAGGAATTTATAAAAGTAACTGAAATACTATAAACAGGCAAATTGTTCTCCATCTGAAACAATTTTTATTGTGCTTATAAATTACTAGATAGTGTATGCTATCCAAATGCCATATCATTTGTTAGAGATTTCTTTAGCTCTAGCTGTGTGATGTGTAAATTTTAGCTGAACTGACAAGTAGTGTATCACTCTTGGGCATGTCTGATGTTTCTACCCTGAGACCATTTTCTAAAATTATAGGAGGTAGCTTTGCCAGCTATCCTGGTGGAGTGATGAATTTGCAAAGGCAATACCCCACACAAGGAAACAGTTTGTCCATTTCTGCCCTAGAAGAACTTAAAATGTAAAAAAAAAGTTAAAATGAAACATTCTTTTGGGTCCCTTCATTTAAAGGACAAGTTGCTTGAAAACTTATATTTAAAAATTGAATTTAAACTTTAAATACATTTTAAATTTGCCACTTACCTTATATAAATAACATATATATATATTCATCATCTTCTATGTCTATATTATTTCTGTGATTTATACTTGGAATTCTGGCTATATCAACAAGATACCATTAGAGAATGCGTTCCTTTCTATGAAGCAAAATCAGTGATGGAAAATAAGGTACTATACAACATGATATTTTTATTCTTTAGTGTCAAAACAGGATATCATTAGTTTATTTATTTTAATGTTTGGTTTTAACATAGCAACATTTGTTTTTTTCCCTAATTTGTTAAAAATAAGATAATTTTCAAGAAGTACTTCATCTTATGCATGCAAAGCCACAGACTTTCTGTTACATGTTGCTGTATGTTGTGAATAGTAATTTTTTTTTGTTGTTTTCTGCATCTTTTGTGAGCCATGATTGCCATATTGCACGGTGCTTCTTGCAGAATGTTTCCTGGAGCACATAATTAACATCATGCAGTAATTTGGAGTAAGTGCTGTTAAAAAACCAGGATAACATCCCAGTTATTTTGCTTTCTTTTACCCTTCACAGGTGGTAAATAGAAAAGGTAAATTAAATAGTTAATTTGGGGTTTTCATTTTTATTCAGTTTTAGTCTACTTAGTTTTTTTGTATCACTTGAGTTTAGTAAACTTCCTTTTTGTGCAGATTATAATAGCTTTTCTTCCTGTATTGCTCTTCTTTTAAGACAATCACAAGATTTATTTTAGGAGTTCTAGTGTTTTTCTATTTCAGACATGGTACTAGACATAACCTCATTGTGTACCTCTTTTGTAAATTTTTTAATATGAACTTGAGATTTTGTTCAGGATTTTTCACTTACCACACATCTTATATTTTTGATACATTTTTTAAAATGTTATTTTTTAAGCTTCCAAAGGGAAGTAGAAAATATTTTTTTACCCATTTTGCTTAGATATAAATAATATATGTATAATTAAATTTAATATTTTAGCTTTGTAGTTAAATGTGCAACACTGTTTAGAAAATAGAGGTTTTTGGTTTTGCTTTGCACTGTATGAGAAGAGTATGTAACATTAATTTATAATAACAATGAAAAAAAAGTGTCTTGAGATGAGAGAGTAAGTTTAGATTAGATATTAGGAAGAAATTCCCTGCTGTGTGGGTGACGAGGCACTGGAACAGGTTGCCCAGAGAAGATGTGGATGGCAATGCCTGGCACTGTCGAGGCCAGGCTGGATGGGGCTTGGAGCAACCTGGTCTAGTGGAAGGTGTCATTGCCCATGACAGGGTATTTGGAGCTACATGATCTTGAAGGTCCCTTCCGACTGTCAGAGAGTGAAATGTTGATTTATGACTTAAACATTTTTATGAAAGTCTTTTGCCTTTTATAGCAAAATTATGTAATGAAGCTGCACCATAGAAGTCCACCTTGAATGGGCCTCCTGACTGAAACCCTGAGCTGTGAGTTAAACCGCCTAAGGCTGTTCGAGATAAGAAAAAGGGACACTTTTGTTCAAAGCACCTCGAGTCTGGAAAGTAATGGATAAGGCTGGGAGAGCATTGGAAGAGCCAAGTCCAGCAGCTTCAGGGTGGAGGCCACAGCCCCAGGCTTATCCGTTGCCAGGTTTGCACAGACTCCCCCCAACCCAGGGGGAGGAGGAGATGTTTTGGGCATGTGAGGTAGCCTCTAGTCAGAGACAGTGAGCGCCTATCCTCCCTTATACAAACTGGCTCAGCTGCAGGGCCCCCTACCCTGGGAAAGCCACATCTATGGAACATTCCTGTGAGTGGCAGCTGAGGGGGTGTCATGGTCCATCCAAGGCTCCCCAAAGGGTACCTCAGACCCTGCCCCAGAGCACTAGATGTGATGCAAAATGGTGCGACTGGCCCAAAGTCTTGGAAGAGACAGTGTCAAATTTACACCCTCTCAGGGGAGGTAACTGGGCATTCCCCCCTGGCCCAAACATGTATTAATCCTTTGGATTCTATGCTGGTTGGTCGGGGACCATCACCACTGAGAAGACCAGATGGAGGGGAGCAACAAGACGTTCTTGGGACCCATGGAATTGTGATATGTTTCTATTTAATCTGTCACTCCTTCTGTCCTGTGTACCCCTCCTCCCCTTTTTTCTATTTCTTTCTTTTTCTTTCTTTCTCATTTCACTGTTAAATAAAACATATCAATTTTTTGTTATCAACATTTAACCTTGTTTGGTTTTAGTCTTGTTTCAGGGAATATCTGAACCTCAAGATTCTATCCAGAATCCACAGAGAGCTCACTTTGCTCCTCTGTGATTAGAGGATGGAAATATCCCTGTTTTAAATATGTGCAGTTTAGACCAGATACAATACGGATTGTGGATATACAGAAAAATATTATATCCTAAATTTATAACTATTACATATCTTTATGGGTTTATGTATGGATATTTTTATTCTGGAATAAACATGGCCATGGATAAACTTCTAGTGAGATAAATCCATAATTACCTTATGTAAACAAGTTGAAGTACCCGCACCATGTACAAGCTTCCATACACTGTGCCAGGAAATAATTCAATTTGGCTATGCTAATAGATTAATTCCCCCTATGTGAATATAAAAGGAAGCAACATGGAAAACAATGTAAAAAGCATGTTAACATTGCCATAAAAAGTAAAAAACATAAAATATTTTTTAATTTTATGTGCTTTACAAAGAAAAAATAAAGTTATTACTTAATTGAATATTTTGAAAACTTCTCAAAGTAAAGCCTTCATATTTAGGAAGTTGAAACCAGTTAAATCTATATATTTGACCTGTTATTAAATAAAATATAGTTCAAAACAGGTAAAATTCTTACTTTTAGATGTTCTACATATAGCATGTTCCTTATGATGAACAACAAAACAGAGCTATCATTGGACTAACAGGGCCCTTAAACACAAACATTTTAAGTACCACCTCTGGCAAAAAGCAAGGTGTCACTGCTGGTTATCTCACTGCGGTAAACCTTCCTTTCTGTGTTGAGGGATAGAAATGTGTGAGTCTTTTTTACACTTTGCAAACTCATGCTCAGAAACATATTCATTTGTAAACGTGAAACCTGATCTATTTCTCTATTATGAAAACAGAATAGCCATCCCTGATCAAAGAATGCTTTTTATGATTTTTCCCTATTTAAGTTTAATTTTTGCCTACAGATTCTGGAGCTATAGAAAAGAACTTCGGGGGAAAAGTCTGTAATAATGAATGTACTCCCGCTTCCTGCAGCTGCTTACGGTGTGTAAATAAGACTTGTAAACAGGCTAGAATCAGTTTGAGTGATGAGAATAAGACAGAGGTAGATACTGCTTAGATTATTATTGTAGCTGAAAGAAACTGTCATCAATGTAGAGCTTGAGACAAGGGGGTTGAGATTTTACAGAGCTATTTTTCATCAGTTTCTGAGATGCACAGTAGTTTGCAACAGGATTTAACAAAGCTGATTTCACAAATCCAAGTCATACTGAAAAAGCGGAACATTGGGGCGAGCTGCTTGCCATTTTCAAGCTGTTTGTATTCCCCTAATGGTACCCTTTTACGTTATATGCACTAACACAGCTTGAGAACTGCCGGTGTGAGAGAAATTACATGGTTGAACCTCAAAATTGTATTTTATTCCTCGTTGTTGATCTTGCTATGGACATTTTCATTCCTAAGTAGCATCTGCTCTGCTAGTCTTAAATGATGAGTACAGAAAGAGTGGGAGCTTTGGAACCAAACCATTTGGCACTGTAGCTATGTGGGGATTGCTTAATGTGTGGATTGAGGACATGAGACAATTGCAGAGTAATAGACATTACAGATGGAAAAAGACCTGTTAGGTCATCCAGTCTGTCTCCTTACAAATTCAGGACTATTCCCAACAGAACATTTTCCAGCATTTTGTTCAGTTTGGTTTTAAATATCCTAAATGATGGAGATTCCACTACTTCCCCTGGGATGCTTTTGTGCTGCTTTGCTGGTCTCATTGCCAAGTTCATGATACTCGGCCACAGTCTTGTCTACTTTTTAAAAATTATAATTATTATTGTTACTCCTTGTAAAATTATTTTCAAATTTTTTAATAATTGCAAAAATCGGTCATATAAATATTATGTGTAATTGTTAGTATCCCAGTGGCTGTCTGTGATGTTACTTAATCCTCTGTAGTGAAATGGTGTATTTTTAATTTTCAAATATTTTTCTTTACATGTCAATGGTGCTGACTCTCTAATCACTGCCATTGGCCTTCTCAGTCCACTTATTTATTTACACTTACTTATCAGTGCATGTGAACAAACCTTCATAGTGAACTTTTATGATTTCCTGGTGGCCAAATGAAATGTTAGGAAATATTTTGGGTGCACTGGTATGGACCTAAGGTTAGGGTTTCTGTGTTATTTCAAGGATTTGCAGTGATGGTGCAGCAGAGAGAAGAAGGAGTCGGTCATGCGTGTACATTAGTGATATTCCTCTGTAACAGCAATGCGGAAGCAACTCCTGAATGCAGAAATGACTTGTTGCTGAGCAGCTTAACGTATAAGCTTTACAGTTATAACATCAGAATGCAGGTTGCCACTGCTACACTTATGAACTGATTTTGTGGCATTAATTTGGGAGTCAGATACTTCCTGATAATTAGCTCTTTTCCCACATTCTTTTTTTTGTAATGCCAGTGTCAATCATGCTAACTCTTGAGGGAGAGTAGCTGTGTTTTGTTTTCAAACTTTGTACAGACATTAATTCCCACATGTGTTTATTATTTGGGAAGGTGATTCGTTCATGAGGCTCCATTAGCAGTTTGTTCAGTCGCTATATGGCCTTTTAGATAGCGTTGACTGTTCTCTGACATTAAGAACTGTAAGATGTTTTGGTGTGAGGCATCACTGGGGAGTGGTGGTCAGGCCAAATTGAGATTTACCGAGCCATTTTGTAGAAGTCACGACAAAGAATGTATTTTCTTTTATTGCCAGTCTGTTAACGTGTTAAAACTAGAAAATCCTGGCGTTTAACTTCGAAAAATAAAAAAGACCGGAGGAATGAAGAATCCATCTCCTTCATCAGGTTTTAGACTCTGTTCTTGCAAAACTGTTTTCCAGAGTCTGCTCTGGAAGGAAGGTGTCCCCATGTAAAGCTACTTGTTTATTGATGCAGTTTGGCATAAGTTTCTCATGTTTCTTTCTGTTT
Source organism: Mohoua ochrocephala (assembly GCA_013398855.1). Classification (NCBI taxonomy): domain Eukaryota; kingdom Metazoa; phylum Chordata; class Aves; order Passeriformes; family Acanthizidae; genus Mohoua; species Mohoua ochrocephala. Next base: position 45,583 of record VZTA01002188.1, on the reverse strand, counting down.
CAAATATGTTTGCATTTTGCCTTAGTCAAGTTTGAGTTTCATGTGATGAATTCATATTTGAATGCACTACAGCTGTTCCAGTGATGCTTTCTTATCAACTTTGTCTTCCAAAAATCATCATCCTGATTTTATTGTTGATCACATATATTCAGTTATTCCAAAATATGTAAAGTTCTGGACCAAGCCTTCGTGTTGTCCCTTTAGATTTCTGTTTTGGCCGTGAGTGACTTGATTTTAGTTAGCTGTCTGATCTCAAACCCACTCAAAACCTGCAAGTTATAAGGTGTTATTTGAAGCAGACCCACTTTCTGGTGTGTCATATGTGCCAGAAATACACAATGGAATATGTAGAAAGAAATGAAAAGTCCGGGTCATGTGACTCTTGTTTGAAAGATAATAAAAACCAAAACAAACCCAGGAAACCTTACCCAAAACAAACAAGCAAACAAAAAAAAAAAATCCAAAAAACAAACCAAACCCCAAACCAAACAAACCCAAAAACCAGTCAAACAAAAAAAATCACCACCACCAAAAAAACAGCCGTCCTTAAAATTCTAAAGTAAAAATTACAGAGGTGTGAATTGACTTGCCACCAACAGTTTCTGTGAGTAACAGGGACATGAGTACAAGGGCCAGAGTGACATATTTTGGGAGAGCTGCCCTCAAATAAATGTCTTAAGTTGGGAAAAAAGTTTTCAAAAAAATGAGAAAATTAATCTTTTCACTCTTGTGACCAGTGACAGGACTCAAGGAAACAGCATGAAGCTGAGTGAGGGGAGGCTTAGGTTAGGTATCAGAAAGGAGTTTTTCATCCAGAGGGTGATTAAACACTGGAAGAGGCTCCCCAGAGAAGTGGTCACAGCATCAAGCCTGACAGAGTTCAAGAAGTGTTTGGACAATGCTCTCAGGCACATGGTGTGATTCTTGGGGCGTTCTGTGTAGGGCCAGGAGTTGGACTCAATGATCCTTGTGGATCCCTTCCAACTCTGCATATTCTATGATTCTAAGTATGATACATTACTTTCTTATACTACAAGCTTTAAAAAGTCTTTCAAGATGCAACAGTCATGGCTGCCAATCCTGCTTTGAAGTATTGTTGCAGTTTTTCTTTGCAATTTTGCCTTTTCCTGTTCAGACTCATTGACTTCTCACATCTACTCCCGTGCTCCTTCCGAGTGAACTGCAAGCTGCCAGCTTCAAATGCCGGGCATTTGCTGCAAGACCCGTCTGTCTGTCAGTTCTTACTTAATGAGGCAGAATTACTAGCCTTAATCATCCTTTTAGTCCTTAATTACACTCAAGTGCAATTCTGTCTCAATGTTCCATGTCATGATGGACCTGATTTGTGGTCCTGCATGAACTATGATCCTTCCTTATGGTGGTCTTGTTCTTTATCTCAGGATTGAACTGGTTCCATCTCTTTCCAATTCAACACAGTCATGTAAGTGTAGAATAGTGATGTCTGCACAAAATATTTGTGTCACGTGTGGTTTCTTTTTCTTCATCTGCAGACACAGGTCTGCTGTAAACAGCAAGACTATTTTCTGTAACAATAAGGAAAACAATTTCAGGGTGTAATTTCATAGTTAGCTTAAAGCATTGCTTGCTGTCCTTCCCTTCTACACAGTAATACAGAGCAGCTTGTTTATCAGGCTAAAAGTCCAGGAAAATGAAAATCAATATTGTTCATGTGGGCCCAGGGTGGCTGCTACAGCACAAGGACTTTCTGGAACCACTTCTAGAACATAAGCATTGCGGGGTTTTTTAAGGCAGCCCATCTCTGATTGGTTTAATCTGCCATGTGTGTATTCTCAGTGGGCCTCCTCCTACAGAGTTTATCCCTTTTGATTTTGAGAAAAACACCCAACCACCCAACCAGCTATTAATTGCAATGGATGCCTCTGAATTCATGTTATTATTCACTTTGCTTAATATTCTGTTGCAGGTTACATTCAACCATGTCCTCTCAATTCTTCTGTGCCCCATATAAACATGAGATGAAAGCACTGATTATAAATTATGTGTAATTGCATGGCAAGTAAAACCAAGTATTATGTGTGTTTTTGCTGCCTCTCAAATATATTGAGATTTGGGAAACTTATATGTGTTTGCCTGCCATAATATAATCTGAAGTCTTGGGCCAGTGGAGCTGATATCCCTGACTATGTACATCAGCAAATACAAGGCTTTTAGATGCTGTGGTTGTTGGGGGTCTTAGAGGGATTCCTATGCTTGATTAAAACAAATAATCCTTTTCTGTGAAAATCACAGTCTCCATTCTTGATATCTGGCACCTAAAATCTATAGGCAGAAGACCTACTCATTGTTACACATGCCAAAATACTGCCCTACATACTTGTGCTCTTCCTCCCCACCTTTGGCTAATAGATCTGGCACCACCCTTTGGATATTGTCTTTTTACTTTTTCTGAATTAAGAGCCAGAGAGAAAAAAAAGCCCTAAAGTATTTCCTAAAGTGTGTATATATATATATATATATCTGTTTTTATGAAGTATATCTATATGAAAAGGTGTGAAATAACCTGGTGTCCTGGTTGCAACTTACAGTCCCCACCCTGGAGACTGAAATATACTTGAGCCTGGTCCCTCAACTCCATCCTCATAACCTATGTTTAGTAGCAAAATTCTCAGGTATGTGGTGGTGCCATTTACATCATTTAGATTTTGATCTCCTGTTCAAAATTTATTATTAAGAACAGAAAATGTGCCAAAAAGAGAGATTTTGTCTATATTTCCATTGAATTATCATCTTTTGCATCTAACTGCCAAATTCCTTTTTCACTGAAGAGAATTTTCTCAACACATCTTTTTTATAACTGTGCTGTTCACATCATTCATGTTGATTTTTGTAAATCTTGATATCTTTTACCAAGGTTGGAACTTTATGGAGCTAATTTTCAGCAGATGAACATGAAAATGAAACTAGAATTTCTTATGTTTACAAAGACTGCTAGTATTTTCAGTAATGATGACTTGGGATACATAAGCACCTGTGGCTTAAAAAGTGATTAATATGCAATGTTTTGACAGATTTTACTTACTGTTGCTGCAGTTGTTGATGGCTGATGGTTGCTGTAAAGGTTAAAATAGTTATTTTAACATAGTTTGGTGAAGGAATCTGTAGGGTAGTTTCTCTACGAGTTGCAATTGCTGCTGGTTTGTTTTTCTTTTTCCCATAAAATATATTCCATGTGAGTATGCATTAATATTGAGAGATGAAAAGCAGAAAAAATAATTTGACCTTTCACTGTTGAAAGCATAAATATTTATAATTTTCTTCAGCGAGGTTTACTGGATTTGAGAAGTATTAAGTGAATAGTAATATTGAACACCTATAATACGTGTCCTTTTGACCGATGGTGAACTGTAATTGTTCTTTCTTAGTTAAACACTTGCACATTGGAAAGATGATGCATACACGGTGTTTTAGATGTTAATGGTATTTTACCAATAGATTTTTACAAGCAAAAGCAGGCATTTTGGTGATTATAGATACAAAAGGAAATTAACACTGAAGATCTCTTCACAGAATTCAAGTTGCTTTGGGCAGCTATTAACGGAATAACCACACAAAGTGAAACGCTAGTGTAGCCTTGGAGCACGTTAGTTTTGCCATGGGCAGCGTTTGTAGGGGTTTTCAATACAAACGCAGACAGATTAAAGTGCACCAGCACTTCCTTACTATCTGGGAAAGGCAATATCCTTTCAAGAGAGCTTGACTGAAGTGATAGGAAGTAATACATTGCATAGGACCGAGAAATGGTAGTGCTAATAAGCTTAGCTCTTTAGTAGTCCTGAGGTAATCCTCTTCCACCCACCAGATCAGCAGGAAGGGAGATCTCTTCTTAGCAATGACAATAAATTATTGGTGTGGGTTACTGCCTAGTAACGACAGTAATTGTGGTCGTGGATCAGATTTCTGTTCTAAAGCTGATGCACAAATATAAACCCGATGTGTGATTCTTGGTCAGAAGTGCTCAAAAAAGTCAAAAGCAAGGAAAGGCAAATGCTCCACCTGTGTCGTGGTGCTTCACCTTCAGAACTAATTTGCGTCCAACGTGTCCACACAGCTGCATTGTTCTGTGGTTTGCCTTCAGTTATTACCTCCTATGAAGCACAATGGGAATAGCTGTGTGGAGGAGTGATGGAAAGGGTTAACTGCTGCCGCCAGTGTTATTCATCCACCTTGCATCAGCTGCTGAAATTTGGTATGTTGTCAAGATGCCAGCCAAAAGCTAGCTGTAGGCTGAATTAATTACTTTGAGGAAGGCAGTCTGTTCTTACCTATTTCTTTGGTTTTTACTCCTCAGTTATGGAAAGGATTAGATATTTACTATGCACATGGAACACAGTTGAAATTTATAAATCAAATATTGTCTGGACTCAGTGAATTTACTGTGCATTTGCAGATTGACTGTTGTGTGCATATTTTGTAGAAATCCAGGCAGAGGGATTCAAACCTGGGGAAGGTAGTATGTTAACAACTTGCCACTTATATCTTGTTCTAGAATAATATTATTACTCTTCAGTATATTCAACAACATTTGACAGAAATTTTTTTCTGCCCATGACTGGCTGTTCTTGGAGGCTGCTTCTTCTTGGTCCCGCTGATTTACTTGACTGAGAGTGTTTGGCTGTCTCTAGCAGTCTGTCTATAATTTAATGGGAATCCTGAACTTGTTCTCTTTGGGCCTGAAATTCGCAAAGAGTGTCCAGCTTCTCAGCCTCATTACTTAGTAGCACAGCTTGGCTTTGAAGCTTTTACTTACACTTCTTAGTTGCTAGCACAGTCTTAAAACCTACATGTTTTATTGTCTGAAGCTGCCTCCAGTACAGAGCTCAAAGAAAAGTTAAAAAAACTACAACAAACAAGAACCTCAGCAATCAAAAGGAATTAATCTTTGTAGATAAAAGTCCCAATTCTATGTATAACCCTGCCTTTTTTTTTAATGTGATGATCTACTTTCCAGATGAGCCATTTTTCACGTGCACATGACCTGTCGCTTAGTTCAAAGTCCTCTGAGCAGGTTATGGCCTGCTTAACCCTTGGTTCTTCCTGATTCTGTATGAGTTTGCTGCAAGTTGGATTTCAGTTGGATTTTTTAAAGTTCTTTCTGGAAAATAATATACATTTTCGTATATCCAGGGCAGTATGATAGAGAAGGGGGTTTATGTTGACAGGTTACGTGAGTAATCTGTTAATCTGTGCAACATATCTTAATCTAATATGGAGGATTCAATTGTCTAAATTAGAGGTGAACAAATTTAGACTAAAACACTTATTCATATATAAATGTTTTCAGAAATGTTGGGGGTTTTTATGTCACAGACGAAGAGGCTTGGGAAATAGGACAGTGCACTCCCATGCTCTGTTCTTGCTTTCTTTTGAATCCTTTATCTCTTCAATCTGTAAATTAGTATTTCTTAGCAAGAAAACTGGAATTAAAAAAAAAAAAATTAATTAGGTAAATTTGAGGGAATTCTCCTTTCCTAGAAGCTTCCAGATTTACTGTCATAGTAGATATGCATTCACTGTTTTTGAAGCCATAAGGAACAACTTTTATAAAAAGAGCGGGTACCTGAGGAAAGGACAAACATTGTAACTAAATGTGTAAACAGATGCTCACTTGCAAAACGTGTGTTGTGCTTTTAGAGATTTATTACCCTGCAGCTGTTCATTACACCCTCCTCCACTGAGGTAGGATAAATGAATGAAACAGGTTCACATAAAGCAGTATCAATAATATGAAATAGCTACTGTTTTTTCCAGGGTTTTTTCTTTCCTATCTGAGTGCCCCAAAATTAAACAGCATTTGAGTTTTGCTGATTGTCAAGACAATTTGTTTTCTTGACATTTCAACCTTTTTTTCCTTTTCTTCAGATTCTTTTTTATCGGGAATCAAGTATAAATATACTAGGAAGAGAAAAAATGAACTCTTACTGCTTAGAAGAGGTAGTAAAATGAGGGCAAAATGTGCCAAACCTTGCTCCTAGATTTCAGCTGAAAGTATCCTTCCTCTGTATCTTTCCCTTTTCCTAGATTATGGCACAACAGATGTATGTAAGATTTAGAATTCCGAATAAGTTTTCGATGATACAGATGTGAAAATATGAAGTGGAGAGAACAGAAAGGAATAGAAAGTAGCTAAAGATTTAGAAGAGGAAGACAATGTGTAATGGTGAAAGGTCAACTTGCAGACTGTAAGTACATCACTATGGATTGTTCTTTTCTAAATTTTGTTTTTAATAATTTGGTATATTATTTTTGTATAAAGAAGTAAGTGGTTCCTAACATTTTATTTTCTGATAAGATATACTGGCAAAAGTGCCAAGAAAAGAAAAAGACTTTTTGAGTTAAATATTATATGTTCAGCAGAACAAACTACTTAGATTGTCCATGAACTTAGCTGGGCATAAACTCTTCAGGTAAAATAAAAATAATAATAATTT